>JADRCH010000059.1:8053382-8137687 GCA_019843965.1 Rhynchomys soricoides
TTTAAGTTATTTGATATTTAAGTTATTTGATATTTAAGTTATTTGATTGATTGCATTATTACTAGTATTCCTTTCTGTGAAGATTATTTTCCTAAAATGGAATTGTGTTTATATATTGTAGTTTTACAGGTTTTTGGAATCTTGTTCTGTTTCCTATTATTATATAGTCTTTCTTTGCCTGGAAATTCCTATGTAGATCACCAGGCTTCCTTGAATTCATAGACATCAGTATGCAGACACACACAGAGTATATGTGTGCGTAATTATGCATATACATAAATAATAATAAAACACATTTTAGAAAAAGTACACTTGCAGATAAACATTAAAATGTTCTTTGGCTGGGGAAGCAGCTCTGTTTGTGGAGTGCTTATTTAGTATGCGTGAAGCCATGGTTTGGGCTCAAGCATCACATAAAGCCTGAAGGAAGGATGAGGAAATTCAAGGTCATCTTGGCTACATAGTAAGTTCAAGGCCAACTTGGGCTACACAAGACTTTGTTTCAAAAGTAAACAACCAGGTGCTATGGTGAACACCTTTAATCCAGCATGAGGGAGACAGGCAGGCTGGACTTCTGAGTTCTAGTCTAGTCCAGGGTTACATGGGAAAACTTTTTCTCAGAAAACCAAGCAACTACAACATACCTATTCAAAATCTTCTTTATTGAGTTATATCCTCAGTGTGTGGAAACCATTTTCATTGTTTTATAAAAATAGGAGACACTAGTATATTTCCATAGTCCTTACTTTATTAAACCTATTTCATGTGCCTCTGCTCTGGGTTTCTTTGCCTGCATGTGTATTTGTGTACTATGTGTATGCCTCATGCCCATCAGGGTCTTAGATTCCCTGAAAGTGGAAATACAGATGGTTGTGAGCTGCCATGTGGGTACTGAGCATGGAACCAGGTTCCTTTACAAGACCAATCAATGTCCTTAACTGCTGTGTTGTGTTTCCAGCTCCTTTTTTTTGTTTTGTTTTGTTTGTTGGTTGAGAGTAGAGTGGGCTGCTGGATAAGCACTTAACCATTGGACTACATCTTTTTACATTTCTTTTTAATTTTGAGATCGTTCTATTCATTTCCTCAGACTGTCCTTGCATCCATTCTTTAGCACAAGCAGCCCTTAAGTCTGCAGTCTGTGTCTTAGCCTCTTAGCATAACCCGTTAGACTTGGCTTATAAGTGCTATTAAAACATAGTTCTAATTACATGTATGTAGTGTGTCTGTGTGTGGGATATGCATGTCAGTGCAAGGGCCCACAGAGACCAGAGGTATGGGATTTCCTTGGAGCTGGGGTTATTAGAGGCAGTTGATAGCTTTCCAACGTGGGTACTGGGAACTGGACTCTGATCTTCTGAAGGAACAATGTATACTTACAACCACTAAGCACCTCTTCAGCCCCCTATACATATGTGCTTTTTTGGGCTTCCCTTTTTTCACTTAACATATTCTAGAACAACTTCATATCAGTTCAGAGAGATCTCATCTTCCCTGCATGTATGTATATATGCACGTTTGTGTGTATGTGTACATATGTATGTAAAAAGAGCACATAATATTCCACTGTATATATGACTTAAGGCTTTTTTGTTGTTGTTGCTTTTTTAACCAGTCATCCATTTTTAGGACATTAAAAGTAATGTTATGATGAATAACCCTATGTATAGGTTGGCTTAGGTTTTGATGAATGTGTCTGTGCGTGGGTGTTGTGCATGGGTGTATGCTGTGTTCTCATTCTCTCTCTCTCTCTCTCTCTCTCTCTCTCTCTCGTGTGTGTGTGTGTGTGTGTGTGTGTGTGTGTGTGTGTGTGTATTTTCCCCGTGGAGGCCAGATGGCAGCATCTGGATGAAAGCTATGTTCTTATGTTTCCTTAAGAGTCATTCTTCAGAAATGCCTTACTGGCTAAAGCTCAGTGGTTAAGATGCTCGAGTTCAATTTCACAATGATGTGATCTGATGCCCTCTTCTGGCTTGCAGGTGGACATACAGATAGAGCACTCGTAGACATAAATAAATAAACCTTTTTTAAAAAGTGCCTTACTGTACAATTTTTATCGAATATTTCTACAATGTTGAAACCATCTGGGTTTGGTGCTTGTGGCTTGCATAGAAGAAAAGCTCTGTTTTACCTCTGTTGTTATCCATGTGATCAGCAGTTATGTCCTTTCTTGCTGTGCATCTCAGGCTGGCCCTCAACTCTTTTGAGTGCTGGATTATAGGTAGATGCCAATATATCTTTTTTTTTTTTTTTTTTTAAATGTTTGAAGGCCTTCTCTACAATTTGTTCTTCTAAATAATCTTTAAAATTAAAATTTTAATATAAAAACGTTAAGGTATGTGCTTTAAATTTGTTTTAACAAAAAGTCTTGAATGCCTTAAGTAGTAGTTTTCATTTTGTAATTAAATTAAATGATGTGGAGAAAAATCCCATACTCCCTCAAAGACCATAATTATCACTTCTACCTCTCTCAAAATTTAGTTGCTAATGTTTGGCAGTATTGTGACACTTTATTTATTTTGAGTCACAGTCTCATTCTGTTGCCTATGCTGGCTTGGCACTTACTCTGTAGACCAGACTGGTCTTAAATTCACAGCAGATCTGCTTGCCTTTGCCTCTGAAGTGCTGCCATCAAAGGTGAATGCCACTGCACCTGGCCTTCTGTTTTGCATGGCAGCTCACTGTCTTCTGTAATTCCAGTTCCACAGTATTTGATGTCTTCATTACCCCTTTGGGCACTAGGTACACACGAAATAGACAAAGCATATGAAAGTGATTTCATTCTTGTGTGTGTGTGTGTGTGTGTGTGTGTGTATGACATTTTAAAAAACAACAAACCTCAATAGACCTGGTGACTTGGAATTGTTTCATTGCTGGTGAGGTTGGAAGAGGTGGATTCTTGAACTCACTGTGCAGTTAGGCTGGCCTAGTCCATTGAGAGATGGTGTCTCAAAAGGGAAAAAAGAAGAAGAAAAATGGACAGCACCTATTAGGGTTCAGAAATCCAAAATAACCTGAGCAGGCACAAGCATCCTGCAAAATAAAATTTTTATTTGAATTAGGTAGCAAAAACTGACCGGTCAGGGACAGACAGCAGCACAGACTTGAGCTGTGTCCCCAAGATAGAATGTTACAGAGCTTTTAAGCTTGAAAACCACTATCATCAGTGCCAAGTTACAGTTATACTTTTTCACCAGTTAGGATTTCAGGATAGAGGACTTGTTCCTGAGGAACTTATCCTCTTCCCATGGTTAAGTCCTTTAACTATGGTGGGGGGACTTGCCTCAATCCTGTCTCAACTTGCCAACCAGGATGTCAGTTACCCAGGGAGATCTTGGGAACTATTCAAAATGGAAGTTTTATTAAAAATGGCTTCAACTGGGTTCCTCTTTACACACACCTCAGGAACAATACCCCTGGTAGTGCTGTACTTTCCATATGCACATGCACACACAATATTGTTGACATTTAGAACTCCATAACACTTTGTTTTCTAGAAGACTTGATGCCATTCTAGAGCACTGTATTAGAAGAACAGACAGACAGACATGCTTAGAAGAAGAAAGGCAATGTTAACACACACACACAAATATTTAGAAAATCAAGAAAGTTGTAATTTCTGCATTTAGATGCTGACTAAAAAATGAAGGATAAGTGGGTATTTGAAAGGGGAATGAGAGCAAGCGATTGCTCAGATGACCCTAGAACAACAACCATATTTTCTGGCCTGACGAGTACTGACTCTTAAAGTGTGTGCCAGTTTTAACCTGTGTTGTAGATGATGATGAACATGTATCATGTTCATTCAGGGTAGAAATTGTTCTATCAGCTAAGCATTGTGGCACTTTCTAAGGAAACTTAGCAGGTTTAAGAAACTTAAGAAAATTCAGAAGGCCAAATCTGGTGACCCACACTTTATATCCAGTGCTCCAGAGTCAGGAATACTGTGAGTCCAAGGCTAGCCTGGTCTGAGTAGTGAGTTCCAAGATAGCCAGGGTTTGTCTCAGAATCAAAACCATCACTGATAAAACAAAACAGAGCAACACAAAAACAGTTCTGTCAACAAATGGAACCTATATTTAGAAGCTGTTCCAAGCGAGGTGGTGCACACCTTTAATCCCAGCACTCTGAGGCAGAGTTTGGAATAATGAGTGCAGGGGCTACACAAAGATATCCTGTCTCAAAAAAGAGGATGGGACATGACTTGAAGTCTTCAGGAGTCCTAAAATGATCTTTCCTTTATTTATAGCTTAATTGTGCTGTCAAAATCTTCCTGTGTTCAGTTATCCCATCTAATCATCCTGTATACTTTTCTGATAATGAATCTTCTAAAAACATACTTTCACTGGGCAGTGGTGGCGCACACCTTTAATCCCAGCACTTTGGAGGCAGAGGCAGGCGGATTTCTGAGTTTGAGGTCAGCCTGGTCTATTAAAGGGAGTTCCGAACAGCCAGGACTTGTTACACAGAGAAACTCTGACTCCAAAAACCAACCAAAAAAACCTATTACTTTTATTAGACTCCCCCACCCGCTTTTTTAAACTTTTGATTTTTTTTAATAATGTTTGACCATTTAAAAATGATTTTTATTAGCAGAGAACATACTTTTTAATTATTATGTGTATAGGTATTTTGTCTTATGTGTATGACTATGCACCATGTATATGCATTGTGCCTATAGAGTACCAGAAAGGTCAGGCTGGCTGGCTTTCTCTCTCTCTCTCTCTCTCTCTCTCTCTCTTTCATTCACTGAAGACGTGCACCACCACTGCCCGGCGAGAGACCCTACTTTAAAGTAGTATGGCAGACAGTGATCGAGGGAAACTCCTGATAGTCTATTCCATGTGAAGATACATGAATGCAAACTACACATACACACTAAAAGTTTTTTTAAAAAAGGCTTAAAAATGACCAAAAAGGACACCCAACAAGTCATCTCTGGCTTCCACATACACAATAGAAATAAATAAATAAAAATGACAAAATGGGGTTAGTGTGGGGATGGAGAGATGGCTCCACAGTTAGAGCACTGTTCTTATAAAGGATCGAAATTAGATTCTCAGCACCTACATGGTAACTCACAATTTGTCCCATGAAAACCTGACCTTTCAGCCGGGCAGTGTTGGTGCAGGCCTTTAATCCCAGAAGGCGGATTTCTGAGTTCAAGGCCAGCCTGGTCTACAGAGTGAGTTCCAGGACAGCCAGGACTGTACAGAGAAACCCTGTCTCGAAAAACAAAAAAAATAGGATCTCTCACTAGCTAGCTCTCAGTCCTGGGATTTGCCCATCTCTGTCCCCAAACACTGTGGTTACAGGCACAAGTAGCCATGCCTACTTTTTATTGTGTGCAGAGGATTCCAACTCAGCTCATCATATTTGCACACGTGTTTTTACTCACTGAGCCATCTCTCTTTTGTGAGATAGGATCTTTAACTGAACCTGGATCTCACTTCAGCTTGGCTGTCTTAATTAGGGCTTCTAATGCTGTGAGGAGACACCATGACCAAGGCAACTCTTAAGAAAGGACAACATTCGATTGGGGCTGGCTTACAGGTTCTGAGGTTCAGTGGCATCCTGGGGTAGCTAGCTCAAGCCCACCCCCAAAGTGACACAGTTTCTCCAACAAGGCCACACCTCCTAATTGTGCCACTTCCTGGGTCAAGCATATTCAAACTACTTCATTCTACTCCTTGGCCCCTGTAGGCCTGTTCAAACAAAGGAGTCTATGAGGCCCATACCAGCATACCTGGCCAGTAAGTCCCAGAAACTCATTTTTCTGCCTCCCCACCTCTAGGACTTTGTGCTGCCATCCATAGCCAGCTTTCTGCATTGATGCTAAACACTTTTGTGATAAGCACTTTACCAACTAGGCCATGCTTCAGTCCTTTGTGTTTGCTTTTTTTTTCTGTGAGTTTTGTTTGTTGGTTTGTTTTTTTTTTTTTGTTTTTTTTTGTTTTGTTTTGTTTTTTTTTTGTTTTGTTTTGAGGTAAGCGTTCACTGTGTAGCTCAGAAACACTCTGGTACCCATCCCCGGGCTGACTTGGAACTTGAGAATCTCTTGCCTCTTCTGAAGTGCTGAGATTTACAAATATGGCCCTCCTCTTAAAGTGATGGGGGTTAGACCCAGGGCTTTTGTGTATACTAAGCAAATATTCTACCACTGGTCTACATTCTTCTCTCTCCAGCATTTTCATTGTTTGTGTGGTGGTTTGAGGGACAATTTTAAATACTAGTGATCATAGGCATTTCTGTCTTTCTGTTTTGCTGTATTTCTAGTGCTAGATTTACTGAAGCTAGGGAACAACAACAAAACCTACTCTGTTGAATGTTCTAATTGTTTGAAACATAGTTTTTTTTTTTTTCTTTTAAGATTTATGTATATGACTACACTGTCACTATCTTAACATAACACCAGAAGAGAGCATCAGATCCCATTACAGATGGTTGTGAGCCACCATGTGGTTGCTGGGAAATGAACTCAGGACCTCTGGAAGGGTAGTCTGTGCTCTTAACCACTGAGCCATCCCTCCAGCCCCTGAAACGTTTTTTAAAATTTAAATTTAAGCTTTTGTTTGTAGGAGTCAGATATCTTGGAGTCCAGGCTGGCTTAAAACTCAGTATGTAGGGCTGAGATTACAGAGCATGCTTCATGATGTCAAGTTTTAGCGTTTATTAATAAAAGAAAGAAATATTTTAGTTACCTTGCTTCCGTGACAAAATTTCTGTCAAAAACAGCTTATGAAGAGAAGGGTTTACTTAAATTCAGAATATGAGAGCATAGTATATCCTGGGAAGGTGAGGTGGCGGATCACATTGTGTCTGCAGTCATGAAGCAGTGGTGAGTGGGAAGCTGGTGCTTAGTGTTTTCCATTTTTATGCAGTCTAAGGCCCAAGTGCATGAGACCTTCCTACATGTAGAGTTTGCTTTCTCTCTCTCTCTCTCTCTCCCTCCCTCTCTCCCTCTCTGTCTCTCTCTCTCTCCATTTGACTTCATGTTGTCTCTTCTAGAAATAGAACCTAAACTAAACGAAGCGAAACAAGAATTTACATCGAGTTATTCCAGGCCAGCAAGGACTTTGTAGTTTGACCTTGTCTCAGAAAAAGAAAAAAAATATCAGAATCTAAAATATTATAAGTTTTAAGTAGGTTATCTCTGAAAACTCGTAAATCACAATAGTGATTGCTTATGTTAAAATATTGGAGATCAGTGGCGGATATAGCCCAATTGAGTAGGGTTAGGGATATATCATGCACAAATCCTTGGATTTGATTTCTAGTGCCTTACATTGGCCAGGTATGGTGGCTCATGCCTCTAGGATCAGAAGTTCAAGGTCATCCTACTTAGGTAGTTTCTAGCCAAACTGAGACTTACAAAACCCTGTCCTTTAAAAGCAGAAAGGGTCAGGCATGGTTGCACATGGTCTTTAATCTCAATGTTCGGAGGCATAGCTCTGCAACTTCAAGGCTGGCCAAGACACAAAGACCCGTTTTCAAAAGAAAAGAAAAAATAAAATTGGCTAAAGGATGTAATAATACTGTTACTTATATTTAAGTTTTGTTTAACTCATGGTTTTAACTTTTTAATTACGTTAAGTTAGTTTAAAGTCTTACAGAGGAATCCTAAATCAACCTTTTCTACAACGTGACTAAAGGCTCAGAGAATTGGGAAATGTTGAAATGGGAGAGCAGGGATGCTTGCCAATATTGTTAGGACAGAATGAAAGAGAAATATGAAAATACATTTCAAACCACTTCAGCTTTGTTGCCTTTAAATTATAATTCTAAATGTCATTCTAAGACAATATAATGTTTGTAGCTTGTGCATTTTTAGTTTATTAAAATAGTTTAGAGTCATTTCTTTTGTTTGTTTTGGGAGGCAGGGGTTCAAGACAGAGTTTCTCTCAAAAAAACAAACAAACAAAAAGAATTTCTCTCTTGCCCTAGCTGTCCTGGAACTCACTCTGTAGACCAAGCTGGCTTCAAACTCAGAGATCCTCCTGTTTCTGCCTCCTGAGTCCTGGGACTAAAAGCATGTACCTCCATTGCCTGACTTCTTTTTTAAATAAGGTATTTCGGTGCCACTTAGTCCAAACTGGCTTTGAGCTCACTCTGTAGCCTGGGTTGGCCTTAAACACCAGATCCACCTGTCTTAGCCTCATTAGTGCTGGGATTAAAGGCATGCACCACCACTGCATGGCATTTAGAGTTATTTCTAATACTAAAATATTTACTATAGTTTTTGGGGGGAAGGGTGATATTGTGCTTAAGATGTATTTTTATGGTGTATGCATGTGTGTCTGCATGGTGACAACACTCTTTACCTGTTCCTTTTGAACAACAGGGTTACTTTCTGAACCTGAAGCTAGTCAGGAAGCCAGCAAGCCCCAGACCGGCTCTTTCCACCTACCTTGTGCTAGATCTACACACTAGGCACAGGACACTCAGCCTTTTACATGAGTGCAGGGACATAAACTTTAATCCTTATGCTTGCACAGCAAGGACATTATAACCACTGAGACATCTCTTCATATTCTTAGTAGAGTTTTATTAAAAACATTTCTAGGCAAAACTCAGTTCTAATCTTCAGTGCTTAAGTATGTTCGCCAAATAGTAAGAGAAGGTGAATGTAAACACTAGAAAAACTAATGGTTACTTTAACCAACTGATATCTATGTACAGAAATATGTGTAGAGCTGTGGAGTGCCCATAACTTAGCAGTAAATTAGAAGCTTATAAAATGTCAAAGGCTGGGACTAGAGCTCAGAGGTGTGTCACTTACCTAGCTTCTACAGTGTTCTGAGTTCAGTCCCTTGCATTTCTGAAAATAAGATGCTAAAAAATAATACAGATAAATTGTGACAGTAATCAAATGTTTTTGAACTTTTAGAAGTATGTCCATTTTATTTACAGAAATACTTATATAATTTAGTACTCTTTTTAATAGCTGGGCAGTGGTGGTACATACCTTTAATCCCAGTACTCAGAAGGCAAAGGCAGGTGGATCTCTGAGTTTGAGGTTAACCTGGTTTACATAGTGAATTCCAGGGCAGCCAGGGCTACACAGAGAAACTGTCTTGGACCATCACCACCCAAAAAAGGTTTTAGTAAGTGTAGTTCCTCAAATAGAAATGAGGTATTTTTAGGACTCATTTGGATTTTTTCTTTCAGAAATCGAGCTATAGCAGATTATCTTCGTTCAAATGGCTATGAAGAGGCATATTCCGTTTTTAAAAAGGAAGCTGAACTAGATATGGTATGCTTACCTTTATAATTATCAGTGTAATAATTATTCATAGCATAGTTAATGGGTTAAGTTTTACTTAAGGTTCAGTAGCTAGGTCAAATTTTGCCAGTTATTGTGATTTACTTAGTGTTGAGCTTAATTTTCCCACTTTTTTGTATAATCAAATATTTAATAATGTTTTATCTTAAAGATGTCATGGTTAAGCCATTTTTTTAAAAAAGATCTTACTTTTTCTCCTCTAGAATGAAGAGTTAGATAAGAAGTATGCTGGTCTTTTGGAAAAAAAATGGACATCTGTTATTAGATTACAAAAAAAGGTAACTAGGTCTTCTTAAATCACTTTATTCAATGTGTACTTTTTCTGAAAATATTGCCATAAATTACAGATCTGCCGATATCATGTTTGATCTTGAAAAAAATACATTTTCTTTGCTTCATGAAAACTTTGATTTTTAAGGTCATCATTGGTGCACATTAGTTATATAGTCTAAAGGCTTGAACCTGCATCGTCTCTACTGAGAAATTGATGCTTACTGAGTCATTTATGTCCTTAGAACAGTGCTTCTCAGCCTGTGTGTTGCACTGCATCCCTTTGGGGTTGAACACCAGATACCTTGTATTATCAGATATTTATATTATAATTCATTAACAGTAGCAAAATTACACTTATGAAGTAGCAACAAAAGTAATTTTATGGTTTGAGATCACCACAATACAAGGATGTGTATGGTCGAAGTATTAGAAAGGTTGAGAACCAATGCCTTGGAAGGACATAACTGGTTGTAACTGGAAAAAAAGCACTAAATGTGTCTTACATGAGTCAGTCTCATCTCTGAGATTTTTTTTCCCCTTTAACCTGAAAGATGAAAGTAATATCCTATTCTATTTCTAAAATACATATTCTTAACAGACAAAGTTAGAATAGATAACATTGTTCTAATGTGAACCCAACTATATACTAAGCACATGGACAAGAACCCATGCCTAGTAGATGCTCAGTAAATACCAGCTTTTGTTGTGAATATTACTACCTGTATGATAAATAATGAACCATGATGTAGGGGGGAAAAAGCCATAAAAGTTACAAGCGTAAATCTAGCAAGATAAGTGTGTTGATCTTCTCTGTTAAAAAATGTAAATGAAAATTGTCTTTGAGTGAATTAGTTCCAGCTGAGCATAATAACTCAAGCCTGTGGGAACTGAGACAGGAAGGAAGATCCTAAGTTCTGGACTACCCTAAGCTTCATAGTCAGAGCCTACCTAAAAGGGGGAAGAAAAAAAGCCAAATACATTATAGAGTGCGTCTTTATTTAACTTCATGTTCCCTCTCAAGGTAATGGAATTAGAATCAAAACTAAATGAAGCAAAAGAAGAATTTACGTCGGGTGGTCCTCTTGGTCAGAAACGAGACCCAAAAGAATGGATTCCTCGTCCACCTGAGAAATACGCATTGAGTGGTCATAGGAGTCCAGTTACTAGAGTCATTTTCCATCCTGTGTTCAGTGTTATGGTCTCTGCTTCAGAGGATGCTACAATTAAGGCAAGTCCTTGTTGTTTGTTCATTTTGCTTTGTGTTTTTTGTTGTTGTTTTATTTTTTGAGACATCTCTTTTCTATGTAGTCTTGGCTGTCAGTCAGACTGGCCTTGAATTCAGAAATTCTCCTGCCTTTACCTAGTAGGTGCTGCGATTAAAGTTGTATGTCACCACTCCCAAGTAAGGTAAATTTTTCTGAAAGGCACACTTGATTGATGTAGGTTAGGTGACAGAAAAGATTTTGAAAATAAGAACCTAAGCAAAGGAACAACAGAGGAGAGGGAGCTCTGAGATTTCCCTCTGTTGTTTGTGAGTATGTGGGGGAGTTGCCCGGGTTGTGTATGCATGTATACCTGTGATGGCATGCATGGTTGCCCAAGAACAATTTATGGGAATTTCTTTTCCCTTTTACCACATGGTCTCAGAATTCAAACTCAGGATGTCAGGTTTGGTGGCAGGTAGTTTTTTTGAAACTGTATTGAGTGATTTTGGTACTAAACCTTAAAGTCAGACTTAAGATTTCATTACAGCTCTAGAGGCATTCTTCCAATAAGTAACTGATATATTTGAGAACATGTTGAATGTTTTTAATTTAGTTGGGCAGTATCTCATCTTTTCCTTTAATAGATTCTGTTCTTGGAGAATAAGAAGTTTGTTCCTTATTTTTAAGCAGGCAGTTAAAAAATACTAGTTTACAAAACCACTCTCCCAAAGAACTTTAGTCTAAAGTAATGTACAGTTTTCTTTAATCTACCTATAATAAAATGACAGTCGTGTAAACCATATATATAAAAAGAGATAAAATATAGATGGGTTTCTTTGTTTTAAGGCTTATTTTATATGAAGAACCAGTATTTCTTTATTTATAAATGTTTAATATTAATAAGTCATTGTATATATCACAACTGTAGTCCTGCCTGTGATGTAGGCAGAACTATTTTACCATTTTTTCAAATAGAGTATGTTTTACTTAATTTTTTTTGTTGTTGTTTTGTTTTTGTTTTTTGTTTTTTTCGAGACAGGGTTTCTCTGGGTAGCCCTGGCTGTCCTGGAACTCACTCTGTAGACCTCGAACTCAGAAATCCGCCTGCCTCTGCCTCCCTCTGCCTCCCGAGTGCTGGGATTAAAGGCGTGCGCCACCACTGCCCGGCTACTTAGTTTTTTTATTACTGTTCTTTTTTCTTTATTTATTTTGAGACAGGCTCTCTCTACATAGCCCTGGCTGTCTTGAAACTCAGTATGTATACTGAGGTGGCCGCAAGCTTAAGCGATCCTTTTGCCTTTGTCTCCATGGGGCTGAGATTAAAGCTGTTAGTCATCATGCACTGTGTGTTGCATATTTTTATGTGATCCTGGAGACTCAGGGCCTCCATGTGCACTGTGTGCCTGCCTGCCCCTGGATCTAAGAAGGGGGTTTTTGGTCTGTTGGAACCAGAGTTGCAGGAAGTTGTAAACCATCTATCTTGGGTGCTGGGAACTTTTAGGGTTTTTGTGTGTGTGTGTGTGTGTGTGTGTGTGTGTGTGTGTGTGTCTCCACCCCACAGTGGTTATGTGGCGATCAGAAGACAATTTGGTAGAGTCAGTTCTCTCTATCCACTTTTTATGTGGGTTCTGAGGATTGAATTCAGGTTGCCAAGCTTGTTCAACAACTTCTGTAGCTGATGAGCTATCTCATCAGCCCGATTTACCTTTTAGACAAGTTATTAAATTTAGTGGGACACTGCCTTTAAATAAAAATTAAAATGCCTGGATCTAGTAGTTCCATAAGTTGTTTGCTGACCTACACACACACACACACACACACACACACAGAGAGAGAGAGAGAGAGAGAGAGAGAGAGAGAGAGAGATGTTTATAACATTTAAACATTTAAGAATGAGTGGGCTTTGGGGTATGGAAGCACATGTTTATTATCCTGGCATTAGGAAGCAGAGATAGTAGGAATAAGAATTCAAGTTCATTAGCAGCATATAGTGAATTTGAGGTTAGCCTAGGCCACCTGAAACCCTGAAACCCTGTCTCATAAAATAAAAGTAAACCTTGATATACTCAGGGGTGAATCTAGTTAAGCACAGAATTTAAACACACAAGTGATCTCTTTCATATAAATGTGCTCGAATGTTTGATTGAAGGTAAAGGTTTTATTTGTTTAGAGCTCATCGTGATGATATGTGCTCAGCACTCCAGAGTGAAGCACATGGTTCATGAAATAGCTTAGACTACTAGCAAGACTGCTTTAAGAAAATTTCTGGCCTGGCACATAATGCATACCTTTAGTTCTATTTCTTATAAGGCAGAGGCAAACAGATCTCTGAGTTTAAGGCCAGCATGATCTACATGAGATTTTGCCTCAAACAACAAAAATAAAGTTAGGAAAAATACATTGTTGTGGTATAAGATATAAATTTGTATCTTTCATATAACATACGTACTTGCAATTATAGTTTTTATATTTGCTTATCAGTCCTCTTTCTATTTTCTTTTTCTTTTTTTTTGTTTGTTTTTTGTTGTTGTTGTTGTTGTTGTTGTTGTTTTTCGAGACAGGGTTTCTCTGTGTAGCCCTGGCTGTCCTGGAACTCATTCTGTAGATCAGGCTGCCTTGAACTCAGAAATCTGCCTGCCTTTGCCTCCCAGGTGCTGGGATTAAAGGAGTGCGCCACCACTGCCTGGCCTCTTTCTATTTTCTTGTTTTGGTTTTACTTTTTGTCTTCTGGGTTTTGTTTGTTTGTTTTTGTTTCATTTTTTAAGACATAGTTTCCCTGTGTAACAAGCCCTGGTTTTGTAGACCAAGCTGACATTGAACTCAAAGAGATTTGCCTGCTTGCCTCTGCCTCCTGAGTCCTGGGATTAAAGGCATGGACCACCAGACCTGCACCAGGCCTAATTTATCGGTCCTCATGTTGACTATTTAGATTAAGTTTTTAAAATGTGGTCTGGAGAAGATGGCTTAGTGGTTAAGAGCACTTGCTGTTCTTACAGAGGATCAGGGTTTGGTTCCAGCTCCCTAATGGTGGCTCTTTAATGTACTGCCTAGGAACTTTTTTTTTTTTTTTTTTTAAATAATTGTCTTATTTCCCCAACGTTGTATGTGTATATGTATTCACTATCCCATTTAAAATTGTGCTCACTCTCGGTAGAATGGACCAAATTGAGTTTAGAGCATGGAATCAGTATTCAGTTTTTTTTCTTTCTATTGCTGTTTGTGAGTGTTGTCTTTGTTTGGACTTTTAATGTTTTCCTGAGTTGTTTGGCCACCAGAACAAAGAGTATTCTGTTTTAGAAAAAGTTTCTTTTAAGAATGAGTGGTGGCACACGCCTTTAATCCCAGCACTTGGGAGGCAGAGGCAGGCAGATTTCTGAGTTCGAGGCCAGCCTAGTCTACAGAGTTCCAGGACAGCCAGGGCTACACAGAGAAACCCTGTCTCGAAAAAAACAAACAAAGAATGAGACTTTTTAAAAAAACTGGGCGTGGTAGCACATGCCTTTAATTCCAGCACTTAGTAGGTGGAGACAGGTGAATTTCTCAGTTATAGGCCAGGGCCAGCCTGGTCTTAAAAGTTCATTCCAGGACAGCCAAAGCTACACAGAGGAATTCTGTCTTGAAAAGGGAGGTGAGGGTGGGTTTGTTTATCATGAGCACTTGATTCAGGAATCGTGTGCAGTTTATGATTTCTCCTTAATCCTCTAAATACCTGAGCTCATGCGCTAGGAAAATTGGATTTAAGCCGGTCCACTGTGCTATATACATTGCTCCTAACACATCTTTTTGCGCTTGAATTTTCTTATTTATGCCTAATACTTACTATCAGACTAGTTCCAGTTGACTTTCTGTACCTTCTCGTTAGCATAATTAAGTGGTAGATACCAAACAAATATAGTACTGAAGGTCTTCTCGGATAGTTGGAGTGACAAAGCTCCAACGTTGTACTTGAAAATTTGATATTTCTAACATTGATTATATATTTGGTAATTAGTTAATAAGATGCCAGAGTAAGCTACTGAATGTAAATGTGAAATGAGGAAGTGATGGATTGGTACTAACCAGTTTTTTTTTTATTCACTTGACAGGTGTGGGATTATGAGACTGGAGATTTTGAGCGAACTCTCAAGGGGCATACAGACTCTGTACAGGACATTTCCTTTGACCACAGTGGCAAGCTTCTGGCTTCCTGTTCTGCAGATATGACAATTAAATTATGGGATTTTCAGGGTTTTGAATGCATCAGAACCATGCATGGTAAGATAGAAGGCAGTGCTTTAATCTCATCCGGGGCTTTCAAGAGAAGAGTTAATTTGCTAGTCCTGTTTAGATACCCTACATTTAATTCCTAGTTGTCTGCTTTGGTGTGCAAGCTGATGAACAAGCTTTAGTGGTACGGGTTTTTTGTTAGGAGCACCTAAGGTTTGTATGACATATCAGTTTGTATTCTCAAGTGTATTTGGATAAGAAAAACTGCCAGGTCATATTAGTCCAAGAGAAATGGACAATTAATTTACTGAGGAAAGTGGTTCTTTTTTATTTTGTTTTTTTATCAAAAGAGCAGGCAATGTGGAAGCTAGAAGCCAGAGTCTGTTGCTGTAGTATGTGAGTGTTCACAGGTTATTATTTCATCCCCTTTATTTAGAGGGGATGGTGCCTATGGCATAGAATTATAAAGATAAAATGACTCACCTTTAAACCATCTGGTAGGTAAGAGACGCCGACTTTTGTTATTTTTAGTTTTTTGGGACACAGGCTTACAGTGGAGCCCTGCCTGGCCTGAACTCAGAGATCTGCTTGCTTCTTCTTCCCTCAAGTGTGGAGGTCACAGGTATATACTGTCAGACCTGGCTCTGTTTTCTTTAAAGATAATGGAATATGGCTGTTTAGATATGTGTGAGAACAAATGCTGTGTTAGTGATTTTATAACAAACCAGGTGAAATTGGTGCCTGTACATAATCCCAGCAGGCAGGAGTCCTTGGTGGGAGGATCACCGGTTTAAGGCTGGCCTTTAGTACAAAGCAAGTTCCAGCTCAACTGGACTGTATTGTACGCTGGTCTCAAGAAATCAAAACAGTCCTGGCAGTTTTGGTGTATTCTCAAGTGTATTTTACACTTGAAGTGTACCTTTAATCCCAGCACTTAGGAAGCAGAGGCAGGTGGTTCAAGACCAGCATGGACTACTGAGTGAGTTCCAGGACAGTCCAAAAAAAAAAAACTCTGAAAGGAAAGGAGAAAAGCAAAGCAATGAGATTATCTGGTACTTAGCATACAGTTAAGTTTATTCTTACGTTGAGTATGTGGTTGGAGTTTGTGCTCTTTCACCCAGTTAAGGGCTGAGGCTGGTCTCTCAAGTGTTCTAGGCCAGCTTGGGCTCTACTGAGATCCTCTCTTAAAAGACAGGAAAATTCCTTCAGTCATTGTCTATTCCTTGAACAATATGTGTCTTGAGGGTTTTTCCAGAAAATGTAGCTAATTTTGAATGTGAATGGTATTTATGAACTATTAATGCATTTTCTCTTACGAACATCAACGTTAAAGATGAACTTTTAAATAGAGGATCAAATTCTGCCTCTTATCTCTTTTTCCCTTACTACTTTTTTAATAATCTTGTCATTTAGGTAAAGCTCAGTGCAAGAGTACTTTTTGTCGTTTTTAAAATATTATAGTAAAAGCCTACAGTAAAGTGTTGACTACTTTGCTGTATTGTGTTTTAGGCCACGACCACAATGTCTCTTCAGTAGCCGTCATGCCTAATGGAGATCATATAGTGTCTGCCTCAAGGGATAAAACTATAAAAATGTGGGAAGTGCAAACCGGGTAAGTAGATTTAGCGGAAAGCATCAGCCAAAAAAGGTTATAAAAACAAAACAAAATTGTTTTCTAAATAGTAGTTTTATCTTTAATCTAGAATGATCGCCATGACAGACATTTGAGGACTTGGAAACTTAGCATAGTGGTAAAGCACTTGTTTTAATGCACAAGTCCCTAGCTTCCGTCCCTAGCACCAAACTAATTTTTACGTACATACATACATACACACAGACACACACACACACACACACATTCATTCATACACATACACACTGCACTGTAAACATGAATGCACTGTAGGAAGGATTCTTGAAAGCCATCTGCGTGATATCTACTTTCTCATTTCTCTGTGAGGTTTGTTTTTGTTGTCGTTTGTTTTGTTTTTCTTTTCTTATCTGGGTTTAAATTCGAATTTAAATAATGTGTATGCTGGTATACATTTATTAGACTTGAGGTTTTTAAGTTTTATTGTGTTTAGTGGTGTTTCCTGATATTTTACCTAGTGTTGTTTTACTTCAGGCTAGTGCCCATTTTTTATTAACTACGATTTTACATTTATTTTGTTGATGTAGTATAATTTCTCTAACTAATGCTATTCTCTTCATCTTGATTTGTAACTCAGTTTGTATCACTTCTGGAAAATGTTCCAGTGATTACCATTTATTCACAATGTACACTACTACTTAAATTGACAGCTACTGTGTGAAGACATTCACAGGACACAGAGAATGGGTACGTATGGTGCGGCCAAATCAGGATGGCACTCTGATAGCCAGCTGTTCCAATGACCAGACCGTGCGTGTATGGGTTGTAGCAACAAAGGAATGCAAGGCTGAGCTCCGAGAACACGAACATGTGGTAGAATGCATTTCCTGGGCTCCAGAAAGTTCCTATTCTTCCATCTCTGAAGCAACAGGATCTGAGGTACAGTATGATTAAATGTCTTTGTATGGTTTTGTTATTGTGTCATAGGACAGAGCCTTAGGTAACTTGTGTGATTTTCAGTCTATAAAGTCTCTGGATACAACTAAGACTGTAGACTAGAATTCTGAGTTTTGAGGCGTTTTCTCTTTGCTAGTTGTCAGTGGTGTTTATATTTTTAAACCAGTTATTATTGGGCCAGTAAGATGGCTCAGTATGTTAAGACACTTGCTACCAAACTTGGTGACTTGAGTTTGATTCCTGAACCTACACTGTAGGAGGTGGGGACCAACTCCCTCAAGTTGTCCTTTGATGTCTACCTGCATGACATGGCAAGAATTGAGTACACATACAAGTAGATCAATAAAATAGGTCGTCCTTGATTTGTTATAAGTTGGAGGTCATCTACTAAAGGGAAAATTGATCATCTAAATCCAGGTGTGATGGCCCTGAGATGATAGCATCTCAGCACTTGGGAAGACTAAGGCCAAAGGCTTATATAGCAAGATCCTGTCTCAAAAAGAAATAACAACAGAGCAAAGGAAGAAACACAACCCTCCCCCCCTTTAAAAAAAAAAAAGAACGAGAGAGAAAGATTTAAAACCAACCAGACTAAAATTTCCTACATCTTAATAAAGCTTCAAATATTTTTTTTTTAAAAAAAAGGTTTTGTTTGTTTTTTTGAGACAGGGCCTTACTGTGTAGCTCTGGTTATCCTCAAACTCTATGTAGACCTGGCTGGCCGTGAACTTATAGAAATCTGGCTCTAAATTAATCTTCTGTTTGTGATCTCTTTATTACAAATTACATACTCTATTTAAAGTTGAACTATTACAAATTCTAAATAAAATTCTTTATACTACCCTCTGGTGGTGGTTATATACAGTATGTAATAAGCTTGCTAAATTTATATAAAAATACTGATTGGTTTAAAAAAAATTTTTTTAAAAGATTTATTTATTATATGTAAGTACATTATAGCTATTTTCAGACACACCAGAAGAGGGCATCCGATCTCATTACAGATGTTTGTGAGCCAACATGTGGTTGCTGGGATTTGAACTCAGGACCTTCGGAAGAGCATTCTGTGCTCTTAACTGCTGAGCCATCTCTCCAGCCCTAAAAATCTTTTTTTGATCATAGATTTGACATTGATCAGGGCCTTTTTCATGCTATGAGAGAAGTATGTCACTTAGCTGTGTGTACCTAACCTCATTGCAGAAGACATGGGCAGTACATTTCATTGTTGGTGTTACCTAGGCAGGGCCTGTCTTTCTTTGTAGGCTAGGTACAGCTATGTATTTCAGTAAATGAAAACAGCCTTTTTTGCAAGATTTCAAATAAATGTCATTATTTTAGAGAAGTTGTTTTAAGTTTTTTGGTTTTTTGGTTTTTTTTTGGTTTTTTTTTTTTTTTGGTATGGGAAATTTAATTTTTATGTTTTTTATAGACTAAAAAAAGCGGCAAGCCTGGGCCCTTCTTGCTATCTGGTTCCAGAGACAAAACTATTAAGATGTGGGACGTCAGTACTGGCATGTGCCTTATGACTCTTGTAAGTCTGCGTGATTGTACTACTTCTTTGGCTCCTTCGTTGTGCGTTTACCTTTTTGGATTAGACACTCTTGTGTTTCTTACTAAATCTCAGTTCTGGGACCTTAAAATAACTATGCAGTTTTAAACTTCTATAAAGTTTTATAAAGTGCTATCTATTTTATGGAATACAATGTTACAGAAAATAAATCTATAAAAACCAGTCAGTTCTGGGGGTAGGATCTTAGTTCACTTTGTAAGAGCTACTCAGGAGGAGAAAGAAAGCTCTTACAGACTTGTTTACTTTTTAAAAAATTTTTATGTGTATTGGTGTTTTGCCTGTATGTATATCTATGTGAGGTTGTCAGGTCCTCTAGAACTAGATAGTTACAGACAAGTGTGAGTTGCCGTTTGGGTGCCGGGAAATTGAACCCAGGTCCTCTAGAAAAGCAAACAAAACTCAACCACTAAGCCATCTCTCCATTCCGACTTTTCCAGTCCGACTTTTTAAAGATGTTTTCTTTTCAACTGTCCTTTATTTGTTGACATTTATCTTACATAGTTTATTTTCCTATTGTGAAATTAATTATTCTAACTTAATGAGTTAGAAGTGTTTAAGTAATTTTAGCAGTTTTGGAGATTCAATATAAGAGGGAGGTGGTATTAGACATTCTGGTTTGCCTGAGAAGCTCTAACTAGCTGTTGTTAAGCCAGTAGCAGGTCTTACATCATAACATTCATGGTTTTAGAAACTGTGTAAGTGCTGATCAGATCTGCATATAGAATGTTAGCGACATGTCAAAGTATTGTACAGGATTAATTGAGAAGGCAATACTGGAAGCAGGAAGGGTACAGTGGGGAAATGGGGAGGAGAAATTTGGGAGAAGGAACAAGACGGGATTAACCAAAACTACGTAAGTATATACGACTTTGCTGAAAGAAAACCCACTACTGTAAGCTAATTTAAAGAATAAAAGAAGGACCAGTCCGAGGTGGTGGTGGTGGTGGTGGTGGTAGCAGCGGTGGTAGCAGCGGTGGTGGCTGCGGCGGCGGCGGCGGCGGCGGCGGCGGCGGCGGCGGCGGCGGCGGCGGCGGCAGCAGCAGCAGCACATACCTTTAATCTTCATAGAGGCAGGCAGGTCTCTTGAGTTTGAGGAAAGCCAGAGCTACACAGAGTGAACCTGTCTTGAAAACAAGAAGAAACAAACACAAAAAATATAAAGGAAATTGCCAATACTCAGGAGGCAGAGAGGAGGAGGATGTCTGTTACTTTGAGGACAGTATGGTCTATATAGAATTCCAGGTCAGCCAGGATTTCATAGTTAAGACCCCACCTCTCAGAACAACTGTTGTATTCCAGGTTTGTTTGTACCACGTTGGAAAAATGGATCTTTTTTTTTTTTTTTCATGCTCTTCTCTCTGTAATTGCAAGGTCACCATTTTTCATAGGTTTTTGCTTCCAACCTTTGGGCTAGTGGAATGCTTTTTCCAGCTTTATTTTGGTGTGGCCACAAAAATATGGGGTTTGTTGTTGCTGCTGCACTGTTTTTGTTTGGTTGGTTTGTGTTTTGTTTTTGAGACAGGGTTTTATAATATATTCCTGTCTGGCCTGTAAATAACTTAACTATGTAGACAAGCTTGGCCACAAACTCAGATTGATTCAACCTGCCTCTGCCTCCCAAGTATGTGCACTGCTGTGTTCAATTCATTTTTTTATTGTGGGGTTTTTTTAAATGTACTTTTGTATCTCTTACAGTGTTTATGCAGATGTGTGTGCCAGTCCCTGAGTAGGCCAGAAACACTGGCTCCTCCTGAAGCGGGAGTTAGAGGCAGTTGTGAGCCGACTGTATTGGATTCTGGGAACCCAACTCTAGTCCTCTAAAAGAGCGATACCTGATCTTAACTGCTCAGTCAACTCCTCAGCTCCTTAATGTGCTCTTTTGTTGGTTTGGTTTTTGTTTTCAGACAAGGTTTCTCTGTGTACTGGAATTCTCTCCCTAGATAGGTCACCTGCCTCTGCTTCTTGAGTGCTGGGATTAAGGGTGTGTATACCACTAACTTCTGGCTCCTTGAAATGCTTTTAACTGCTCAGTAATTTTTTTGGCTCCTCAATTTTTAGTTAATTTTTTAATTATTTTTAAAGATAGTATCAAGGATCTGGAAAGATGGCTCAATGGTTAAAAGTACTAGCAGTAGTTAAGAGCTCTTCCAGAGCATCATCTGGCATTGATTTCTAGCACCCATGTGACAGCTTACAACTCCAGTTCCAGGGGATCCAATCCCCTCTTGGGCCTCTGAGGGCACTACATTCAACGTGTTTCATGGGCATACATACAGGCACGACCCATACACATAATAATTTTAAAAAATAATAGTGAAAATTGAAAGAACACTAGTGTGCCTTAAGAGTGTAGCTCAGTCAGTTGAATGCCTGCCTAGCATAGCATATGTAGAGCTCTGGGTTAAAACCCCAGCAGCACTGCACAAGACCAGACACGGCAGTATATGTCTATAATTCCAGCATCCAAGGTGGAAGCAAGGAGGGTCATTTCAAGATCAGTGAGTTTAGGCAGCTCTGAGCTACATGGGACCCTGTTTCAAGGTTTCTGGGGGTGTGCTTCACTTGGTCTTTACATGCATAGAACCACATGAACTGGGTGTGGTGGCTCCTGCCTGAAGTTCAAGGTTATCTTGTGTTACATAAGACCTTGTCAAGAAAAAAGCGAACAGCACTGATATATATGGTTTCAGGGTTCATTTGTGTTATCCCAAATGTTACTTAAATAAGTCAAATACCTTTTTGTCTTTAAGGTGGGTCATGATAATTGGGTACGTGGAGTTCTGTTCCATTCTGGGGGGAAGTTTATTTTGAGTTGTGCTGATGACAAGACCCTCCGTGTATGGGATTACAAGAACAAGCGATGCATGAAGACCCTCAATGCGCATGAACACTTTGTTACCTCCTTGGGTATGTACACATTGTGAGGTTTCTGAACATTTGAATTTTGGAGTGCAGATGTAGCAGTTTTATGTAACCTTGCCGACTTTTCCAGGTAAGAGGTGACCAAGTTCTATAAGGGGTAAAGGCCTATTTCAGCCTTGGGAGTTCCTGCCAGTAGCTTTAAGCTTCTCTCTTTTGAATTAAGCTTATAGTTAAGATGCTGTTTCCTCTGTTGTGCATTGGGTTTGGAAACTAGACTTGGGAAAGGATACGTACTGCTCACTCCTACTGACTGGCTCGTAACTTTTTCTCTCCTATTAAAAATTCTCAACCTGTGGATTGAGGCCCCTTTGAGGATGCATATCAGATTTTTACATTGTGATTCATAACTAACAAAATTAGTCATGAAGTAGCAATGAAGTAATTTTATAGTTGGCAGTCACCATACCGTGAGGAATTGCATTAAAGGCTTAAGTGCTGTGGGTGTTGCTCGGTGGTATGGCAGCTAGCGTAGCTTGACTGAGATGTTAGTTTCAATCCCTGATACTCAGAAGAAGAACAAATGGATCTTAAATAATAGCCTGGGCTACACAGCAAGACCCTGGTTTTTTGGGGGGGGGGGGGTTGGGGGGTGCAAACCCAAATAGGGCTAGCAGGGTGATTCAGCAGGATGATTCAGCAGGTAGAAGTGCTTTGGGCAGGCCTGGAAACCTGTGTTTAATCTCCACGTGCCGAATGGCTCCTGAGAGTTGTCCCCTGACCTTTCTGTACTTGAGCCTGTATGTATACTTACACACACACACACACAGAGAGAGACAGACAGACAGACAATATCTCGAGGCATGGTGACACATTCCCCAATTTGGGTAGCAGAGCAGGATGATTGTGTCCCAAATTTGAGTCCAGCTTGATGTACATAGCAAGGGATACATGACAGGACTCCATTGTTTAAGAAAGGAAGAAAAAAAAAAAAGGAAAAGGAAAAGGGGACTTTGATTTATACTATACACCGCCGTGTACTTAGGGAATTGGGAATTGGATCAACGCCGTGTTCTCAGTATCATCTGGGGTTCATGAGAGTGAATTCAATACATTGTAATGTACTAGGGTTTGATGGGTGGGCCTTATGGTGACAAGGCCTTGGTAAGTTAGGCAGGAGTGTTGTATTAGTTGCCTATGTAAAGCATTAGCACTAAGCCTGAAAGCACAAACATTCAGTAAATGGATATGCTGGCAAAGTGTGCATTCCTTAGCAGAGTTGAGCTTTGTTTGGGATGATACTGGTGACAGCAAGGGGAATTTAATTGTATCCAAGTGTGGAGGCCAGAGGTTCATGGACTCCCAAAGCTTGGGAAGCTGACCTGGAGGATATCAAGTTCAAGGCCTGCTGGGGTAATATAAAAGATACTGCTCAAAAAATGAGCAAAAAGTTCTGTCTGGCTTAGTATGGTTTGAAACCAAGCCTTTTCTTTTCTCTTTCAGATTTCCATAAGACGGCACCCTATGTGGTTACTGGCAGTGTAGATCAAACAGTAAAGGTGTGGGAGTGCCGTTGATTGAGTCACATTTGGTTCTTCCTCCCTGTTTTCCTCTGGATGCACTCTGATGATACCATGGTTACCCCATTTGAGCTCTGTTTAAATAAATATTGTCCTCTCATGTAAATTATTCTGGATGTAGATTGAGCTTATTAAATGTCACACACAAAGTATTCATGCATGGTGAATCCAAATTGTATACTGTACATTTACATATGTTGTCTAGAAGTACCATAGGGTTTAAAAACCTGGGCTGGCATTGGTCACACCAGGCCTACAAGGGCAGAAGTTGAATAAATTGAACTAGGGCACTAAACTGAATAGTTGACAGTGTCATTTTATGTTGGGTTATTAATTATTGTTTTTCTTCCTGCTATCTGTTGGTGCCTGACTTGATGGCCTCATTTTGGGGAAAGTGGTGGTTATTAGGGCTTTTTCTGAAATGTGTATCTATGTAACATCACTTAAGTGTGCTTAATAAATCTTTAAGGGTGTTAGATAATAAGACTACAATTCAGAATCTTTTGCTCCATCTGTAATGGGGATTACACATTGAAGTTTTTGTCATGACCCCTTTGCCAAATCAATAGGATATGTTTGTTTTGGCAGCCTGTCAAGCAAAGGCCTAGTGGTTTATTTATGTAAGAAAATGATCGTAAATCTCAAGAAAAATCTCAGCAGCTAATAGTGAAACCTTTTTCATGTGGGTCTTTCTGCTATGTAGACGGGTCAGGAAACACTGCCCTGCTCCAAGCTTCTCTTCTCCACACATACGAGTTGTATCCTCCATACTGATGGGCCGTGTAGTGCTGTAACTCCCCAGCAGGATTTGATCCTCCCAGTGAGAGTCATGGTACAGATCACTGTGTGTTTATGATGTTTTTAGGGATGTGCAGTGTGCATGTCAGAATGACAAATGCTGACAAAGCTGCGTGCGCATTTTAAAGGAGTGGAAGGAACAGTTCCAACATGAACCTGGTAACAGTTTGAACTGTTTCACTTACAAGTTATAAAAAAAGTGACAGGGTTTAATGAAGCGTGCATAGAAATATACTGGGGTTTTTTTTTTCATCTTTTGTTTATATGTAAATGTTTATAAGTATATGGGCCTATCTATAAGTGGATATGTCTATATATGTATATCACATACATACAGCCTCCATGTTGTTGGGTCTTGAGTTTTTGAAGAAGTGCTCATACGAACAGAGTTAATCTTGCTGGGGAATAAAACCACAGCCATGCTTTAGAATAAACTCTTCTGATGCTTCTGACTCTGAGGGGCTTTTCTGAGCTAAGAGAAAGTCATTCTCCCCTCTAATGTGGCCATTTACCGTTTTACACATTCCTGATAGGTTGTATATTTTGATCCAGAGTTACTACAGTAGGTTTAAGAGAATTTTGCCCGTTACTTTGGAACACTTCCATTGTCAATTGTTAATAAAGAATTTATTGCCTAGCTAACCAACTTTTCTTTTTAAGAAGATCAGTTAACAGAAACGATGACATAACAATGACAGTCTAACAACAGTAAATTTTTTTCTGGACTGCATTTTAGTCGTTTGTATAATAGATGATTTTTTTAAAATGTCCCTTTTTAAGGATTGGATGGAAATTTGATTCCTGAAAAGACAAAGGGTGAGAATCCCTGTCCTGTGGGTGTACCCAGAGGTTAGGCTCTAGCAGCGGCTCCCTGTCCAGCTTGTGCCCTTTTGTTTGTTCACTTGTTTGGTCTTAGTATTCCTCAGAGATTTCTCTAGAAAGGAAAAGTGTTTTGAGAACTAAGTGACTATTTTCGAGGACAAAAACTCCATCATGATTCCATAAACACTGTAGGTTAGCTTTTAGGACAACATTGCCTCACAGCCCTGCTTACATTGAGAAGTCTAATTTCTCCTAGCTGTTCTGACTGGATTTTTCTCCAAAAGCTATGGAAAATATCTTCGTTCTCATTTGCTGCTATTTCCTGTCCTTTTCAAGAATATAAATACATAGAAATGGTGCATCTTAACATTTGTTTGTATGTGTTAAAATGTCTTGTCTTTTAATTCAGTTTTAGCATGTAGCAACATGAATTGTTTAAGTAAGGGTAAGCCACAACACCTAGACATCATTTATACAAACAATAAAGAGTGGTACCAATGTAGAGGAGCAAAGCTGCCGTTCTGGCTTCCCTCCCCTGCAGCAGTGACTCACTGACAACGGAGGAGGGAGTGCTCTGTAACAAAGCTGTCCTTGCTTGGGAGATTGCCACAGCCTGCTGCTTAGTAGAGTTACTGGACATCCTCCACTTAAGCAGCAGCAAACGTTGAATCTCAGGGATGGGCCACAGCTGGATCCAAACATAACGAGCCCTGTTTGAATTATGAAGGGTGGCGGGCAACATCCACATCTGGCATCGGGTTTGCAGAGGTTTCTTGCACTGTTGTTTGACACTGCCCTGTTGATGCCCTTACTGTTATGTCACTGTTTTCTCTGTCTGCTGTCTAACCCTGTGCCTTGCCTGGGATAAGGACAATGATAAAGTTACTGGTTTTGGTTGTAAGTAGAGGACTTTATGAATTGGTTAGCGGTTCACTGCTGCTTTGTTACTTTCTTGAGTCAGATTGGCTGCTTATTGAGAAATAAAAAGCTGATAGAATTGTGTACTCAGATCATTGTTGATTGTGTGTGTAAACAGACATTCCAGTGCCACCTATACAGCACAGCGTGCCCAACAAGTCCTAACCGCATGGAGAGTGCAAGCTGCAGAGGTTTGTGTAGACATGACCTGGAGAATAGTTGCTTTTGATATGACATCTTGCACTTTAGGAGACTAAGACCGTCCTGTTCTGTCTGCATGTGGTGTGACCAATGGTGTGCTCAGAGCACTACCCACAATCACTAGTGTTAGCAAGCCGTCCAGGGCCGTGACGCACTATTAGTCCTTTGGAAGCTTTGGCTTTAGGCTCACCAAGCCCAGTCTCCTGTTTGCCTCTTTCTGTTCTTTGTGAACTTCCAGATAATACCACTCACTAAAGTTTATTTTTTGTTTTTTAATTTAAAGAAAAACTATTTAAAAATAAGGACATTTTGTTTGTTGACAGTGGTGGCTTGATAATCCTTAAGCAACAAGTTGAAATAGAAAAGGCACTTAAAAAGGTTACTCTTCCTGTCCAGCTGTATATAAACCCAATGTGTTGGTTAATCTAGAAGGTGCAAAAAAAAAAAAAAAAGAATGTCATGGTAGACAAGCAACATGGGCAAAATTGGAAGAAAGGTTTTGGGTTTTTTCCAGTGGGCTGGGTTGGGTGGGATGGGGTAAGCTGGACTCACAAGTCACGACTGGAACGGGCCTTCTTACCCCTGCACTGTATCATGTAAGTAGCTGCTTTCTCGCCTGCTCATCCTTCAGGCATCCCCAAAGCTCACTCTGAAGACGTTAGAAATAAACACAAACTCTAAGAGTTAGAAGTCGATCCTGACACTGACATGAAGGCAAGCATTGATTTCATACGAACGTGGCAGAGGTGGTAACTGGAGAAAACTTCCCCAGATTGTAAGAGTTCACCGAAGATATCGACACAGTTTTAAAAATCAGTAAAGGAATGTATATAATATTGCTCTTGTGTTTTACAGTAAGATTTGTTGCTCTCAGACTGTGTAAAACAAAATTTATTCATGTTTTCTGCATATTAAAAATCTTATTGTACCAATTGGTAAACTATTAAATGCCTATAAAACTAGATCTGGTGGGTTTTTTCAGTGGGTACTGGGGGTGAGGTTGTGTTGATCTTGGTAGGAAGTGGGACTCTTGGCATCGGGAACAAATGAACATTAGTTGGCTGTAAGCAACAGAGCTTCTGGGAGTTTCTGTGCTGCCACGCCACTGTCTTATGCTGTTGTCTGGAGGAAGCAGCATGCAGACAGGGCTCTTGTAACCATAGGCTTGAGCCTAGCTAGAACTACTGACTGCGTCGGACAGCTAAGCACACTTTCCTCCGGCTGTACATTCTGACAATGACTATAAACTGGTCTCTTGGAGATAAAGACTCAATCCCAGAGATGAGGGCCCTGCCCACTCTGTTTCTATCATCTCTTACCTTGGAGATAAATATCCTTAATGTCAAGTTTTAGGAAATATGCCAAAGTAAGTCTTCACTCTCTGTTCTAGATGCCCCATCTCATGCTGATAACCCCACAAGCCTTTTATACACAAGAGTGCAGGTTAATGTGGTGCCTCCTGTTGGAAGGCATCTTCCCAACCAAAAGAAGCTGGGCGAGAATGTACCTGGCCAGCTTTCCTACGTGATTGTGGGCCCCCTTTCTTCCCCCTCTGGTAAGAGCGTCGCATTAGACCTGACAACTTTCCCTGTGGTTGGAGTTCTAACTTAAATATATCCTATTGTGAATTTGGAAGCCGGTTGTATATCACACATTGGCCTCCCTCCTGAAGGCAGGGGAAAATGGCTCTGTGTGCAGGACGCCGCTGCATCCATCCTTCCCGGTTAGTCTGGTTGGAACATGTGCAGACATGAATTCATCTGCTAGCAGCAATTTTCTGCTGCCGAGTCAGCATATCCCCTGGGAACTCATTAGACATGAATGTTTTAGTGCCCCCACTCCCACCCCCCAGACATACTAAGCCAGTACAGGAAGCCTTTTGAACATGTCCTCCAGATTAGCCTAACAAATGTCTACAGATACTGTGTCTCACAGCAGGACTTTGAATTCAGACCCCTTCTCCCCACATTCACACTGTGCTAGGCAGGGGTTCTATCAGGGAACCACATCCCCAGCCTTTGCCTTTCCCATGTGGTCACTACCCTCTCAATGAACATTGAAAATAGCTTGTTTTTTTTAATTTTTAAAATTACATTTACAGCCAGGCAGTGGTGGCGCATGCCTTTAATCCCAGCACTTGGGAGGCAGAGGCAGGCGGATTTCTGAGTTCGAGGCCAGCCTGGTCTACAGAGTGAGTTCCAGGACAGCCAGGGCTACACAGAGAAACCCTGTCTCAAAAAATCAAAAAATAAAATAAAATTACATTTACATATATACATTGTGTGCATGCATTTATGCTACAGTATATGGAGGCCAGAGGGTTTTTTTGGGAATGGGTTCTACCATTTAAAGTAGAGTCAAATTTGACAATAAGTGTCTTTTTCTACTAAACCATTTCACTGACAGTAATTGGAATTTTTTTTTATTTTTAAGACAGAGTCTCACTAAACTTTGGTTGGCCTGGAACTCATAGAGATCCACCATACTTGGCTTCTTCATTAGTTCCTCAGTGTGAAGAGGCAAGTAAGATAATCCTTCATTTTGGGAGTCGGTATCTCAGGCTATCCTTGAATTCCATCTATAGCCCTGCCTCAGCATGTACCACCACATCCAGCTTCCTGATACTTGAGTCAGTTAATGGCCTTCCCTAACAGTTGCATACCTCCTTGCTTTGAAGCTGCTCTGAACCACTTCAGGATACTTTATTCTCAGCCATAGAATATATAGGAATTCCTCAGGTTGTCCTGTGGCCCTCAACTGAGTTTCTTGAGTTGTCTAAAAGATCTAATTGGCAAGTGAGATGTCTAAGCAGATGGAAGAGCTTTGCTACACAAGCCCTGAATTCCATCCCACTGTGGGAAGAACCATTTCCTGAAAGTCATCCTCTGGGTTCACAAATGCACTGCCTGTACTCACACATACCTACACATAACTTATAAGATCTTTACATGTTCAGGTATTTTGCCTCCATGTGTGTACATATGTGTACTATGTCTGTAGTATCCAGAGGCCAGAAGAGGATGCCAGATCCCTTTAACTGGAGTAAACTCCCATATGGGAGCTGGCAACCAAACCTGGGTTCTGGAGAACACCCAAGTTCTTAATATCTGAGCCCTCTCTCCCACCCCGCAATACTTTACAAAGCAATTTAATAACACTAATATGCTTAAGGGAACCAACCAAGAAAAATGGGCCTCTTGGGTTAGGGTGACTTGTAAGCACCTGACTAAATTATAAAGGTAATTAAGCTCATGCACAGTAGCCTCAACTTTTGTGTGATGTCCCTTTCCAGAAGTGGTGTGTCCAACAAGCCAGGAAACACGTTTAGAACAAAATGAGCCAGGCATTATGTACACACTTGTAACCAGGAATTCAAAGTCACGCTCAGCTTAAAAGGGATTTTGAGGCCAGTTTTGGCTCTAAGAGACCTTGCCTCAAATGATCAAATTATAAAGGGAACATACACAGTAGGCTTATATGGTTAAAATCATTGGTGGGTACTTACAGATGTTACTTAGTATCAAGATCAGAAACATCTTTCTCCCACTGACTTAAGAAAAAAGGACCACAAATTAGGGCTGGTATTTTTCATAAAGTCAGACTAACAAATGTAATTCTAGGCTTAGGAATCCCTGAGCATCATGAAGCCAGAAAGCATGTTCAAGCATGCATGAGGCCTGCTGACTGTCTATTAGCCACCTCTTCCCTCCACTTCACCAGCCCTACCTAAGCCGGCTCTTACACTCTACTACAAAACCAGCACTCCTCTCTCCCACTCGCCAAACCCCATCTCCAAGGGAAGGGAATGAGGCACAAGCATAGCTAGTGAGGTGTGCGTTCCCAAGATTACAGAAGAATCTGAAGCTTGCCATCAATCCCTCTTCCACACATCCTTCCTTCACTGCAGCCTTTCTTTGTGTAGGGCCCAGCAGAACAACTGGAGTTGTACCCCTTCCGCTTCAGTGACTTGAACATGATGTTGAGTTTGACCCACTATACACATAAGCCCCCAGCCGTACTTTTGACAGCCTCACCCAAGCAATAGGAACATTGTCCCACAGAGCACACAGGGAAGGCTGGGGCAGCAGGTTTCAAAAACTCACTTTATTCCAATGTGAAATGAACACGTGGTGGTTTAAAAACAAGAAAACGTTCTTGAGAGCTGTGGGGATGCCTTGCTGGCCCATGCCCATCCCTTTGAAACAAGGTCCCTGGACAGATACCATCCATCAGCAGCTCCAGAAAAGCCCCAAGTAGGGGCTCTGCCTAAAACAGCTCCATCAGGCTCAAAGGGTGGCCATCTCCTTCAGGGACAGCAGACGAAGAGAAGCAACACAGGCCAAGAGGGGAGAGGGGGGGCAGCCAAGGCAGCAGGAGCCCCAACAGCCCAGAGCTTCTTTGTATAAGTGCTTATATGGCAAAGACCAAGAAGGAGCCAGGCTCCACAGAGGTGACAATCACTCCTGTGCATGGCACTTTCCCTGGGATCCACAATTCAGCCCTGGGTCCCCACTCTTTACCCAACTGTGCATTAGGCAGCTCAGGTTAAAATGGGGAGATACATTCAGACTGTTGGCCCCCAAGGTTATGCTCACCTGGGGTACAGGGAGCAGGGAGGCAAGTCAAAGCCTGTGGCAGGACCTCCTCTCCTGCTTGGCCAAGGCCAGGCACATGGATGTGTGGGGTCCACCACTGCTGGCCCCTTCCCTTCACCCTGAGGCTACAGGTAGGCCAGGCCCAATCACAGTAAAGCCACTGCAGGTCTCACTTTGCACCCTACCAGACATCTGGCTCCCCCTCCCACGACACATGAAAGCCCCCATCTTTTTTGGCTTAAACCTGGACTTTAAGCCAGGCTGGACCCAGGGGCAGTGGCAACAAAAGCAGCAGCCATAATGTCAAACATATAATGACCTGAGAAATTGCATCTGCACGCCATCCACTCAGAACTGACTGGGCTATCTATGTACATCAGGAAGGACGGAGCAAGACATCCACAGGCATGGACACACACATCTGCTTGAGGTTGGGGGGCACCTGCCCCCAGCAGGAGCTGATGCCTACACACTTCACTTTCATGTCTTCAATTAGGCCTCTGCATTGAATATTCATTGAACCAGTGCAAAACCATCTTTTAGGGGCAGGCAGGCCAGGGCAGGGCCCCAGGCAGACGGTGGGGTGAGGTGGGGGTAGAAAGTGGAGGACTAGCTTCTTCTCCCAATCTGCAGGGCATGCCCCCAGAATTCTCCTGGACTCTCTGCATCACCGGGTAACGGGGCTACCGGACTGTCCATCTTTCTCTTCTTTTTTATCCCTGTAAGTTCAGGGAAGAAGGATCTTCCTTGGCAGTCTGAGAGGAGCCCGCGTCCTCCAGGGCTCTCTCTGGCTCAGGCTCAGTGGCCATGGGTTCTTCAGCTTTATTCCTGTTTCTGCTGGCCTCCTGGAGCTGGTGTCGCCGTGCCACCTCTGCCTTCAGGTTTTCCAAGTCTTTTTGGCTGAACAGTAGGAGACAAAGGTTGAGTCAGATTAGCCTGGACCCTCTGCCACCCTGCAGCTTCCAGTACACTGCCACTCAAGACAGTGGAGCTGTATGGATGGGTGCCCTCCTAGAGGTGGAGTGCTGCCTACACCTGACAGCACCTGGTGAGAGTGCCATCCCTACACCTAAGTTCTCTCTGCTCTCAACCTGTCTTCTATAGCAGACCCCAGGCAGCAAACAGGACAAGGGTACTCCCTCCCATTGCCTGCTGGTCCACCATCAGCATCTCCCACATCCAGGAGAGAGGTACTTTCAAAGCAGTCTGCAAGAGTTGTGGGGGAGTTTTCAAAAAACTAGCCGACAAGGCACAGCCCTGCATTGGAAAGCAGAAAGCTAGAATAGTCACATCATACGGACTGGAATACAGTCACATCATACGGACTGGAAGTGAAAGATCACCAAGGCAAGAATGGAAAACAGAGGCCCAGCCAGGTACAACAGCACAGCCTGGGATCTCTACTTAGGAAACAAGAACAGGAGCTCAAGGTCATTCCCAGCTACATAGCTAGTTTAATGTAAACCTGGGCTACATGAGACCTTGTCTAAAACAAAACAAGAAAAAGAGGGGATGTGAATAAGGTATGCTAAAAATTTAAAAGAAGCCAGGTAGTGGCACAGAGTCAACCGTGATCCTAACACCTGAAAAACTGAGGCCAGCTCACTCTAATCCCAACACCCAGAAGACTGAAGCAAGATCGCTACACATTTGAGGCTGGCCTGGGCTACATCATGAGGTCGTGGTTAGCTTGGGCTAGCACTGAACTCTGTCATAAAATAAATGGCCAGGCACTCGGGAGGCAGAGACAGGAGGATTTCTGAGTTCGAGGCCAGCCTGGTCTACAGAGTGAGTTCTAGGACAGCCAGCTACACAGAGAAACCTTGTCTCGAAAAAACAAACAAACAAATAAACAAATAAATAAATAAACGGCCAGGTGGTGGCACATGCCTTTAATTCCAGCACTTGGAAGACAGAGGCAGGTAGATCTTTGTGAGTTCCAAACCAGCCTCGTCTACACAGTGAGTTCCAGGACAGCTAAAGCTGTTATAGGGAGAAATGGTCTCAAAACAGACAAACAACAATACAAACAACAACAAAAACAACGAAAATAAAGGAAAATAAAACTCTTTTTCTTGGCTTACACAGTGTCTGGGAGGAGCCACAAGGGACCTTACTACAGGCCATACGCTTTTCAAGTCTTGAGTTCTGCTCATGTAACTTAAACAGAACCTAAGGCTGACTGCCAGAGCTGGGTGGAGGTCCTCACCTGAGAGGAATGAAGAGGATGCCATTGATGACATTGAGCTGCTCCAGGACACTGGCCATGCTGGGAGCTGTGAACTGAGGGTGGTGGAAAGGCCAGGTTAGTATGGCCTAGCGAGAATCTAGGGCACAGCACCCACCCCACTCGGCCTGGGTCCATACCTTGAGGGGTGGGATATTGGCACTGGAGCCATTACGGTAGATTTCATTCATGGTGCGCTGCAGGGCCACAGCCTGCTGGGTCAGGCACTTGAGGTACTCAGAGCTCTCCTTGGTTTTCTCATGGTCCTCACCTAGCTATAAAGGACAAGAGCCAAAGCAAAGGGAGATCAGGGCTGCATGGACGGCCACAGGCACAACCTTTCCAGCCCTTTCTGAGACCCACCTGTGACTTGTAGATGGTGTAGCCTTCCTTCTCATGCTGGAGGGCTGACCGGAACTCAGCTTTGCTCTCATAAACCCGGGCAACAAGGTGGTGGCTGGGAGAAACAGAATATATGGGGCAAAAGAGAGAGACAAGAGGTGGAGACCACCTGAAGACTAGATCCCTCCCAGGAGCTCCCAAGGAGCCACTCAAGGAAAGGAAGGGCACTAAGCATAGGGAGAGCTTCAAAGAACTTTTCTCAACTGTATAAGACAAAACTGAGTCCCTTCCCAACCACACTCTCTGTGTCTCCAAGAATTTGCTGGGTGTCTTAGCCAGCATGTCTTACCTGAGAGCCACCTTAAGGGCCTTGGGTCCATGGTACTTGGTAGTGACAGCCAGTGCATTCTCCAGGAAGCGCAGGGATAGGTCATACTCCATTACGCCATGTAGCACCAGCCCAATGTTGTTCTAGGGGATAAGGAAGAAACTAAGTCAGTTCCTCTCCTGCACAAAGGCCGCACAAAGTCCATCCATGGTCTGTTCACCCACATTCTCCTCTCCAACACTCACATCCAACAATGCCATCTCAGGGTGATCTTCCCCAAACACAAGCAGCATGAGGTAGCGGGCACGGTACAGGAGGCTCAAGGCTGTCGACAGCTGGCTGCTGGCAAAGCAGTATAGGGCCAGGTGCATCTGTGGGTGGGGTAGGTGGGTCAGTGTAGCCTCAGGTACCCACAGCTACACGCCAACCCCAGCATGGTTACTCACATATTCCTGGATGGTGTTGGGATTCTCGATGCCCATTACCCGCTCACTCATCAGCACAGCCTTCTGTTGATTGCTGAGGGCCTGGAAAGAGATGGTATCTATCTCAGGTGAGCACTGCTCCCCAACTGAGCAGCCCCACGCAGCACGGGTGAGCCTGCAATTTCCATCCTTTGCACACAGGCAGCAGCAGGCTAATAACGGCCGCTGTGACTAAGGAGATCTTCACCACAGAGACTGCCTGAAACTTACCATTCTACATCTTCTTCCCCAGCAAGGTCTATGCAAAAACAAACATCTGAAAATGCACTGATTTCTAAAAAGCTTTCCTAGGACAGCCTGATTGAGAGAGCAGGGGGCCCAAAGCATCCCGAGAGCCTAGAGGCCAGAACACTGAAGAAAAGAGGAGACCACCGGCTGGTCTTCCATGGCCACTCAAAGGCCTGGTACTGTGCCACAGCTATTGCTTCGGTCCCTGAGCTGTTCATGTTTACCTTACCAAGCACAGGCAGCTACTGAGTTCTCCCAAGAACAGCAAGTGAACAGAATGAGCTCACAGAACAAGAACTTTGGAGCTCTCTGGATGCCACTCGCTCTCTACATGGAAACCCAAGGGAAAGCATTCTCCCTGTTTTAACAAGGGGGTGATGGTGGGGTCCCCAGACCTCTCATGCAGCCCCAACTAAGATGTGACAGCCAGAAGTGCACAGCCCACATACCTCAGCATAATCACCCATGATGTAGTGGAGGCGGGCCAGAAGACGCAAACAGGCACAGATCTCTACGTGCATGGCTCCATAAACATTATTGAACAGGTTCAGAGCCTCATTGATGAGCTCACAGCCTTCTTTCAGGAAACCTACGAGGCAGCCGGGGTGGCAAGGTCAGGACTGGGCAAGAGACACTCCCATTTCCCCCAGCCCACAGTGCCACGCACCCTGCTGTACTTTGGCCTGTCCACTCTGGAAGAAGTGGAAGGCATCCGATGCCTTGGGGTTGACATGCTTGACCACAGGGAAGATATTGAGCACATCTTCCTCAGTGAAGGCAGGCTTGTGGCGGCTGTCAAAGCTGTATTCCTTCAGCAGAATCTAGGGACAGGGCCCAACACCCAAAGTCTCAGCCTTGGACACAAGAACAGCACCTCCCAGCCTACCATCACATGTCACATCCCAAGAAAGCTCCCTTCCCTCTGTTTTGTGGTCCAGGCTGGAAGGAGGGCCCACCTGGATCCCGGTTTTCAGTGAGATCTCCCGAAGCAGTGTTATCTTCTGCAGCCCGTAGGTCTCCACAGCCTGGTCCACAGAATCACTAGGGGTAGGAGAAGGGGCTGAGCAGCCCTCCCTCCACCCACTTGCCACTCTGGACAGCTGCTCAACTCCAGAGTCCATAACCACTGCTATCCACTGCTCAGCATTAACCCTCATAGTCAGCCCCACTTCCCCATACTGGTCCCACATAACTATGCCTGTTTGCCTGCTGTCTTCACTCCGCTGCCCTTAGGCCCTAGATGCTGTCTCCCTCTCCCATGCCCGCCCATTCTCCTACACCTGTAGTCCTGTCCCCTGTGTCCATACCACTCAAGGGTGAAGTCAAAGTAGTTCTTGGCCTCCTGGCATATGTTCTTCCAGAGCTCTTGGGGGGTCATCACAGCCCAGGCAGTGTTGTCTGCAGCCCCTGGAGGCCGGTTTTTCCTCCTCTTGTTCCTCTTCTTGGAGAGCAGTTCATCAGCAGGCAGGTGGGCCACGGGATTGGGGTAAGAGCTCAGGAAACAGTTCAGGAAGTGGCTGATGGCAGCTGAGAGGCCTGAGAGCTCCACTCCCTGAGCCAAGTTTTGGATGAAGTCAGGATGGCCCTAAGCCCCCACCCAGGGCTCTTCTCCAGGCCCCATGCCACCCAGGGTGGTCCCACCAAGTTAGGGAAGAGTGCGGCACCTGTAGATATGTCTTGAAGATATGCTTGGCGGAGCGTGTGATGAGCTCTCCAATGCCGATTTTCTGGGGGAGTCAAAGAAGGAAGTCTCGGGCAGGTTCCAGGCCTCCAGCTGCCACCACCTCCCAGGCCAAGCCTCACTCACATAAATGTGGTCCAGCTGGTCACGGGCTGGGCTCCGCAGCACCAGATCCAACACCTTGCCCAGGTATCGCATGTTGATGCCACGCTGGCGCATCACCTCAGCCAGTGTGGCCCCGTCCATGGGCAGCACAGCATACTCTGTGCAATCCTTTACCTGTGGGGCTGCATCGGGTCAAGACCAGCCCTAGCCCTTTGCCCCTACCCCTCTGCGTCTTCCCTAGAGCACTAAAGGAAGGACAGAACTAAAGTCTTGGCTTCCATGAGGAAGATAGGAGACACATGGTGTGAAAAAGGCATAGGAACCTATCCCTGCCTTCTACACAAGCAAAACAAACAGGAAGAGTGGCCCTGCCATTGGGAAGCAGCCTGACCTCTTGGGTCAAGACCTAAGTCCCACAGGTGGCACAGGGTCATCTGGTCACGTGGGAAGAAACCATAGCTTTACTCCAGTTATCCTGATTCACAGCCCAGGGCTATGTGGCTAAGAGGAAACAAGCCTGTCATTCAGGAGCCTAGGCAGAAAGCTAGTGGAATCATTTGGACAGGAAATACTAGGCCCCTGCTATCTGAGCCTCAAAGGACCAGAATCTCAGCCTTCGCAGGGCAGAGCCTATCTATGTCTGATGCCTCCTTTAACTTACTGGGTGCTACCAGTGTGCCAGGCTAGGAGAGGCTAGTGCAGCAGCTCTAAGACTCTCTATGAGACCAAGGAGCATGAGGCACCAAGGTCTGCAACAGCCCCTTTTGGCAGCCCCAACCCACCCTTTCAGCCCCTCCCTCACCAAACCAGGGATCTGGCAGGAGAGTAAGAAGGCAGCCGCATCTTTCAACAACTGCTTCTGGTCCCGAACTTCATCCTGGCAGGACTCAGGAAATCGAACTCCTGGGGAGGTAGAGCAGCAAAGCTTGAGCCAGGCAGATGACATGGGGGTGAGGGGGGGGCAGCTTTCTGCTGCTGAAGAGCCCAAGCCCATCCCATGATGCTCTGCCCTCGGCTGCAGGGTTCACTCACTGGTCATCCATTCTTACTTGCCTGGGGAGAAGATGTCAGGATTGAAGCGAATATCAAAGGCCGTGCTGCTGATGGAGCCAACAGCCTTGCAGGCGTTGCGGACCACCTCTCGGCTTCGAGGGTCTACTGTGGAGACGTGTTAGGATAGGAGGTAGAGCCATGCTTCTGTGAGCCTCTTGCCCAACCCACTCTAGGGATGTCTGCCTGCCTCTCTCAGAGATCATGAGCCACCCATGGCTAAGCTGCCAGGACCAGCTTGGGTTCTCCAAACAAGCACAGCAACCCCACCTGTGCCATCATCTGAGGCGATGGTCTCTGCCAGCTCCTTCACCTTGGCGAGGCCACTCACACTGCTGCCCTCCTCCTCACACCCTGCCTCAGGTCCTATTGAGTCTTCAGATTTGGTCTCTGCTGAGGAGGGAGGGCCACCGTTCTCCAGGGAGGTGGAGGTCTCCACCTTGCTGGCTTTCTGCTGCATCAACTGTAAGGCAGCCAGCTTCATGAAGAGAAGGTACCTAAGAGCGGCAAAGCAGGCATGATGAAGCAGGGGGCTGCAGAGACTGTAGCCAGGCTGTCCAGTGGTTAAGAGCACCTGCTATTCTTACAGATTCAGTTTTCAGTACTGACATGGTGGCTCCCAACCATCTGTATTTCAGTTCCAGAGAGTCCAGTGCCCTCTTGTAACCTTTACGGAAACAGGCATACATGTGGCACACATACGTGTAGGCAAAACATTCATACACACAACTACAGCAATTAACTTAAAAAAAAAAAAAGCCAGGCAGGTGTCACCATATACCTTTAAATCTCAGAACTGGGGAGGCAGAGGCAGAAGCAGAGAGATCTCTGAGTTCAAGGCCAGCCTGGTCTTTAGAATGAGTTCCAAAGAAACCTTGTCTCAAAAAACAAAACAAAACCAAAAAGCAAAAACGTAGTCCCAGGCTACAGGTCTTTGGGGCCAAAAATGTTGGTACTGGGAACACTATCCTGTTAGCATAGGGACACAGTCTGTCCTGTCAGCATGTGAGTGGGCACGCATGTCTGTGGCAGGCTAGCGACCCTGCCAGAGAGAAGGTCAGAGCAAAACCAAAGTGTAATGTTCCACATATGTAATCTCAGCCAGCACTAGGGAGGCTGAGACAGTATTGTGAGTTCCAGGCCAGCTTTTGCTACACAGCAAGACCCTGCCTCAAAAGCAAATAAGCAAACCCCATTAAACTGTCCTCAAGTTAGAGGACAGCTGGGGCATATGTGGGATGGGAGTGGCTCTAGACCAGAGCTCTCAGCAGTGAGGAAGAGGAATGCCAATGGCATCTGGAAAGAATTTATTGTGGTGTGAGACAGCAGATGGGTCAGTCAGTGCCAGCAGCCCAGCCCTCTGAAGCCCCACTTCCCAGCCCTGTGCTGTGACAGCCTTCCTGTCACACTATAGTAACACATCCATCCATCCATCCATCCATCCATCCATCCATCCATCCATCCGGAGACAGGGTTTCTCTGTAGACCAGGCTGGCCTCTTAACTCTTAGAGATCCGCCTGCCCTACCTCCCGAGTGCTGGGATAGGTATGCACCACCATGCCTGACTTTGTATCTGTATATAGGGGTGTGTGTGTGCACAGGAAGCCACAGGAAGCCATCAGCTGCCCTGCTATCCTCCACCTCACTCCCTTGAGACAGGACCTCTCACTGAGCTTGCACTACACAGCAGCAAGCTCTTATGAGGATCCGGTGTCTGCCCTCTCCCCACAGTAGTAGAGCTAGACACATGCTGATGACCCTGACCCAACCTTGGGTATGCTGAGGCTTTGGGGATTTGAATCCAAGTCCTCTTGTTTCCATTGCAAGCACTCTCACTCACTGAGCATCTCCCAGCTCCACATCTGCACTGACTGGAATTTTAAACCACCCTAGGAGATCCCAAATACTCCTTAAAAGCCCAGGACCACTTTGCTGGTTTAGCCACTTGCTAGTCTACAACTGACAGAGGCCCTGCGTTTCTGCATCTGGAGATCTGAGGCAGGCAAAGGCTGAGATTTATAATCAGGCTCTAGGAAGCAGGCTGGAGTTTCTCCCTTCCAGGCTTTCCCTCACAACAGATGATCCTGAGCCAGTTTACCTGCCAGTCTAGGCCAACAGCAGCCATGCCTCACCTGTGCTCCACAAAAGCATCCACTAGCTCCTGGCGCAAACAGCACAGCTTGTGTCGATGGGTTCGGGGGAAGCCAGCTCGAGAGCACTCCTCAGGCAGCTCCTCACCAGGCACAGGAAGGAAGTTGAGGTCTGGTGGGAAGGTGCGCAGTAGGTCAAGGATGTAGTGGCGCCCATCATTGCCAATTATGCCTTTACATTCGACTGAGGAGCAGAGCTCCACCTCCTCGTCTCGGTCATTGAGCACTCGGTGACGCAGGATCTTGAGGGGCCGGCTGGTGCGCTCCAACAGCTCCAGATAGCGTGGGTGTGACACCACTGTCTTGCCAAAGTCAATGGAGCCATAGATGACACTCTGCTCCTGGTCCCGTTCCAGGATGCCAGGGATGATGGACTGAGCTGTGACGCGGTAGCCACGGTAATCCACTACTACTGTACCCAGTGTGTACAGCCCCTCTACATCCACAGCATTATATGTGCGAACACCATTCAGGTCATTGGTAGGTGCCACATAGGCTGCCACGTCCCCACCAAAGTCTTTGTAGTGGTCCCGGACATCAAAGCCCAGGCTAAAGAAGATGTTGTTCCAGATGAACATCTGCATCTTGGTCTCCTCACTGGGGTTGATGGCCATCACATTGCCATCAATGACTGCCATGGCACCCCTTGTGGCTGCCGCTGTGAAATCACTGTGCACCTGGGAAGGCCAAGGTTGGGAGGGTGAGGGCGAGCACCAAGGTACATCCTCCCCCGGCCCAGGCTGCCTAGGTGGTAAAGGCAGCCAGGCCCTGGACACCAAGGAAGCCTAGCCTCAGTTTCTTCATATTTAGAAATGGGAAACAGCACCATTTCTTATATTTTTGGTTTTGAGCCTAGTCTTTAACCGCCGAGCCATCTCTCCAGCCCACACCTTTTTTTTTTTGGTTTTTCGAGACAGGATTTCTCTGTGTAGCCCTGGCTGTCCTGGAACTCACTCTGTAGACCAGGCTGGCCTCGAACTCAGAAATCCACCTGCCTCTGCCTCCTGAGTGCTGGGATTAAAGGCGTGCACCACCACTGCCTGGCCATACCATTTCTTAAAAACATTTTGAGACCTCAACACTCAACAATTCTACTGGAAAAAAAACAAAAAAGCCAATACAATCAGGAACAAAAGGGAGTACGCAGGGCCAAATGATATGGTTCAGCAGGTAAAGGTCCCTGCCATCAAGTCTGACTACATCACTTCAGGTAAGTCTGGACCTACCTACAGTAAAAGGAGAGACCTGCCTCACACTGTTTGCCCTGCCCCACACCCATACCCACCATGCATCTGCACACACATCGTATCAATGTGCCACTTCTCCAGAAGCGTCCCAGCAGTGCACCTGTGGCTCAGTGAGAGCACCATGTGATCATGGGAGGACATGAAGATGGCCAAGAAAGATAGGTTACTCCCCATTCAATGGCCTCAGGAATCTCAATGAAGCCATAGCAAAAATCTGAGGTGGTTTTCTGGGAGGCAGGAGGTTGATGTACCCTGCAAGTCCATCTCCAGTGTTGCCAACAAAGGTAGGTTAGTGTTAGCCTCTAGTTTTCTCATTACCCACAAGCCCAGTGACAGAGAGGTTTAAGGCTGCAGTCACCTTGAATATGGCTCTTTCTCGAAGCAACCGCTCAGGCAGGTTCTTGCGGGGTAGCTCCCTTGTTGTCTGCAGCTCTTCATTCCAGTCCCGGGTCTGTGGAGGGACCAGGGAGGCAGAAGCAGGCTCAGCCAATGTCTCCTGACCTGCTCTGGGCTATCCCCTTCTTCCACTTCCCTGTGGATAGGCCCCTAGAGATCAGAGGGAGCCTACTGGGAGGTGCATAGGAGCCTGGCAGGAAGGGCGGGTCTGGGTAGCACCTGTCCAGGAATGTGCTCCTCGTAGCCCAGCCTGGAGGTGTAGGCGTCCTCCGCACGCACACAGTCCATGGCATGCTCGGCCTGGGGGGCTGTCCAGCTGTATACCTGGAACGGGGTGGCAATCCTCTCGAATGGATGGCGCTGGACCCTGTGGCAGGCAGGGGAATAGGAAGGTGGGACACCCCTCCAAGCTTAGTACCCAGTTGTGAGCTCCTCTTCTCTGAGGCCCTCACTGTTCTGGCATCTCCTGCCCACAGATGCCAACCCGAAGTCAGATAGAGCAATGGGCACCTCTCCCAGGGCTGTTGCCCCCTTGAACCAGGGACTCTGGCACAGGGACTACATTTCTTCACAAAGAGGTGCTGGTGTGGGGTCCAGCTTGTAACTGGAGGCAGGGCAGGGCACGGGTGGCAAAGGTGCTACCTTTTCTTCTGCAGCACAGCAAAGTTCTTTTTGAAGGTTGGGCTGATCTGGTTGAGCAGCTCTACTAGGGAATGGCTGAGGAAGCGGGGACTGGCAGGCTTGGGGTTGAAGTGGTAGGCTGTGGATCTGCAAGGACAGGGGTCACTAAGCAGGTGCCCTGAGTATCTGTCATTAGACTCAGAATATGGGGACATGCCATGGCACATGGAAGACTAGCAGAGACTTACTGATTCAGGTAGAAGCCTCTCGTAGATGCAGTGATGCTGACTTGCCGGTCCTCAGCAGTAATAACAAACAGGTACATGAGGTCCCCATGCATTTTGCGGTTCCCAGGAGGTGGGTTCCAGCCACTCATGGTGAGCACTTTCAGACACTGCAGGGGCTGCACAAATGGCCAAACATGAGGACACAGGACATTTGGGATCCTCCCACCAGGGTCTTACTTCCTTGATGCTTTTAAAGCCTTACTTTCCAGTCACGGTTCTGGGGCTGCAGGGGACACAGAGGCCGCTCCCGGCTCCCTGGCAGGATATACTCAGGTGGTGTGCAGTCGATGGGGTCCATCTCCAAGCCTTTCTTCCGCTTCCCACTGTCTGAGGAACCCAAGGCCGGTGGTCAGCCAGGAACCAACTATTTCTGTTACTTAATGTGTCCCTGGCTTGCCTTGACTTCAGCAAACCCCCAACCCCCACCCTTCAGGCCTTTGTCCCTCTGCACCAAGTCCAAGTGCCAATTTTTCTCGCACCTCCTAAGTCACCATCAGTGAAGACACTCAGGAAGGACAAGGAGTTACAGTCAACTCCATTGAAGGCATCAGATGGGTCCAAGCTCTTGAGGAGGTCTCGGACATGGCGCACGTGGATTCGGGCCTCACGAACCGTGTAAGGCTCTGCCAGAAGGAGGAAAAGCATTACTATGGCCCTATTAGAATAGCCTGACTTGCAACGAGAGTTGCAGTGTTTTCATGGGGGTGGGAGGGCTTGTTGGCTGAAAATAGAAGGCAAGGTCTCTATAGTTCCCGCTACCTTAGAGTTACGCAGCACAGACTACCCTTCAGCTCACAGTGCTAAGGCTGCCTCGGCCTCCCAAGTACTGAGATCACAGGCAGAAAGCCATGTGCCCAGCTTTCTCTCCTTAGAGCTGGCGTGGTGGAAAGATGTAGAATTAAGCTGAATCTACAGCTGCTGGGGTAGCTTGGATCTTCCTCCCCCCCCCCCTTTTTTTGTAGGGTGAGGGCAAAGTGACAAAGCTTAAGACAGGGTTATGTGGCCCTGACTAGCCTAGATCTAACCCTGATTCTCAAGTTCCAGCCTCTAAGTGTCAGTAGTAGACACAGATCACCATGCCTGTCCAAGTTTTTATTTTTAATTTGTGTTTTTAATTTAAGTGTGGGCGTATGTGTATGTTTCTGTGTTGCTGTATGCCATGTGTGGAGTGAAGTACGCATGGAGGCCAGGAGAGGGCATTGGAACCCCTGAAACGAAACTTAAGGTTGATGTGACCTGCCTGATGAAGGTGCTGAGAATGGAATCCAGGTCCACCGGAAGAGGAAATGACCTTAACTGCAGAGCCACACCCCTAAACCCTGAATTTTTCTTTTCTTTTTTTTTTTGGTTTTTCAAGACAGGGTTTCTCTGTGTAGCCCTGGCTGTCCTGGAAATCACTCTGTAGACCAGGCTGGCCTCGGATTCAGAAATCCGCCTGCCTCTGCCTTCCAAGTGCTGGGATTAAAGGCGTGAGCCACCACTGCCCAGCTGAATTTTTCAATTACGGTTCCCATTTTTAATTCTGTCAGCCAACTATGGTGGAACCTCACTAGGCTCCCAACCATTACGGTGGGGGATCAAGAGTTCATCTATATATCAAGTTGAAAACCAGCCTTACACTGTCACCAAAAATTTCCAAATTCTACAAAGATAAACATCTAAGATCTAAGCTGGGTTTCTGATACACACACACACACACACACACACACACACACCCCTCCCTTCTTATTAGTGGGATGCTCGTTTGCAAAGGACATTGTAGCACCTGCTCTTGAAACCTACTCAGACCTTTGGTTCAGATGCCTCCAGTCCTGTGGAGCTGTTAGGGCTCCACAGCCTCAAACTTGTGCTCCTCAGGGATTGTCTAAGGACCTGACATCCCAAGAACCCCAGAGTCAACACTGCCCTACAGTGTGTGCTTTGTGACTTTTAACCATTTTCTGCAAGGACAGGTGGCTCTCCGTTCAACTGAGTCAGTTGTGGGAGACTCACCCAGACCTCACTTACTCCTTTATTTTCCCTTTTGGTTTTTTTGAGACAGGGTTTTATTCTGTAGCCCAGGTGAATTTCCAGTTCACAGCAATTCTCCTGCCTCAGCTGCTCAAATGCTAAGATTACAGGCATAAGCAGTGTGCTCTGTTTCCATATCTGCTCTTAATGAGCTGAGATTCCTGGGGATGCTCCTGAGCTGCTACAGGAGCTGCTTTTCTACAACCATCTCCCCGTATCAGAGCAGAAGAACTACAAACCCCTGACAATGACATCCTCCATCAAGAGCAAGGAAACGTCCCTGCACTTGGGAGGCACAGGAGGGCAAGTCTCTGTAAGTTCAATGCTACCCTGATCTACAAAGAAAGTTCCAGGACAGTCAGGGCAACATAAGGAGAACTTGTCTCAAAACATAAAACAAAAAAGCAAACAACATTGCCAGGCAGTGGTGGCACACACCTTTAATCCCAGCACTTGGGAGGCAGAGGCAGGTAGATTTCTGAGTTTGAGGCCAGCCTGGTCTACAGATTGAGTTCCAGGACAGCCAGGGCTACACAGAGGGATCCTGTGTCAAAAAAACAAAACAAAACAAACAAACAAACAAAAAAAAACAAAACAAACAACAAAAAAAGAGAGCTACAAAACTTTTTCGGTTACAAAAGAGGCAACACGTATCTTTTCAGAATTTGACAGGCTTATTTAGATCCTAGTTTGGAGCTGGCTGCATTCTTAAAAACTGGAGACTCAAGTCTTTAGCTGTGGGCTATGCAGTAGAAATAAAGGGTGTGACAGCCTAAGCAGCCTGAGTAGCTAACACCTTCTAAGTCAGTGCCACCTCCACGTGCCCAGATGGAGCACAGAGACAACAGTAACAGGGCTGTTAGGATATTTGGCCTAACTCTGGGCCCTCCTCTGGCAGCCACCAGCTCAGTCTAGACCAACCTTCCACAACTCGGAGCACCGAGCCCTCCTGCAGCCCCTCCACACTGCGTAGCTCTGAAAAGTGGTCCAGCATATTGCCATCCAAGTGCAGTGAGAAGCAGGTACGGTGACAAGTATCCTCACGGTCCATGAGCACCTGGTGGATCTCCTGCACCATCTCCTGGGGGGATACCTGCCAGAGAGAAAGGTCACTCTAGTAAGAAACTAGATGGGTAGGAGCAAGAGCATACCTCCTTGCTGCCAGGCCAAGTACCTGGGTTCCTAGAGTAAATCCCCCAGTTTGCTAGTTTTGGGGTTTTAAATTATAAATTCCAAGCCCTATCCAGGAATACCATATTCATCTGCATCTGTGTTTATATACATACTTATACATATATGAACTTACTAGACAGAGCTTGGCCCAGGCCTAAACTATGTATAGGAACCAAGAGCAATTCCTTAACCAGAGGATGGAAACACAGGGGAAGCAACACTAAGGTCTCTAGCCTTGCCAGTGGCTGCTGGTGCTTGTCCTCTAGTCATAAGGCAATGACTTGAACTTAGCCTCATCTAGTGTGCTAGCCCAGACCCTGGGCAAAAGTAAGACTCAGCTTCCTGCCCACAGGTCCCGCACATGCAAAGACAAGGCTTAGCTTTCAGACATCCTCCTCTCCAGCAGCAGACTCAAACCTGGTCTCCAGCACACTGTCCTCCATCTTACCTGCAGGGTAAAGGGCTCGATGCCAGGGGCCAGGATCTTCACAGAAAAGCCTGTGTCCTGAATGACAATGACTTCCTGCCCAGTGGTCTCATCTCCAGGCTCACCCTCATCTAGCCCATTTTCCCTAGGTGGCTCAGATGTCCCTTCCTTCTTCAAGTTCTCTGAGCAGTCACCATTCAACAGCATGACCGAGGAGGGATCTGGGAAAGGTGAGAGCTGAGTCAGATGGGTCTAGCTGGGCCGGTGGGGTTTTCTACCTCACACACCCAGTTGAGAGTAAATCTATTCCACAGACCCACTAGAGACCAGCCCCTCACTGCATCCGTGTAAACCACTGCCCTCTCCTTTTCACGCACTGCTCCTCAGCACAGCGTCAGGATTCCTCTTTAGGACCACAGTGGTACACACCAACCTTCTGCAGCAGCAGGGCCTCTGCTCATCCCCTTCTCTTCTATCCAGTGATCCATCCTCTCCAGTGAGCCTGAGCTGTAGGCTGACCTCAGCACCTCCTACCTCATTTCTCATATGGATTTGAAACTCTCCATCTGTGAGCTCAGATGGCCAGTGCTAGCCTGGCTTAAGCTTCTCAACCAAGTCAACTACCATCAACACATAACTTCCCCTTACATGCCACCAAAGGCTCATTTTCTTAGAATAGAATCTATTATCCCAGACAAACCAGTCCCCGTTCTCTTCCTGGTACCTGGTCGCTTACACTAACCCTGCAACCAACTCCTAGGTATTGGGGCTTTACAGCCATGGCCTTGGCACAGTTTTCCAGCATCAAAAGCATAATTTCTGAACCCTTCTGATAAAGCACTGATGACTCAAGTGTGGCTAGCATTCTAGGGCGCCTAAAATCAGTTTCTGCTCTGCTAGCTGCCTTCTTCTCAGCTCTGTGCTCTTGACCATGCCTCCCTCCACACACACACATCCCTGATGAAGTATTCTATAGCTTCTGCCGGATCATCCTATCACCCGTGATATACTGAGCCATTGGGCAAAAGTCCAACTCTTTTTGTTTGTTTGTTTCATTTTTCAAGACATGGTTTCTCAGGATAGCCCTGGCTATCCTGGAGTCAATTTGTAGACCATGCAGGCCTTGAACTCTGCCTGCACCTGGCCCTTCCAACTCATTAAGTTCTAGGTACATAAACTTCCCCCAGAGCCTTCCCAAATGACCTGGGCTGGCAGAAGTATCAGCCTCATCACTGCCTCTAGGAGCAGCCATTCTGCTACTTGAAGAGCTGTTCACATCAGCAGCTCTCTGTTCTACTTTCTGCCTTACTCTAGCTCAATGAAACGATATCAAATTAATTAATGCTAGTCTACTTTCAAGCCCAAATGTTTGTGTGCAGCATCCAACTTAGCATGCTGTGGGAAGAGAGGGGCAGGTGACAGCCCTACTCCCCGACCCCAACGCCAACACCAAGGGGAACAAAAAAAGATGCCCCTCCACCCTTGGGAAGCCAAGGACCTCCTCTCAGAAACCCTCCAGCTAAACATAGGTCTGCCTGGATACCCACTTGGCAAACAGAGAGCTTGGCCCCAGCACCTGTCAGCCAGAATTGCCCCCTTGGCTTGTAGCTCCACCACCCCAGCTATGAACAGGACTGTTCCAGACAGAACAGCCCGGCTCTAAATGTCAGCCTAGCCCATCTAGACCCCTGGGTCCCTTTCCTACCCTGCCATCAGGAGTAGTAATAGGGTACAAGACCCCAAAGGCCCAAATCAAGGGGGTAGACTGACTCAAAATAGATAGGCAACACCAGGGTCATGGAGAGAAGTCTCAGCCCTTTTCCTGTACCTCTCAACTTAATAGTTGGTAAACAGGACCTTTAGGATTTCAGATATAGTATCAACCCATTCATCCCAAAAAAAGGGTAACTGAAGCCTAGAAAGGTTTAAAGAGAACCAGCTTATGCCAATAGCTCAATAATGGTATCTGTACCACATCTTTCTCTCTCCAAACCAGGAGTACCATCCAAGAACCACGGGACACACAGAACGTCCCTTTCAGTGACCCAACAGCCACAGTCGGGGAGGCCTCAGCCCTTAAAAAATGGACAATGGCACAGCAGTGGGGGCACGCCTTTAGTCCCAGCCCTCGGAAGGCAGAGGCAGGTGGATCTGAGTTTGAGGCCAGCCTAGTTTACAGAGCAAGTTCCTGGACAGCCAGGGGTACGTGGAGAAACCCTGTCTCAAAAAAAAAAAAAAAAAAAGAAAAGAAAAGAAAAGAAAAGAGGGGGCTGAAGAGATGGCTCAGCAGTTAAGAGCAGTGACTGCTCTTCCAGAGGTCCTGAGTTCAATTCTCAGCAACTACATGGTGGCTCACAACCATCTGTAATGGGATCAGATGCCCTCTTCTGGTGTGTCTGAAGACAGTGACAATATAGTATACTCACATATATGAAATAAATATATCAAAAAAAATTAAAGAAAAGAAAAGAACAACCTACCCCCAATGAACCCTTGTCTGGCTCTAAAGACAGAGCAGACAAGGGGAAGGCAATGTTAAAAGCAACCTAGGGTGCACAAAGAAGCTTCCCCTTACTGGTTTCCTGGAGATGACTTTCCAGGTTGGCAGTCTCCTAGAATGGAGGCAAAAGCTGGAAAGGCCTTCACTCAATACAGAGACACAGTTCTGATCACTGAAGGTACACAGTAGGCAGTTAAACCTGGACCTTAATAAACAGCCTGTGATCTGCAGTAGACGGCAAGGGAGTTAGAGGGGAAAGACAAAGTGAACCCCAGCCCTTTTAACTAAGCCCAGGGACCTGGACCCTGGGATAGTCAGATTTAAGAGGATGCTCCCCAGGGGCTTCCTCTCCTCCAGGACAGCCAATCCTGGCTCTCTTCTTTCCTCCAGGGGGACCTGAAAACCTCTCTCTCCACCACAGGATTCGTGATCTCTCTGGTTAGTCCCTGGGTCCACACAGCCCCACAGCCCACCTGGTTCAGTAAGTAGCTGCACTCTTCTTGGCTCTGGAGGCTCAGGACTGCCATGGCAGTAAGGCAGCCAGCTCTCCTGACCAGGTCCAGGCCCAACGCTGCCTCTGTCCCTTGTTCCAGTCTCTGCTTCTATCCTTGTGGTAATGCAGCTGGTCGGCTCAGGGCTGGAGCTCCAGCTGGCTTCAGGTTTCAGTGGGGCCAGGCCTGCTGGGGCAGCCCCGGGAAGGGCACATTCCCCCTGCCTCTCATTCTGTTCAAGGTCGGGCAGAAGGACAACTGAGGGCCAGGAGGCCCCACTGGCTTCAGGACCTTGGAAAGAACTACTACTAGCACTTAGGCCCACCTCCCCACACAATTCAGAAAAGGGATCACTGCTAGTGAAGCCATTAGGGGAACAGAAGAACCCAGCATTTGGGGTACCTGAGCCCCTTTGGACAGAAGGTGTAGGGGGCAGGTTGGCAGGAGCAGAGCTCAGCAAGGGGGTCCTCTCCTCAGCTCCACTAGTAGGCAGGACTGCTTCAGCCAGCTGCTGACAACAGCTGGCACAGACCCGGGCCCAGGCCATCAGATAGCCACCCCTGGTCCACCAGCTACCGACAGAGCACCCTGCCTTCCTCAAAGGACTGGCTGAGGCCTCTGGCTCTTGTTGCCCCTTGCAGGTGACCTGGCAGCTGGCCTCTTCCTGAGAGTCACTGGTTCTAGTGAGAGGGGGATGGGCCCCCAATCTCCCAGAGGACAACTGCACCCAAGCCTCAGGACTTCAAGCTGCACCAAGAAGCTGGCAGACTACCTCTTTTCTTCCCAGAAGCCTGTGCGCCACCAGGAGAAAACCAAATGTCTCCCCTGGGGGAAAAATAGAGCTGCCAGCAAGAGGCTGAAGGCCATCACACTGTGGAGAAGCAGCATGCCCAGCCTCGCCAAGGCGCATTCGCAGGGCCTCTGACTTGTTGCCAGGGCCCAGTAAGAACTGCTCTGGCATTCATACTAACCAGCATGGGGGTGGAAAGGGGAACAGGGCTCTCACTCCAGGTCCCTCCATTCCCAGGAAAGGCTAAGCAGACCCTTGGCTTCTCTTCAGCCCTAGCGGTTCTGACCCTCACACTATGACCTGAGGCAAGAAGGGTCAGATCCAGACAGAGCTCCATTCCTTTTAATCCCCTCTTCAAACACACCCTAATCCCGGGAGGGGAGCAGGCACTCTGGTAATAATGCTAACACTGTCTCCACTCTAGTGCACATAAAGCCAGTGTTCACTCCAGGCCATTTCCCCAGAAGGACCATATTCAAATCAACTAGCCCATCTCACTCAAGGAAACAACTAAAGCTCCACAAGTCTTATAAATCCAAGGTCACATAAGCAAAAGGCTGTGAAGCTAAGTCTAGGAAAAAGTATGTGTGACAGAATCCCAAACCCAACCTCTGGGTACTACTCTTAGAGTACAATCTATTGTCATGCTCCCCAAAGGACCAGGCCACAGCAGTGCCTTCCTCCTGGAAGTCTAAGGACTCAGTCCAGGTGGTGCATGAGGCCATAAGATCACCCAAGTCTCCACTCCCCTGCACTCAGATCCTAGGGGTCCTTTGAGGACCTAGGTTTTTGGGGAGTGAAATAAAAAGGCAGTCCTTTGCAGAATGGGACCAACTGCCTGAATGGCACTTAGTGCATGTACTAACTTACTCCTACAGTCTCCAGAAGAGATCAGAGTGGAAAGACAACACATGGCCTTCCCTAGGCCTATACAGGGACTCCACTAACCAGAGATGGTCACAGGCAGGAGTTACAAGTAGCCTCTGTATGCCACCCCAGTCTGACAGTCTTCAGAGACTGTGCCAGGGCCAGGCCACACCCCAGCTAAGGAATCAGCAGGTGAGGCTAGAACAGGAAGTCGAACCTCAAAAGATACATCACCCAATCCTTGAACCCAGGGCTTCAAGACAAGTGGACAGAGGCAGATAGACAGCTTACAGAAGACCCTTTTTGCTTCCTTCCTGTTTCCCCAAACCAGAAACAGGTCTTCAAGGTCTAAGTGTAGTTCACTGTTTTCTCAGACCCCACCCAGAAGAGCTTTAAGATCCTGCTGAAGAGCTTATAAGCTCCTAAATTCTCCCATCGTCTGCCAAGTCCCCTTCAGTTTCCATGCCCAACTCAGGGAGCCCTCCCCTGTGCAGAAGGAACTTGACACACCATTGTGAACTTGAAAAACCTGCCTGTTCTCTTAACCCTAAAAGTTACTTTATTCCTAAGGTAACTGACCCTTGCCTGCCTTGATCCCCTCCTTAAAGGTACTGGAGAGCTCTAGAAATAGGGGCTGAGGGTCAGGGGCCTGCACTTTGATACCTATGCAGAAACTTAACCAGGGGATAGCAGAGGGGCGGGGGAGGGTAAGGGGGAGCAGGACATACACCACATACGCTCCATTTATGTTTCTTCTTTTGAACAGATCCAAGATGGCCATACAATAAGTGAGTCTCAGTTATCTATACCAGTTTTCTGGGACACGGAAGCCAAGGTGCTACCAAGTAGAAAGCCCTGTGTCCCCAAGATGAAGAACTATGCTCTGACCCCAACCTAGCACCCCACCCCCACCCCAAGAGTCCCTCAGCATATAGTTAAGAAGGGAGCTTCATTCACCCAAAATACTCCACCACTCCAGTTCCTAAGTTCCCTGAGTCACATACATGATAAACCAGCAGGGCCACCTCAGCTTTCTCTAGGCTAGGCTGGGGTAGACTTGGCATGCTAGCCATAAACTGGAAATCCAAATGCTCCTCTAGACAATGAAATCACTATGACCTTGGACAAGCTGCTTCATATCTCTTCAGATCTCTTTGATGGAGGAGAAACAGCCAGCTCCAACCTTCTCTTACCCAGCCTGCCCATGGATTCAGAGCCATGATTTTTTCAGCATTTCTTGTTCTGTACAACTCAGACCTTGTCTTGGACAAGATAAGTCCACTGTGATGGATAATAGTCTAGCAAGTGCTAGGCCCATCCGGCCCATCCTTAGCCCCATGTTAGTCCTAATCTGCTCACTGAAGCCGGGGAGAATGGTCAAAATGAGCTGAGACAAGTTCCTATGGTAGAGAGCTGAGGAAAACAGAGATAAAGTCTGCACTCACTGACAGTCTGAGCAGAAAGGACCAGGCTGGTCCTGAGGAAAAGTGAGGAGGCCCTAGGAAGGGGTTTCCAGTTTCAAGGCTGGAGCCTGAGTCTTGGTGAAAATAACAGAGAGGACACAGGTGAAGTACAAGAGAAGCAGGCCCCACCCCTAGACAAGCCTCTGCCACTCCCAAAGCCACTGCCTGCCACACAGCCCCCACGGGGGAGAGCTGGGAGCTCCACTCTACGCTAAAAATGACCTTTGCCTTAAAAAAAACAGCAGATCTAGTCTGACCCACTTTTCGCAATGAGGCAGGTTAATGATCAAGTTCAGGCACAAACACCTCCCTCTGACAAACAACTTGGCTTTGCCCACACACACACAGGCAGGACCCCACCCCCCCAGATCAAGTAGAGGCCAATAACTAAAAGAATTGAGACCACAGCATGATGAACCGGGGTTAAGCCCTTGTCTCTAAGAATGTACCAGAGACAATCCCCCCATAACACACACACACACCCCAACTTGCGCTCTTCCCATAGTCCAAGTTTGGGCAGCTCCAAACTGAGCCTCACTCACAGTGCTGCAGTTCTGCCGCACAGGAACGTCTAGGACAAGAGAACCAGAAGGAGGCTGGGCCGCAAGTGTCACTGCCCCCAGCCCCAAGAGCTATCCCAACCAGGGGCGCAGAGGGGGTGGGGCCGCCGATTCCATCGGTCTGCGGCGGCGGCGCACCCTGAAACCAAACCGCGTGTGCGCGCACGTGTCCCCGCGATCTTGCGCGCGTGTGTCCGCCGTGGCTGCCCTTCCACGGTCCCCACGTGCGAAGTCCAGGCGGTAGCCGGGGGTGCCAGTGAAGGTGACCTTCAGGGCGGGGGCGGCCCAGTGCACCGCCCACATGGACGCGGAGGGAAGACGGTTGTTCCCACGGAGTCTCGAGCCCTCCGGCCCAATTTGGCCCGAGCCCTAGCCCAAGCTGTTCCAGCCCCCGGCCCACTCACCAGCAGCGTTCGGTCGCCCCTTGCCGCCGGCCTGCGAGCCGTGCTCCCGGGCGCTGTCGGCCGGGGCGGCCGCCGGCAACTCGTCCGTCTTGATGACCATGGCGGGAGCGGGCGTCCGGCTCGCCTGTCCGCGCCGCACACCGAGCCACTAACCCAACTGCCCTGCGCGCCGCGGCCGCTGCGGGAAGGACGGAGTCACCGGCCCACGTGGTGCGCGCTTTAGCCTTTGACCCCGCCGCCGCTCCTCTACCCCGCCCTCACGCCCGGCCTGCCCACGGCAGCCGACGAGGGACAAAACACCAAGCACTCCGTAGTCTGTCCACCAATACAGTGATTCTTTCAAAGCCTTAAAGGCAACTCGTTCGGGCTCAAAGGAGAGAGTCCTCGGCCCCCTGGTGAGGCGGGGCTTCCGGGAGACGTTTCCTATGTTCGGCGCTCGTTGGGCGGACGCCGTGACCTTGGGTGGAGACTTGTCTAGGACTGCCTTCGCTCACTGTTCCCATCCCCCTCTGCTTCTTATTGAAAATCTGCCAAAAGACGGCGTCGTTATACGACCCTTGGTATCCTCCTCACGGAGTGGGCTCTTTCCTACTGAAGGGAAGGGACTAGAGTGTATTTGGATTATTGAGGAAGGTGTGCAGGTTGCAAATAAGCATAAAGTGTCACAAACAGACTATGAAAACTTAGACTGAGCACCACGGGCTCCTCCCCTATCTGTAATCCCCCCCACACACACACATACACTCTTCCAGACCACTATCTTGGTTTACAGTGAAGGCCAAGGTCACATAAGAGAACTAGTTTAGATCAATAGATTGGTCCTTACTATAGTTCTTATTTATCAGTTCTTTTGGTTGGGTGGGGAATAAGGACTGAGGTTTGTGATTACTGAGGGAGTTACTTTTCTTGTGTGTGCCCTACTGAGGATTGAATTCAGGACCTCTGGCATGGTAAAGATGTCTACCACTGAAAGGCACCCCTTCCCCCCCCTCCAGTCTCAAGTGATATTTAAACCAGGTCTATCCAGACAGTTAAATTTGTCCAGGCAGAGAGGGGACAGGGTAAGCCTTCCATGCACAGGTGGAGAAGCCCTTAGTGAAGCACTAAGCACAGTCTTTATACTAGCTAGGATTTAATGGAACCTGGCGATCTGAAGCTGAGATGGGAGCAGTCTACATACACCCTTGTATACGTTGCAAAGGGAAGTTAAATCTGTTTTCCTTTCAGAGATCTAGTGTGACCACAAAGGCCTGTAATCCCAGTTCTTGATAGGTTAAGGCTGAAGGACTTGAATTTTGAGACCAGCTTGGGCTACATAGTAACACACTGTCAAAATAGAAGTAAATAGGAAGCCCAGTTTGCCTAGAGGGCATGTGATGATGAGAACTGTAGCCAATAAAAGAAGGAACCCTCCATTGAAGGGAGAGGGAGGAGAGAAATGGTAAGATTTATGTGTCAGAAAGATCCTCTTGACTGTTATGTGAGGGCAAAGGAGAACTGAACAAGCCTAAAGAGAAGTGATTTCAGGCTATTGCACAAGAAAGTTGGAAAAAATGACCAAGACCTTATTGCTGGGTGCACATAGAAATCAGGCAGGCAGGCAGAAACCGGGCACAGTGTTTCCATCTGTCATCCTAGCACTCAGAAGGCAAAAGAGGCAAAAGGCAAAATATAAAGAGTTTCAGGTTAGCCTGGGCTACCTGGCTAGACCCTGTCTCAAGAAAACACACAACAAACAAACACAAAGCAGGCAAGCAAGGTGGTGTATGGACCCGACACCAAATTGAACTGGAAGTCAGCCCCTAGGAACACCTGTCTCTTGTAGTGAACTTGAGCAAATCATTACCATCTTGCTGAATCTCAGGTGTTTTGCTGTGTGTACACACACGTTTGTGTGTTCTTGTCCGTGCGGAGGTCAGGTGTACACACACGGTTGTGTGTTCTTGTCCGTGTGGAGGTCAGGTGTCTGCCTTTTTGTTTCTCCAACTTATCTTTTTAGAAACTTTTACATTTTTATTGTGTGTGTGTGTCCCACTTCACCTTATTTTTCAAAGTAAGGTCTCTCACCAAACTTGGAGCTCAGCAGTTGGCTAAACTGGCTGGCTGGCTAACAAGTCCCAGGAATTCTCCAGTTTCCATCTTCTGGGTGTTGAAATTGCAGAGGATTATCCCCATGCCTGGCTTTGTACTTCACCGGCTGAGCCATCTCCCTTGCCCTGTGTTTTTGCTTTTAAAAATTTATTTTTATCCTTAGTTACATGTATGTATATATGGCATGTGTGCACGTGTGTGTGTGTGTGTGTGTGTGTGTGTGTGTGTGTGTGTGTGTGTGCAGTTGCTGACCTGGAAAGCTCCGAGCAATGTCATGTGCAAGGCTGCAGAATGAAGACTCTCAGACAAGGCTGTCTGAGTGGTCAGGGCACACAATAAGTGCTTCTGGGAGGAGGCTGTTCTTTGGTTGCTTGTTTGAGAAGGGAACTTATTCTGTAGTTTAGGTTGGCTTGGAATTCACTACGTAAACAAGGTTGGCCTTGAATTTTTAGCAAGCCTTCTGCAGCCTTCTGAGTGCTAGAATTACAGGGATGCACCATCACAGCCGACTTTACTTAAAACATTTACATAGATAATACATTTTCACAGTTCAAAATCCAAAAAGTAAAAAGAGCATAGAGAGTTAGGGATGCTGCTTAGCAGGTAGACTGATAGCTTAGCACACACCACGCCAATGCCTGGCCTATGGACTGAGCAGCTAGCATAGTGGCATAAGCCTGTAATCCCAGAATCAGGGGGATCAGAAATTCAGCTACATAGTGAGTAAGAAGTCAGCCTTGGCTTCAAGAAACCTTTTTTAAAAATAAATAATTAAAAAATAAGCACCACACAAGTCAAGCGTGACATACATACATACATACATACATACAGATGAAACCCCATATATACCTGAAACCCCAGCACTTGAGGGGTAAAGGCATCAATCAAGAAGTCAATCTTTTTTTTTTTTTTTTTGGTTTTTCGAGACAGGGTTTCTCTGTGTAGCCCTGGCTGTCCTGGAACTCACTCTGTAGACCAGGCTGGTGTCGAACTCAGAAATCCGCCTGCCTCTGCCTCCCAAGTGCTGGGATTAAAGGTGTGCGCCACCACTGCCCGGCTTAAGAAATCAATCTTTATAAGAGTGTCCGGTCACTCTCTTCAGACATACCAGAAGAGGGCATCAGATCCCACCCATTACAGTTGTTGTAAACCATCATGTGGTTGCTGGGGATTGAACTCAGGACATCTGGAAGAGCAGTCGGTGCTCTTAACCTCTGAGCCATCTCTCCAACCTCTTTCTTTTTTTCTTCCTTCCTTTATTCATCCAAACAGCCCAACTTACTAACTTTTTTCTTTTTGGTTTTTTTTTTTTTTTTTGGTTTTTTTCTTCTCTTTTCTTTTTTCTTTTTTTCTTTCTTTTTCTTGAGACAGGGTTTCTCTGTGTAGCCCTGGCTGTCCTGGAACTCACTCTGTAGACCAGGCTGACCTTGCACTTAGAAATCTGCCTGCCTTTGCCTCCCAAGGGCTGGGACTAGAGGGATGGGGCACCACCACCCCACCCAAGTTACTAATTTTTATACTTTTCTAGAGATATAGCATATAAAGTATAGACCATAAATGTGTATATGTATTTTATTTTTTCCATACTCTATTCTATTTCTTAATTTTAAGGGTTTTATTTTATTATTTTTGTTTATTTATTTGGGATTTTCAAGACAGGGTCTCTCTGTGTAGCCTTGGCTGTCCTGAAACTAACTCTGAAGACCAGGCTGGCCTCGAACTCACAGAGATAGATCCACCTGCCTCTGTCTCTGGAGTGCTGGGACTAAAGGTGTGCTCCACCACCACCTGACTAGTTATAGTATTTATTTATCTATTTACTTTTTATGTGTTTGAGTGTTTTGCCTAGCTAGATTTATAAGCAGTTGTGAGCCACCATGTGGGTGCTGGGACAAGAAACCTGGTCCTCTGCAAGGCAGCCAGGCATGATGTTATATGGCTTTGTTCCCAGGACAGAGGCAGATGGAGAGGCAGATCTCTGAGGGCACCCAAGGCTACATACTGAGAGCCTGTCTCAGAACAAGGGCAGCTAGCATCCTTAACTGCTGAGCCATCTTTTCCACACCTCAACTCTTTTTATTTGTTAGATAAACATATGTCATTGTCTCTACTCTGATTTCAAAAAATCGTTACATTTATTTATTATTGGGGGGCACTAGTGGACGTCAGAGGACAAATTATAGAAGTGTGTTCTCTCCTTCCACCATGTGGATCTAGGAGGTCAAATTCAGGTCATCAGGCTTGGTGGCCAACACTTTACCCACAGAGCCAGCTTGCCAGCCCCACCCTGATCTTTTTTTTTTTTTTCAATCTAGCAATAATATGAAATTGCTACATATCAGTTTGCAAAGAGATTTCTTGACCCATTTTATGCTGAGTAATAGCCAGGTGCATAGTTATACCACAGTCCTTTTAGCCAACCTCTGAAGCGTCTTGGCTCATTCCCAGGAAATTCTATAATTTTGAAAAACTGTACCTATACAATAAAACTGTGGTTGGGAGCCCACATTCATAGCATTAAGAATCCCAGCACTTGGGAGGCAGAGGCAGGCGTATTTCTGAGTTCGAGGCCAGCCTGGTCTACAGAGTGAGTTCTAGGACAGCCAAGGCTACACAGAGAAACCCTGTTTCGGGGAAAAAAAAAAAAAAAACCTAATCAGAACTCACCATATAGAAAGTTTGAGGCCAGCCTGGACTATATGAGACTTTATCTCAAACTAATAACAATAATAATAGTGTTAACTTTGAGACCAAAGGCATAAACTGAAACTGGCTTGGCCAAACTGTCATGTTTGACTCTTTAGAGAAGAAAACAGGGGATTTATTTCTTTTAACTGTTTATTTTGTAATTTATTTATTTTATGTGTGTGTGTGGGGGGGGTATTTTACCTGTATGTATGTCTTGTGTGTATTCCACATGCTTGCAGGAGCCAGAGGATATTAGAATTGCTGTTTGATTCTCTGGAACTGAAGTTACAGATGGTTGTGAGCCAATATACTGGTGCTAGAAATCAAACGTGAGTCCTGTAAAAAAAAAAGCTTTTGAACAGTCTCTCCAGTCCTAAACCAGGGGATTACACACACACACACACACACACACACACACACACACACACCACCTTGAAGACAGGATCTTGTTGTACAGCACAGGCTAGCCTCTTCCCAGCATCTTCCCTGAGTCTCATGCAAGTTAGGTGCTCAACATGTTTGTTGGCAAAGTGGATGATCCAGGTGTAGGGAATGCCAAGCAGTCCTTCTGAGGCTCTACAAGACTCACAGGGGGGAATTTTGCTGTGGGCTCAGAGTGCCACCTTTGATCTCCACCACTGTTTATAATACCTGGCTTTCCTAGCAGATATTTCCTCTGTGTGTTGTAGCGTTATTGACCTTTGACCAAGCTTGGGATCATTTTCGTAATGCCTGATTGAGGCCCACCAGCCTGAGGCCACACAGGCTGCCAATAGAAATTCCCTTCCTAACCCAAGTGTTCAGGTGTGCACACCTGAGATCCTAGCACTTGGGAGGTGGGGGTAGGAGATCAGGTCTAGATAGACCGCTCTTGGCTACATGAGACCCTGTTTCAGAAAAAGAAGGAAAGAGGAGAAAGAGGAGGAAAAGGAGGAAGAGGAAGAGGAGGAAGTGGAAGAGGAGGAGGAAGAGGAAGAAGAGGAAGAAGAGAAAGAGGAGGGAGCAGCAGCAGTCCTTCCCCTAGCCTTCTCATGGCCAGTGTCTGTAGGGCCTACTGGTCAGCAGCCTAGGATCTACCACGTGTCCTTGGTGGTGTCCTTCCTCTGTCCTTCTCTGTCCTAACACACAACTCCATTCTTTGGGTTGCTTTAGGGATGCCTGGGCTCCTCAGTTTCCCTGTTTTGGGGGCCCCAAACAAAGATGCTGTAGAAGTACAGACGGAGGTTTATCTAGGCTACAGCATGGCCCACATAATTAGTCTTCTCAAAGCCTCCTGCCTTCCTAATTATTGTTATGATGGATGCACCTACTCAGCTGGTCCTGCCCACTTCTTCCCTTCTTTCCCAGTGGAGTTCCCCAGGCAGCTGCAGAGGTGAGGATAGACCCCAGAGTCCCTGGACTGCAGGATGAGCCCCCTAACTCTCATTCTGAACATGGGTATCAAGAAAAAGAGATGACGAACTGCCAGGAAACAGGGCTGACAGCAGGGGAAAGTCCTGGGCTTCAGTTTTCCCATCTGTAAAATGAGACGGTTACATTTTATAGAAATGATATCTGAACATTATCTGATGTTGACTTTTCACATCTCTACCTCACAGTTCAGAGCCTTGAACTGGTTTAACCAAGTGGCTCTGGCACGTGGTAGTGCCAGGTGTCAACCCTAAAGCCAATCCCTTCTCCTCCCTTTCTTTTTCTGATTTTCTCAAACTTAATGCCCAGTCTTGGGCAGATGTTTATCCAGAGTTGAGTCTTCTCTTCCCTAGACCACACCCTTCCAAGAGATTAGGTACCAGGAATAAACAGAGGCCTGGGCTATATACTCTGGTCTTGCTGCAGTTCCTTGTCCTGGTCCACCCTGGGACCAAACCTGAGTCCTAGACACGGAATCAGAAAACTGAGTTCAAAATAACAAATACAAGCTGAGTGTTGAGGCATGCATCCTTAGTCTGGGGTGGTTAGGAGACAGAAGTGGGTGTATCACTTGAGTCTAGGAGTTTGGAACCAGCCGAGGCAGCATATTAATTTCCACCTCTAAAAGAATAACAATAACTAGGCACTTGAGAGACAAAGCAGGAGGATCAGGAATTCAAGGTCATTTTGGGCCATATAACAAGCTTGGAGCCAGTCTGGGATTACATGGGCCCCTATTTCAAACAGTAACAACTACTACTTCTAACTAACTGGGAGTGGGGTGCCGTAGAGAGATGACTCAGCAGTTAAGAGCACTAGATGCTCTTCCAGAGAACCAGGATTTGATCCCGGAACCCACAGAGTATCTTGCACACATCCATAACTCCAGTTCCAGGGGATTCAATACTCTTTTCTGACCTCTGTGAGCACCAGGCACACATGTGGTACACATATATACATGTAGGCAAACCACTCATATTTTAAAAGCCTAGCTACTTAAATTAAAGCATCTTAGTAGCAGTGCAAGTCTATAATTCCAGCACTTGGAACACTGAGTGAGATAGAAGACTGAGTTTTAGGACAGCCTGGGCTTCCCAGTGACATCCAGACTCAAGACGAAAAAAACAAAAGAAATCCAAAACAAACAAACCTGCCACCAAATAAATGCTAATTAAAAATTAAAAGAAATTAAAAAAAATTTAGATTAAAATGGCCTGGGACTATAGCTTGCTAGTAAAGCACCTATGCCAGGCCCTAGATTCAATCCCCAGTACCACAAAAGATAAAGAAGAGGAAGAGAAGAAAAGCCCACAGATCAATCTTGATTACTTAAAAGCAAGTGTAAGCTGGGCATGGTGGTCCACACCTTTAATCCCAGTACTGGGGAGCTAGGGGCTGCCAGCTCTCTGTGAATTCAAAACCAGCCTGGACTACATAGTGAGTTCCAGGGCTATGTAGTGAGGGAGGGGCCTTGATGTGTGAGGGATTTCAGAGACCTGTGGATCTGTGGGCACACACCGTTGTACCAGCTATCTCCTCATTCCACCTTTTAAAAATAATTTTATTATTTATCTTTATACACGTGTGTGACTTTGTGTGTATATGCTGTGTTTGCAGAGGCCAGAAAAAGGCGTCAGATACCCTGGAGCTGGAGTTACCAGGGACTGGGTGCTAGAACTCAAGTTCAGGTCCTCTGGAAGAGCAGTACTTGACTTGAACCACTGAGCCATCTCTCTACCTCCCCAACTCCCCCCCACCCTCTTTAAAGACAGATCCTTGTGTATAGCAGAGGGTTTCAAACTCACTGTGTATTGAAAGATGAGCTTCAACTTGTGATCATTCCCGTTACCTCCTGGATACTAAAACTATTGGCATGCACCACCAGTTTACATAGTGATATGGCTTTAACTTGGGATCCTGTGCTTGCTAGACAAGCAATTGACAAGCTGAGCCATATCCCCAATCTATGTGCCCATTTCTGGATACCTTACCCCCTTGTGGTGGCAAATGATACACTATACCTCCCAGTTCACAGACTACCACTTTAGCTGCCCAAGAGTTTGCCAACTCCTTGCCAACAGTCCTATGATGGACTAAAACTAACAGTGCCTAAGATAGAGTGTTGGATAGAAGGTTTCAACAAAAGTCCCATGATTGACTCATTGTCTCGGAGTGCCCATCTTCAACCCAGTAAATGCAACCTGTCTTCACATGATGGGATCAGCTTCTTCCCATCCCCCAGATGGACTGAAATGGCTCCTGTTATCAGGAGGGAAGGGTTGTACATAGAAACAAGGTCCTTTTCCTGCTCAGGATGCAGAGCATATTCTAGCTGTCCACAGCAGAGATGTACATTGAAAGTATGGTACCAGGTATGCTGGACTCCTGAAGCTGTGCTCATAGAATGACTCCCACTAGCAGAGGATGGGAAAGGGCTTATCTCCGGGATGCTGGGCTTCTTGCAGCTCCATCAGATGGGTGAACAATGTGGCCAAACATGCCAAAACCAGGCATGGGATCCTTCCAACCTATCCCTCTCTAGCCTGCTCAGAAGCTGCTGGTTCAAGATCCCATCCAATGTTTGTTCAGGTTGAGGGGTGCATGGAGAGACTGGCAGGCCTTGGCAGAGGGCCAGGTCACCTCAGCAAGCACCTTATGCCCTAAAAAGCATATTTTGTTTCTGGGAGTGGGGTTGGGGAGTGGGTGGGTCTCAGGCATGTGGTTCCCTCTACCCATTGATTTCCCAAGCTACTGACTCTCTCACATTTGTACCTCCCCTACATCTGCTGCAACAGAGGCAGGTAAGCAACAGTCCTCTCAGCAAGAGAATGGACTACATGTTTTCCAAACATTTTATTAAGAATAAGGCATACGACAGTCACCCCTAAAGCACAGGGCTCTATTTCTGTAGGTGAGTGAATACACTCTGAAAAGCATTGGATTAAAAAGCGCAGCCAACAGAGAATTTGGAGCAGGATCTGACTGCCCTGCAGGTCTCCCATTCAAGGCTGACACACCAGTGTGAAAGGGTGCTTAGGAGATTCTGGCCCCCAAATGAGAAGATGCTTCACACCCTCTGGCCTCTTTCACCTCCATCCAGGATGACTCTATCCTGCTGCTTGCATAGGGATGAGCTGCCCCACCTTGGCCAAGCTCTGGTCTCCCAAAGAACAGGTTGCCTTGGCAAGGATATAGTGATGAAGGGTGCAGAACCTTGGACTGCATCGCTCACTCGTTCCTGGATGGTTTCAAGAATGTAGGACTCCACTGCTCTTTCTTCTGGGTCTGTCTACATTTGCACTGTGGGACTCTCTCCTAAGGATTCAGAGTGTCCACATGAACTATCTCAATCTCTCGATGGGGATGTGTACAACAAAGAGAAATTAAATGGTCCTTTCCCTTCTTGGCCACTGGGTCATTCCTAGGCTGCGCTGGTACTTTTCCTTTGATCAGGTGGATTCCTACAGTCAGGTCTAGGAAGGGAAGAGGTGGGAGCTAAGGGTAGGGCCTGTTTTAGAGTGGGAGCCCAAGGGAGTCCTTGCCTGTTGACCAGTGAAGGGAGTCTTTCATTATTTCCACAAGAGGGAGAGGGTATTCTGATAACATCAGAATCCTGAATCTGCCTAGGCCTTTCTATCACCCTCTCACTGATGGAAGAGTTGCATTATCCACCCCCACCCCAAGATCTCCACTGGTACCCAGATGCCCTTAGGCCCTTTCATCTGGGAGCTCACAAACAAATATCATTACCTCTGCTGTCAGCAGAGGAATAGGATTTGGGAGGTACTGACGGGTCATTTGAGGAAAGGCAGACAGGCTACTGTCTGGTCCTGGAGATGGGGTTTGATAGAGTCAGCTGAACACCCCGGGTACCCAGAAGGGAAAAGGAAGAGGGCTGCTGCTATAGTTCAAAGGGAAGCTAGTTGGGGTAGCTATGGCTTTTAGTGGGTGGATGGATCAGGAAGAGCTCTCTCTAGAAAAGTCAACCTAACAAAGTCACCCTCTTCACCCCAAAGTATGGTTGCAAGAGATATAGGTCTGTGCAGGTGACCCAAGAAAGAAGCTTTCCTTTCCCACTGTCCTGCAGGCACCTCCAAGGGAGCAGAGGGAGTCCCTCACACACATAGGCAGGTTCCAGATGGACAGGGCAGCAGGACAGGGCAGTGAGTGACAAGTGGGACAGGTCACTGGACTGACGGAGTAGAGGCTGGGGCCCTAGTAGGGACCCCAGGGTTCTGCTTCTACCATTGAGCTCCCAGAAACCAGACAGCTCGGCCCAGGTCTAGCTATTGCTCAGTGGCCCCAGCTGCCTTTCAGGGGAGGGGTCCGTGTGCAGGATCAGGTTAGAATGTGCTCACTGCCTTTTGCCTCCTGCCAAATTCCTGCTTCCTTTTACAAAGTGGAAGACAAGAGCCAGGAGTTCTTTTTCTTCCTGGTGGCCGTGACTGAAGGAGTTTGTTATCTACAGAGACAGACCGTTCACCTCAAGACCTTGGGTGACACAATGTGGTGCCTTAACCAGGGCCGAGGACCTGCTAGGGGCCCAGGGTCTGAGTGAAGAGAGAGGCATCTTCTCTCAGCAGCCCCAGGAAAGAACTCAGGCACTTAGGACTCAAAGCAGGTCAAACCAAGAGTGGTGGAGTAGGGTTCTGGGGCTCTGATATGGGGCCCATGAGCTGGACAGAAGTTTCCTGCCTTTGGTAGTGAGGGGAATTGGGAAGGGGAAGGTGTCACCGGTTGTTTACCACTCCAACCAGCACAAGACCACCCCATTATCTGCAGATTCTACAGGCTTAGAGGCCTTTCCAGGGATGGGCACCACCAAGGACTAACTTTCCTCCCCAGTCTTTACTTTCCTCCCCAGAAAAATCAAGTTTCTATGGAAACTTCCAAGAAGCCAGGCTCTCCTTCCTGCCTTTGGGTGCAGCCAGCTGTTTGGAAAGCTAGGCAAGATTAGCACCTATCACAGGACTGGGAAGTCTCTAAAGTAGCCTCAGGAACAGAAGGGTGAGAGGCTCTTCTGCCCTTGCCAAGCCAAATCTGTGCCCCAGCTTGCCTATCTCTTATCTCCTGCACCCCTGCATGACAAACCCGGGAAGAACCAATCAGTTCCTCTTCCACGACTAGCTTCAAGGGTCTAGCCTTACTGTTTTCTGTAAGTCAACTGCCACCAGGAACACAGCGGCTCTGAGAGGATGTGACTTCTAAAATAGATTCTAAAGTGTTCTGTGCTCACCTTCAAGGACTTAATCAGTGGGGTGGGGAGTAGCTACTTCCGAGTACACGAGCCAGCTCCTAAGCTTGCCTCTCCAGAGCAAAAGGCTGGGCAGGGCTGGAGGGGGGGGGGGGGAAATGAGGGAGAGAAAGCAGGGAAGGGGAGCTTGCGGGCCTAGTGGTGCCAAGTGCCACAGTGTTCCTTCCTGTAGGCAGACCCAGCCTTCTCCCGCCCTACAAGGGATTGTCAGCTTTCCAGGGACAGACAAGACTCCACTCCCCCCATCCCCAGGGGCTGAGAGGGGATACACAGATTAGGGTCATTACTGCCAGTCCACCACAAAAAAGGTGCATTGCTTTGGCGTTCCCTCTGCAAAGGAGCTCTCTCTAGACAACTCATCTCGGGAAACACACAAGCGGGGGCGGCTCTAGTGCGTGGTGGAGCTGGGGCGATCTGCAGGTTGGAGACCGCCCCATCCCTGATCCCGCCTAGCCGGGCCTGCTTTCCCTGTTGCCACCGCCTGCCCAGCGCCTACTCAGGATCCCCTGGGGCGCTGGGCGTGGCGGCTGGGCTCTCGCTGGGCCCCGGGCGTGGGACGCCTTGGTACCGGGGCTCCTGGTGTGGCACGGGGTGCGGGGCGTCTTGGTCCGGTAGCTCCTGGCGTAGCAGAGGACGAGGGCCACGGGCGCTGGGCCGCGGCGGCCTCCGTGGGTAGAGAAAGAGCGCAGGGTCCGGCATGGGATCGGCGTCTTCCCAGGCCGCCCAGTCCCGGCCCGGACCCTTAGCGGCCACCTCGGGAGGGCGGCGGGCCCTTTGTGCACGCCGGCGGGCCCGGGGCTCAGCGGCCCCGGCGCCAGAGCGCGGGGCCTGCAGTCTCTGGCGCGCAGCGTGCAGTTGGCAGGAGAGGTAGGCGGCCGCTTCAGTGTGCTTCTGCAGCTCGGTGCCCAGCACCGTGGCGCGGTGGCTGCGGCGCCGCAGCTCCTCCAGAAAGCGGCGCTCCTCCGAGCGCAGGCTGCAGCTCAGCGCAGACACCAGCGCCTCCCTCTGCGCCACCTCCCGCCGCAGCTCCGCGTTGGCCGCCGCCCGTGCCTCCAGCTGCGACTCTAGCGCGCGGCACTTGTCCTCCAGCTCTCGGGACGCCTCCTCTGTGGAGAAGGGAAAATAAGAAGGCGATGGTGCCCCTAAAGGCGTGAAACATATCTCGGCTGGTCCAACGGCCACCCCTGCTCTTCCGCCTCAAAATTCAGCCACAGGGATTTTACCCATGTTCTACTTTCTGCGTTTAATTCTTCGGTTTAAATGCAAAACGCTTCCTGACTGATGGTTAATTTGTAAACAATTTGTTGGGCCTTGATTCTCCGTGCCCTGTGTTGAGCCCATGTTTTCATGAAGCATACGGCGCAGCGAGGTAAATAATCATAAACAAATGTCAGGTTGCCGGTGTGACATGTGTCAGAAAGACAAATTAATATTCTGATTCTAAGGGGGTGGGTGTGTGTGATGCCGTCAGGGAAGGCTTCTGAGCACGAGGGGCTTGAGGGGCTAAGACGAACAGACCCTCCCCTGGAGAAGGGTACTCCTGGAGGGAGAGCGGCTTGTGCAAAAGCCCTGTGATAGGAGGGCAACAGCAGCGGCTGAGTAGCTAGCTCCGGAGTGCTCCGGAGGTGGTAGTGGGTGTCCTTTTCTCCATAGTGCAGATGCCATTTTGTGAGTTCTTTTGCTGACCGGTCTAACCCAGAACCTCTAGAATTGGTCCTAGAAATGGTATCCCTGGGTGATCATGCAGAGTCAGAGCTGAGGACCCCTCCTTCTGGACCTTCCCCATCTATACCCTGGGATTTCAGAGGCAAAAAGGGATATGTTCCTTATAGAGCAGTGGCTTGAGCTCTAGTGACCCCAAAAACCTTTCCAGAGGAAAGCTAGTAGTTGTGAAAGTGTCTTTAATAATGTACCCCCTTGTCTAGTGTCAGGGATTAGTGAGTAAGCATAGAGGCACCAGGAAGTGTCCAAGAGTGCTACATGAAGAAGTGGACAGAATCTAAGAGTTCCCATGAGAACTATCTTGTCTTCATCGGCACGAAGCAATCTATAGGATGTACACCAGTTTAACTTAGAAATTTCCAGCCTTCCTTACTTTTTTTCTTCCTTCCTTCCTTCATTTTTTTTGGTTTTTCGACACAGAGTTTCTCTGTGTAGCCCTGGCTGTCCTGGAACTCACTCTGTAGACCAGGCTGGCCCCAAACTCAGAAATCCACCTGCCTCTGCCTCCAGAGTGCTGGGATTAAAGGAGTGTGCCACCACTGCCCGGCCCTTCGTTACTCTTGATGTGTGAGAACTTTAACACATCTGTATGGCAGGGAGTCGAGTCTTCCGTTTTTTCTCTCCTTCTTTCCTTCTTTCTTTCCTTCCTTCCTTCCTCCTTCCCCTTCCTCCTGAAACAATGATCTCACAATGTAGCACTGGCTGGACTGGAACTTGCTATGTAAACCTGGAGCTCACCTAAATCCTCCTGTCTCTGCCAGTGAAGTGCTGGGACTAAAGGCATGCACCATCATGTCCAGGTTTCTGTTCATTCTTATGAATTCTTCTGGCACCAGCATGGTGGTTTATGACTGTAGGATCAGCACTTGGGAGGTTGAGGCAGGAGAATGGACATAAACTTGTAGCTAACCTGCTCTATACAGTAAGTTCTAGGCCATTTGGGACTACAGAGTGAGGCAGTATCAATACAAAACAGATGGTCCCAGGGTGTCACTGTGTAGCTTAGGCTGACCTTGAGTTTGACATAGCAGATGAAGAAAGTGGCTGAAGACCCAGGCACCCCTCTGCCTCTCAGAACAGTGCTAGAACCAAGGAGGTAGCCAGACGGGCCGGCTCCAGGTCCCCCAGCTGCCGGCCTGCCAGCGGCCTTTCCTCTTTCCTACATTAAGTCTTGGCACTCAGTACTGGGACTTCTGCTACAGCACCTCCTTGTTTGTCGTTCATTTTGAGACAGGGTCTCCTATGTAGATCTGGCTGGCTTAGAACTTACAGATTTGTCTGCCTCCTGAGTGCTGGAATTAAAGATGTGTACTACAACGCCCTGCCCAAGTGAGACTTAAAATTTTATAAAATTTCATTATGTCATTCATGTGTTTGTATGTGTGTGCAGTACGTGTATATGTTTATGTCTGTATATGTCAATGTGGAAGCCACAGGTCAGTGTTGGGCATCTTCCTTTTTTGATCTTGGAGGCAGAGGCAGGAGGTTAAGGAGTTCAAGGCTACCTTTGACAACATAATGAGTAGTCAAACATTGTTCAGCAAGCGGGCTCAGCAGGTAAAGGTGCTTGCTGACAAGCCTGTTTGATCCCTGGGACTCAACTGGTAGAAGCAGAGCATCGACTGACACCCAGAAGCTCTCAGGCGTCCACGGGTCCCATTCCCATAATATTATATAAGACATTTTAAGAGTGCTTGGGGAAACTCACCTTCTGGGCCTCATGCACCTCCTACCATAGCCCAGAGCTATTTTTCTTACCTTGCTGGTGAGACTGGACCTCTCTCATCTCCAGGTCGTGGGTCAGCTCTAGGGAAGAGAGAAGAGAGGAGTTTGTGTGTGCACAAGTAGGTGTACATGTCAGGAAATCACAACTCCCTTAATGGAAAGCCAGATCCATATGCACCATCTACACCACCACCTACAGCTATCTTACATCCCAGCAAGGGAAAGAGCCATGCTAAAGGCAGAGCCTGGGCCTGGGGTTTCTAGGCCCAGAGATCTTCCCAGCAAAGGATTTGTGCCTAGGATTGAAAACAGAGACCACCTCTGTGGGCACAAGAGCCTGTCTTGTTTTGGGGATGAGGGAACATTTGCCTTTTTCTAAGGGATAATATGCCACCAGGTCGGATGGTTGTGGAGGACTCTTGTAAACACAGGGTCTTGACCCATGCAAGCTTAGTTAACTGATGAATACCACAGTGCCAAGAGATGCGCAGGAGGCAATGGAAATAGGCAGAAGCTATCCACTGAACACATGTGACGCTAAGTTCATGGCCAGTATTGTACCTGTATTACTGTCTGAAGATCTCTGTAGTTTCCCAAACCCCATTTGACCACCATGCAAGGGCTTAATGCCATCTAGTGGTGGACAATGTACCAAGCTTTGGTTTGATGGTGTAGGCTAGGGACTCCCCAGGGTCACCTAAGCTTAGGAATGCCATCACTAAGGTCTCTGGCATTGGAACAAGTTCGTTCTGGTCACCCAAGAAAAACTTATGTTTCTTTTTTCTTGTCTTTCTTTTTTTAAAGATTTATTTATGTATATGAGTACACAGTCGCTGTCTTCAGACACACCAGAAGAGGGCATCAGATCCCATTACAGGTGGTTGTGAGCCACCATGTGGTTGCTGGGAATTGAACTCAGGACCTCTGGAAGAGCAGCCAGTGCTCTTAACCGCTGAGCCATCTCTCCAGCCTGAACTTATTTTTCTTATACTCATTCTTTGGTGCCCCCAATGCCTCATCTCTCAGGGCAACTGGGTGATCGATATTTTCAGTCCCAACTCCCAGAGCTCAGACCAATGAGGGATCAGGAGTTTACAGCTCAGTGATAAGACAGATGCTTGGCACTCCTGCTCTGGGTTCCAATTTGAACATGACTAGGGGATAGTATACAGGGAAAAGGACAGTAGGGAGCCAGGAGTCAAGAGCCTACTAGGAGCACCTGCATGTACCTTCAGGGATAAAGTTTTTTGTTTTTAAAGAATTATTTAATTATTTACAGTACACTGTAGCTGTCCTCAGACACGCCAGAAGAGGGCATCAGATCCCATTACAGATGGTTGTTTTTTATTTTTATTTTTTTATTTTTGGCTTTTTAGTTCTTTCAAGACAGGGTTTCTCTGTGTAGCCCTGGCTGTCCTGGAACTCACTCTGTAGACCAGGCTGGCCTCGAACTCAGAAATCTACCTGCCTCTGCTTCCCAAGTGCTGGGATCAAAGGTGTGCACCACCACTGCCTGGCATTACAGATGGTTGTAAGCCACCATGTGGTTGCTGGGGATTGAACTCAGGACCTCTGGAAGAATAGTCAGTGCTCTTAACGGCTGAGCCATCTCTCTAGTCTCCCAGGGATAAAGTTTTGAACCCCAAAAAAGTGGCACATCTCTGGGAACAGTGCACAGCAGTACCTACAGTCAGGCCTGTGCCCTTGGTCTGCTCTTCTCTCCATAAAATGCTCTTAGGGACCAGAGTTTGCTAGAACTGTATTCTCAGGGGAGGCCACTTGTTGCTGGGACACAAGAGAGTACCTTAGCTATGAACGGAGCCTGAACTTTCTCCTTGGGGCCACTGGGATGCCTCCACCCTTAGGACTCTTGGAGACCAACTTCTCCCTTCCTCCAAGGCCTATGAAATGGCCTAAGGGACCTTGGCTTTGTCACTAACTTCTCCTGGGCAAATTTCTTTCAACCATTAACCACAGGGCTTAAGATTTGGAGACAGAACCTCAAGTGGGACCCACGCTCCCATCTCCCTTTTTTTTTTTCATTTTAGATGTGTTATGGTTTGAACTTCGACAGGGGAGTGGCACTGTTTGGAGGTATGGCCTTGTTGGAGTAGGTGTGGCCATGTTGGAGTAGGTGTGTCACTGTGGATGTGGGCTTTAAGACCCACATCCTAGCCGGGCAGTGGTGGCACACGCCTTTAATCCCAGCACTCGGGAGGCAGAGGCCGGCAGATTTCTGAGTTCGAGGACAGCCTGGTCTACAGAGTTAGTTCCAGGACAGCCAGAGCTACACAGAGAAACCCTGTCTCAAAAAAACCCAAAAACCCTCATCCTAGCTGTCTGGAAGCCAGTATTCTGCCTTCAGATGAAGATGTAGAACTCTCAGCTCTGCCTGCACCATGCCTGCCTGGATGCTGCCATGCTCTTGCCTTGATGAGAATGGACTGAACCTTTGAACCTGTAAGCCAGCCCCAATTAAATGTTGTCCTTTATAAGACTTGCCTTGGTCATGGTTTCTGTTCACAGCAGTAAAACCCTAAGACAAGATGGGATCTCACTACATAGCCCTGGCTGTTCTGGAACTCACTGTATCAACCAGTCCAATCATAAACTCAGAGAGATTACCCTGTCTCTGCATTCTGAATGCTGAGATGAAGGGTGTGAACCAGCACACTGGCTTCTCCCACTTTTCTCCGCCCATCTTCTGGTGTGAGTCCTTGTCGATTCTGTAAGTACTCTATGAAAGTTGTACATGGTGCCGGGATGCAATGAGAAGACGAATGGAGGATTTAGCCTAGGACTAGACCAGCACTTAAGGCAGGGGGCACTTGTCATTGTTCAGGCTATCCCACCAGCCCAGAACTTACTTCTACCTCCAGATCCCATGATCGTCATCTATTCTGTTCTGTTTTGTTTGTCTGAGACAGGGTTTGTCTGTGTAGCCTCAGCCGTTCTGGAACTTGCTTTGCAAACCTGCCTCTGCCTCCCGAGTGCGGAGATTAAAGGCTTGCACCACCATCACCTGGCTCCATGGTTTTGTTTTGGTTTTTTGTTTTTTTTGTGACAGGGTTTCTCTGTATAGCCCTGGCTGTCCTGGGACTCACTCTGTAGATCAGAAGGAGAGCCTGATTCGGTCATCTCAGCCCCCAGATTGGCAGTTCCAGACAAGACCAGAGTTATTTTTATCTCCTTAATCAATAACCAGAAGGCTTGAGCCCAGACTCACTTGACAGTCAGGGGGACTACAAGGCCCTCCCATCCTGACTGTTATGTTGTCATGGGAACTATCCTGTGTCCAGAACAGAAGGACCCAGGTTCTTGGAATCAGGAAAAAACGAGAAGAAAAGAGAGGATCCGCAGCAAGATTTTTAGTCCGTTTTCCTCTGATACTGTCATTGTGATAAAGAGCAGCCTCTAGGGCAGCCCTGTCACTGGGAGATAGATGGCCAGGAGCCTGGCTTGGAATACTGCAACTGGATCTGCATGTGCAAAGAGGCTGAGACCAGACTGCTCATATTCTATGTTAATGTGAGAAGCCATTGGGGGGATCACTCAGGCCTCCTAGGCCTCTGGGCAAATGACAGGTAGAGCACAATCGGAAAATGGCACAGTGCTGGCTTTAATCCTGGTAGTGACATTAACAAATATTGTATGATTTTTTTTCTAGATCTTGGTTTATCATTTTCACAATAAAAAATTGGGTCTGGGGGTGCAACCTTTTTAATCCTAATATTCAGGAGGCAGAGGCAGAGGCAGGGAGAACTCTGTGAGTTCAAGCCCAACATGGTCTTAGAGTGAGTTCCAGGACAGCCAGGACTATACAGAGAAACCCTGTCTCAAACAAACAAACAAACAAACAAACAAATGGGTGGAAGCAAAAAGCCATCCTAGGCTACTTAAGGAGTTCAAGACCAGCCTGGGCTATATGAGACCTTGTATCAACAAACACGCATAAGGCCTGCACTTTGAGACACATGAGCACTTGGGTCACAGTTGCTCCTCTGAAAAGCCTGGGTAGTAGAGGCTATAGGTTCAAGATCAGAGGCCAGGCCTGGAATTTCCAGTTGTACTGGCTGGTTTTGTGTGTCAACTTGACACAAGATGAAGTTATCATAGAGAAAGGAGCATCCCTTGAGAAAATGCCTCTATGAGATCCAGCTGTAAGGCATTTTCTCAATTAGTGACCAAGGGGGGAGGGCCCCTTGCGTGTGGTACCGTCTATGGGCTGGTAGTCTTGGGCTCTATAAGAAAGCAAGCTGAGCAAGCCAGGAGAAGCAAGCCAGTAAGGAACATCCCTCCATGGCCTCTGCATCAGCTCCTGCTTCCTGACCTGCTTGAGTTCCAGTCCTGACTTCTTTTTGTGATGAACAGCAGTGTGGAAGTGTAAGCTCAATAAACCCTTTCCTCCCCAACTTGCATCTTGGTCATGATGTTTGTGCAGAACTAGAAACCCTGACTAAGACACCAGTCATTCTTTGCCTGCCTCTTCTCTTCTCACAAATGTAATCAACCAGAGGCCCCTTTCTGCAAGTTGTTTCCCCACTAACTCTTCACCTCTCCCCAGGACTCCCTATCAGCTCTGCCACACATACCCAGACTTCCTCTGTTACTGATGAAGAAACATCCAGCTGCTCCAAGCCATTCACTGATTCTCTACTGATCAAGGGGACAAGGCAAACTCACGGTTCTCATTGTACTTGTCAGGGTCACCAGCATCTGGCTCTAGTTGGACTTTTCATAGTCTCTTCTAAGCACTGCTTCACGCTAACCTTCTGGCTTTGTTATGCTGGCCCACATCTGGAATGGTTTCTTCACCTCTTTCCCCTATCACCTGTCAGGATTTCTGCACATGACTCAACCTCCAAGGAGATGACATGCTCCCTCCTAGCATGGAGGTGCTCAGTCTCCATCATCCTGCTCAAACTGGATCAGCATCCTGGACTCTCAACAGCCCTCTTATGTTCTTTTGTTTTTTTTGGTTTTTCGAGACAGGGTTTCTCTGTATAGCCCTGGCTGTCTTGGCACTCACTCTATAGACCAGGCTGGCCTCGAACTCAGAAATCCACCTGTCTCTGCCTCCCAAGTGCTGGGATTAAAGGCGCGTGCCACCACTGCCCAGCTTCTTATGATCTGATGTATGCTTCGTTTATTATTTTACTTAATCTTTTTTTTTTTTTTTTTTGAGAAAGGGTTTCTTTGTGTAATAGCCCTGACTGGCCTAAAACTCCCTTTGTGGGCCAAGCCGGTCTAGAACTCACAGAGATCTGCCTGCCTCTGCCTCCTGAGTGCTGGGATTAAAGGTGTGCCCCATCACACCCAGCTAGATGTGTTTATTTATGTTTGTGGTGCTGGGCATGGGATTCAGGGCCTTGTGTAAATGCCAGGCAAGTGCTCCAACACTGAGCTATACTCTGCCCTATCTTATTGATATCCACTGGTGCATGTATTTCCCTGCCTGAGATTCCTGAAGGATGATAGGTGCTTAATGAACTCAAAAATGACAGGAATCCCCTAGACTGGTTCCTGAAAGTCTGACCCACTACCTCAGCAGGCTCCTCAGCCTTAAAATTCTTAGGTGTGGTGAGCCGGAGAGGGTGAGGGACAGGGTCTACATAGCCCAGGCTGGCTAGAAATCAGTATGCAGCTGAGACCTAATTCTACTTTCTTGTTACTAGGATTACAGTCAAGTACTGTCACATTCAGCTCATCCCTAGAAATTACTCCACCCCAAGTCTTAATTCTCATCCAGAAAGAGACACGACAGAACTGGTGTTAGGCTCACCAGGAACTCAAGGACAGCACCCCACCAGCAAAACTGGTGATGGTGACCCTTCCTTACTCCAGCCACCTGGGGGCCAGTGTTCCCCTCACCTGAGCAGCGTTTCTGCAGCCTCAGGATCTCCAGGTGCAGGTCTCGAAGCAGGGCCATCTGCTCCTTTTTCAGGAAGCTGATGTGGCGTTGCACGCTCTGGATCTGATGCTCCAGGGACAGGGTATCCATGGCAACCCAGGCCTGGGCCCCACCTGGGTGGAAGACAATGTGAAAGCAAATCTTCAGAGGCTATTTTCCTTGCCCCACCTTCAGATCTTGTGGTGTCCTTCACACTAGGTCCTCTGGTCTCTAGGGAGAGGATTCTACCACTCCCAATTTTCTGTACTAGCTTTCTCAGACACTGTGAGTGTGCATGTCCTCAGGGAGGATGTTACTCCCATTTAACAGATAAAGAAGCAGAGGTGCGCCAGGCAGTGTGGCGCACACCTTTAATTCCAGCACTTGGGAGGCAGAGGCAGGTGGATTTCTGAGTTCGAGGCCAGCCTGGTCTACAGAGTGAGTTCCAGGACAGCCTGGGCTACACAGAGAAACCCTGTCTCGAAACACACACACACACACACACACACACACACACACACACACACAAAGAAGCAGAGGTGCACAGAGGTGGGAGTGCTGGCTACATTTTCCTGCCTCTTCTGCTTCACAGACAGACAAACAAATAAAGCAGAAGTTGGCAAAGACAGGTAGATGGCTTTGGGTCTAGCCTTCATTATCTAGATATGATACACAGGGCCAGCCCTCTCCCTCTCTGAGATCTCAGCTTTCCATAGGTAAAATAAGGGAGCTGACCCTGAAATCTGTTCCAGTTATGACGCCCACATGCATCTCAGCCCTGAGGCTCCTCAATTCACAGGGAGAGAGGGTCCTGATAGGCAGTCCAGACCAGTCTTGAACTCTCCAAGTTCCTGTTATCTGTCATCTCTGTCTTTGGAGTGCTCTGGTTATGGGTATGTATTGCTGTGCCTGGCTAGAGAGGGGAGGGGAGCTGAAGGGAGAACTGTTTACTGACATGCCTCTGTGGGCTGAAAGCAAGAGATGGAATCAGTCTATAGAAAGAAATGGGGGCTCAGATCAGAAGACCCAGACTATAGATCCCCAAGGAAACCTGGGGACAGAGAAGCATGCACCTGAACCCTACTCATGGCCGGGCTTGTAGGTCCTGCCTCCCCCTCTCCCTGCCTTATCTTCCCAGTGACTGTTCCATGGTGGCTAGCATCCTGGAAAAGCAAAGGTGGAGGCAAGAACTCTGGGCCCAAGACCAAGAGCCCATTTCTTCTCTGCCAGCCACTCCCTAAGCTGTTTGTTTATTTTGGGTAATTGAGCTTATATTATGAAACCCAGGCTGGTTCAAATGACCCTCTTGCCTCAGCTTTCTGAGCAGCTGACTACAAGCATGTGGCCCTCCCCAAAGTTTCTTCTTTATTTTTTCGAGACAGGGTTTCTCTGTGTAGCCCTGGCTGTCTTGGAGCCCTGGAGTGTCCTGGTCACTCCGTAGACCAGGCTGCCTCCCCAAAGTTTTATGGTTGCTTTTTTGTTTATTTGGTTTTTTGCTGAGCTGGAGATTTCACAGGGCACCATGCACCTGCTAGATCAGCACTATACTATGAAATTACATCACAAGTCTCTCCTCCTAAAGAGACAGGGTCTCACTATGTAGCTCTGGCTGTTGCAGAGCTCACTATGTAGACCAAGCAGGCCTCGAACTCATAGAGATCCTCCTGTCTCTGGCTTCCAAGTGCTGGGATTAAAGCATGAATCACTATGCTGGGCTTTCCTTAAACTTCTGAAGGATATGACTAAAGTGTATTTCACGAAATGACACATGTGATCTCGCTCCTGCCAAGTACTTTCCCAGCAAGCCCTATAGATCATCCCAAACTTACTGACACTGAAGTGATCAGGCTATCCCCTGAGCACAGAGGCGGGGCATGCCTAGCTCTCCAGACAAGTTTTTCCTTTGTTTGTTTTTGAGACAGGGTCCCATGGATTTGGCTTTGATTTTCAAAATGGGGTCTTGTTATGTTACACTTAGAGGTCTCGACTTTGGTCAGTAAGCATCGAATGCTCTCCATAGGCCAAAGGGCCACCCTGTGATGAAATAAAAAGACTGGTGTGGCCGGGCAGTGGTGGGGCACACCTTTGATCCCAGCACTTGGGAGGCAGAGGCAGGCGGATTTCTGAGTTCAAGGTCAGCCTGGTCTACAGAGTGAGTTCCAGGACAGCCAGGGCTATACAGAGAAACCCTGTCTCAAAAAACAAACAAAAAACAAACAAACAAACAAACAAAGACTGGTGTGGTGAGTTAGTGGGGCCAGGGGTACCAGGGAAGAGGGCCCAGACAGGAGTTGTTGTCTGGGGAAAGGACATAGTCATAGACATGAAAAAGTCCCTGCAGCTGGGCGGCGGCAGAGGCGGCGGCGGCCCACGCCTTTGATTCCAGCACTCAGAGGCAGAGGCAGTTGAATCTTAGTGTGTTTGAGGCCAGCCTAGTATACAAAGTGAATTCCAGGATAGAGAAACCCTGTCTCAAAAAAACAACCAAAAAAGATGGCAGGAGAAACCTCAACAAGACAAAGCAATAAGAAACAAGGCGGAAGGGTTTTGCAGATGTAATTACAGTTCCTACTCAACTGACTTTGAGCTAATTAATTAAAATTATGGATAGGAATGGGCCTGACCTATCAGATGAGCCATTCAAACGAACTCAGAAAGGAAAACCCAGTTGAAACACACCAGGACTCCTGATCCTTAGAAACAGTAAATTAATAACTTTATTTACTCTTTAAGGAATATCTTTTGCATTCATTCATTTTGTGTGTTGGTACATGTGCAAACATTACGGTCTGTGAGGGGAGCCCAGGGGACAACTTATGGAAGCTGGTTCTCTCCTACTTCTCTGGGTTCTGCAATGGAAATCATTCTGTCAGGCTTGGCAGCCATTGCCCTAACCTGTTGGACCATCTTGCTAGTCTAGCCTTTTTCATTTAGTTTAATTAGCTTACCATGGTGATTATTGTTATCATTGGTTTCAGGTCTTGCTCTGTAGCCCTGACAGGCCTGGTGCTCTCTATGTAGCTCAGACTGAGCACTGGCTCATGGCGAATCTCCTGTTCCAGCTTCCTGAGTGCTGGGAATGCAGGCACGAGGCTCCATAACCCATTCTTTCTTTTTTTTTCTTCCTGTTTTTTCAGACAGGGTCTCTCTCTGTATAGCCCTGGCTGTCCTGGAACTCAATTTGTAGACCAGGATGGCCTCAAACTCAGAGATTCTCTGCATCTGCCTTCCAAGTGCTGGGATTAAAGGCGTGCACCTCTACCACTGGACCATTTTTTGTTTTGTTTTGAGACAAGTCTCTCTTTACTTAGCTCTGGCTATACTACAGCTTGCTATGTAGACCAAGCTGGACCTGAATGAACTCAGAGATCCACCTGCCTCCCAGGTACTGGGATTAAAGGCCTGAAATGCAGCTTTTGTTGTTTTAATTAAGTGTTTTTATTTTTTAAATTTCATACTTGAGTACTGTATTACATCGTTTCCACCCCAACTCAAACAAACAAAAATCTACTGAGACCATGTAGTGTTGCTCTTATGTATGTGTGTTTAGAGCTGATCACTTGGGATTGGATAGTTTATCATGGGGTTCATCAGAAGAGAAGACTGATTCTCCCTCTGTTGGCAGCTGTTGATTGCCTGTAGCTCGTCATCTAGGGGTAGGTCCTTGAAGTTTTAAAAAAACTATCACTCAGATTGACAGTGGTAGCACATGCCTATAATCACAACATTTAGGAGTCTGAGGTAGGACGTCTTGAGTTGATTTCGAGTCTGGGCCACACACTAAAACTATCCTGAATCCATCACTTGGCATTATCTCCTTAGTCCAAGTCACCAGCTTCCCTCTGGTACCAATGCACTGCCCTAAGACATGGCTTCTTGCTTCTTCCCTGCCCCATTCTTTTTCACCCAGAGGCCAAAGCTCCTGTCTGAAGACCTAAGGCTGCCATATCTTCCTGTCCTCAACTCAAAACTCCCCAATGCTTCCCATTGCACACCAACCCCAAAGCTATTTACTTATGTGCATATGCATGAGCCTTTGTGCATGCGGGAGTACAGCCTCTGGAGTCCACAGGAGGTTGTTGGATGCTCAGAAACTAAAGCTGTGGTTGTTGTGAGCTGTCATACACCGGTGCTGGGAACTAAACTTGTTACATACTTTTTACGGCTGAGCCATCTCTTTGGTATCCTTTTTGTGTGTAATGTGTTGTTTTGTTTTGTCTCCAAGACAGGGTTTCTCTGTGTAGCCCTGGCTGTACTGGAACTTGCTCTGTAGACCAGGCTGGCTTCGAACTCAGAGATCCACTTGTCTCTACCTCTGAGTGCTGGGATTAAAGATGTGTACAACCACCACCCAATTCTTTCTTTCTTTCTTTCTTTTTTTTTTTTTTAAATTACATTCATTTATGGATTACACATGCTGCAACATGGGTGTGGAGGTCCGAAGACAAGTTGCAGGGGCCCAATTCTTTTTCCACGATGAGGATCCCAGAGCTTGATCTCGGGCTCTCAGGGTCTGAAGCAGGGCCTGTATTCACTGAGCCTCTCACAGGTCTGTCCTTCTTTTCTATTTTTGAGTCCTGCTTTGTAGCCAAGAAGGACCTCAACCTTGTGATTCTCTTGCTGCTATCCATGCAGTGCTGGGACCGTAGGTATGCACCACCAGAGTAGGGTAAAAACCCAAGTCCTAATCCAACCCTGCACTATCTGCCTCTGGTCAATTGCTCTTGTCTCTTGATCTCCCACTGGCTTCTTTGCTGGTCTAAGCCTACTCACCTGGGGTTCTTTGCATGAACTGTTTCCTCTGCCAGGGATGCCTTTTACCAGTCTTCTTGTCTCTTGATCTCCCACTGGCTTCTTTGCTGGTCTAAGCCTACTCACCTGGGGTTCTTTGCATGAACTGTTTCCTCTGCCAGGGATGCCTTTTACCAGTCTCACCCTATGGCCCATTCCCTCCCTTCTCCGATGACTCCAAATAAAGAGACCTCTCCATTTTCTGCTCCTCTCCCTTGCACTATTCTTTCATGAACTTCCGGGCACGTGAGAGCATAGAACGTTTGTTTATGGTCTGTTTCCCTTGCCAGACTGTTAGCAACAGAAGATGAGGGACTCTTGTTTTGTTTTTCTCCAGTTCCCCAGTGCCTAGCAGAGTATGTAGCAAACAGGAATCACTCGGTAAATATCTGCAGAATGCACAAGTGTGTGGATTTGGGGCAGTTCATAGACTGCTGGCAGTGCAGGTGTGCTAGAACAAGACAGACACAATTAAGTTTGACATCTCCAAGGGCCCTCAGGGAAGAAAGAGATGTCAGGTAGACTACTTCATACTCTGGGTCCCAATGCAGGAGAACCAGATGAGTTGTAGGCCTCTGAAACTGTATGTCTGTACTGGGAAAAATGGGCTTGTGTGTACCTCCAGGAGTGCACAGGCACACATGGGTAAGAACCATGATTCTAGGGCCTCATACATGCTCAATCGTGGAACAGATCCCAAGTTTCTTGACTTCTCACATCTGTGTAGGTGCTGTGTGCAGACCTGCAGGATGAAGGTGTGTGGGCCTACCCTAGGAGGAAGAGAGAAAATGTCTGTTCCCACTCACTACCACATGGACGACTGTGAAGGGTGAAAGTCCTTCCCACATAGCCCTGGATCCTGGAAGCTGGCCAAAGGAGGCTGAGCCAGCCAGCTGTTCTTTCCTGGATGGGCTCGACCATTCACTTCCAACTAGGCAGGCCGCTCTTTCTTCTTAGGGCAGAAATATGGGTCACAAACCATCTTGGCAAGTCTTCATTCTTAGGCATTCCTGTGTGGGTTGTTGGGGGAGGGGAGGAGGTGGAGTGGGGAGAGAGAACTAGGAACAGCCGGAACCCTGTCGCTGAGGAGCTGCAAGTCCATCAGAAGGGAGGCAGGAAAACAGCAGGTTTTCATGACATACATGCAGTCCTAGAACCACTGGGCACCAGAAGCTTGTGTCCTAGATGTAGTCTAAGCAGGCAGCAGCAGCTGAAGGGTTGGTGCTGCAGGCTCTGTCTTCTCCCTGAACCCAGCGGAGCCTCACGTCCTCTGCCCTCTGTCCACTCTCATGGCTACTTCAAGGTCGGCCTTGCTCCTTCATTTCCACTCCGGGTATCCCTAGCTCTTTCCCATGCTAATTTTATAGCTTGAGGAAACAACAATAAATTACCAAGGGGCTGGAAAGATGGCTCAGTGTGTAAAGGTATTGGCTACCCACCTCAATGCATCAGACCTGGAATCAGCATGGTGGAAGGAGACAACCCACTTCCACAAGCTGTCCTTGGACCTTCCTAGACATGTTATTGCATGTCATGTACGCACCCCCACTCATCCCCTGCACACAGAATAAATACAACAATAATTTTTAAAAAATCACTGAGAGCGGCAACGGTACACAACTTTAATCCCAGCACTCAGGAGGCAGAGGCAGGTGGATCTGAGTTCAAGGTCAGCCTAGGCAACAGAAAAAAAAAGTCTAAAAAACAAACAAAAAGAACCAAAAAACCAAAACCAAACCTCTCAAACCCCAAAACCAAACAAATCAAAGAACAAACAAAAAAAAATCACCAAGAATAAAATGGATCTGTGACACAAGGTGCAACATTTATAGTGAATTCCAAACACCGTTGACACATATCTCTTGGGTCTGAAAGGTACAGCTTTCTCTTCCCTTCGGGAAAGCTGGCAGAAAAGGCCTCAACTATCAGCAAAGCAGCTGACGCAGGAATCTTCTGGTCCTGGCACAATTCTGACTTAAATTTTTAAAAAATGACATATATTTATTTATGTATTTTTGTGGCAAGCTCATGCATGCCACAGCATACATGAGGAAATCAGAGGGCAACTGAGGGAGTCTGCTCATGCTGTCTACCACACGAGTCCTAGAGATGGAATTCAGATCATCAGGCTGGGCAGTAAGTGCCCTTATCTGCTAAAGCCATCTTACTGGCCCCAACAATCTGTCTCTCTGAGGCCCTGCCTCCTGATCCTGGTGAGGAACTCTGCTCCTGCTAGTCTCTGGGTCTCCAGTTCCCTTCTCATCTGGCCACAACTGTTATGGAGCATAGGGAACTTAGTTGTCTCTCCTCCTCAGTTCTTCTAGTTATTTGGATCGAATTTACCATAGGAAGTGCAGAAGCTTACCACTCTAGACTTGAGTCATCTCAGCCAATGGTTTTCAACCTTTGCTCTACAGAGCTCTAGAATTCAGCACTGGAGAGGGGTTCAGTTGCTAGAGGTTAGGGGTGGTGGCTCTGCTCTCATTGTTTTTCTTTCCTTGAGGCAGGGTTTTGCTATGTAGACCAGGCTGACATCTATCTAACTCACAGAGATCTGCTTATCTATGTTTCCTGAGTGCTGGCATTAAAATCGAGTTTCTAAGTGACACCACATCCAGTGGGTTGGCTGGCTTTGTTTTTAGTGATCTTTTATTTTGAAAGAAAAAAAATGTATTGCACACATGCACACAGATGTACTGTGTGTGTGGGGTGGGCGCAGGTCCCCTCTTGCCATGGTGAACATATAGAGGTCAAAGGACTTTTTGGGGGATCAATTCTCTCATGCCATTTTGTGACCTGGGAATAAACTGTCTTCTGAATTTATATGCTGAGCTATCTCTCCACCCCCTTTAGTGGTCCTTTACTATGATAAACTTTTAAGTAAGAAAAGATATCTGCTAAATAAGTCTCAGACTGTTTTTATTAACTAATTATGTATTGCTGTTGTCAAAATGGTCTCACTCTGTAGCCCAGGATAGACAGGAACATGCTATGTAGCCCAGGCTGACCTATAACTCATGGCAATCTCCCTGCCTCAGCATCCTTGTACCGGCTGGTTTTGTGTGTCCACTTGACACAAGCTGGAGTTATCACAGAGAAAGGAGCCTCCCTTGAGGAAATGCCTCCATGAGATCCAGCGGTAAGGCGTTTTCTCAATTAGTGATCAAGGGGGGAGGGCCCCTTGTGGGTGGTACCATCTGTGGGCTGGTAGTCTTGGGTTCTATAAGAGAGCAGGCTGAGCATGCCACGGGAGACAAGCCGGTAAGAAACATTCCTCCATGGCCTCTGCACCAGCTCCTGCTTCCTGACTTGCTTGAGTTCTGATCCTGACTTCCTCTGGTGATGAACAGCAGTGGAAAGTATAAGCTGAATAAACCCTTTCTTCCCTAACTTGCTTCTTGGTCATGATGTTTTGTGTAGGAAAACAAACCCTGACTAAGACAATCCTTAACGCTGAGACTGCAGGCATATGCCACCGTACCTGAGTGAATTTGCAATTTCCCTAAGACGCTTACACTTCTCCTTACTCCCTCCACCTTTCCGCCTGTTCTATGTTCCCAAGTTACTTTCTGCCCCATCCTTTCTTCAAGCCAGTGTAGCATCTGGGAGAGGATCAGCATGGCCCATGGGCGCCTCCTGCTCTTGGATCACATGGAGTTTCTGTGTGCCCTGTCTTATGCCTTGACTGATGTCTTGTCCCAGTTTCAATTTCACTCTTAGTGCTTCTTTTCCTCTTTGGGGAAACATCTGTCCGGTCAAGAATATCTCTGTACCATTCTTAATGTTCTTTAAGAATGCATGGTTCCTTGGCTCCTTGTTTCTAGGTAAATGCTAATTTTTTGTTGTTTCCTAAAGCCAAAGCAGATCAAAAGCTGGGAGAGGCAGAGTGATGAATGAGTAAATAAAGGAATCTATATGTTCTTTATTTTTCTTAGTCATTATTCCTCTTCACCATTTGACTCAAAGGTCCATGGCAAGAAGAGAGTTCTCAGACACCTTTCCAGGTCCAGGCCTGAAGACAAAGGCACAATGCTAGCACACACTAACTCTCAGTACTATTCTCAGCTCTGTACACATTAACTCATCTTAACCCTACACGGGCGGTGCTACTAGTACATCCACTCCAGAGACGAAAGACCTCAGAGGTAAAGCCCTTTGCCTGACATACACAACTGTGCTGACACCTAGGAGACACTTTGAGGCGTTCACTCTGTAACATTGAGCTTCTTACAAGGCAACTACACTTTACAGCTGCGGCCTAAAGTCCTTTTTTTTTTTTTTGGATTCTACCTCTTGCTCTCCAGACAAACTCTCCCTGTAACCATGACTATCCTTAGCTTTCTATACTCCACCCAGTTTCTGTCTCCCGAAATCTGACCTCTCCTTGCATTTTAGAGCCTTCTTGCAGGCAGTTTGAACTCTGGGAATCCCTTGCAAGAAACAAACCACACAGCCAATAGTGAAGCAGAGAGAATGAATTGAGTCTTACTGGGAATCACCAGGGCAAGTATGTACACGTATTAAAAAATAATTACTCTGCCACCCCCTCTAAGTCCTTGGCTCTCCTGAGGATGGAGTCTGGAACCAAGATCTGGCCTTTGACAAATGTCTGGGACTCTGTCTGCAAGGTGGGGGCTGGTGGCAGAGACATTCTCTAAGGACCTATGATCCTCCGCACTACAGAGTCTCTCCACGCAGACACCCCTCAACTCTGGCTCCCCGCTCCACTGAAGACCCTACAACCTCAACCTCAGCATTGTTGAGGATTCAGGTATGTGGGAGTGGGGTGTCAGAAAAGACCCCCTTTTCAATCCTGATGCTCTGTAGTTTGTGCCTTGAATTTGACACCCAGAGCCAGGGGGGCTGTGTGGTGGGGGGCAGGGTTGAGGGGTATGGATACCACAGGGCAAAGGGAAGAGAGGGACCAGCCAGGACACGAAGAACAGGCAGAACGGTGCGAGTGGTGGTCCAGACTGCTTTGGACTCCCCGCCAACGCCGGGAAGGGCCCGGGTCTGGCGGCGGAGGACAACTTCTGCTAGCAGCCCGCGTCCTGCCCGCCTCCCGCGCGCTGCGGTGCCCGACCCCGCACAGCCCTCCAGGCGGAGCCAGAGCTCGGGCGCTCTCTTTATCATCCTGGCCACCCGGCCAGCGCCCACCCTCGACACCCACCGCCCGCCTGCTCACCTGCGGACCCGAGAGAGCCGCCGGGCCGGGCCGGGCCTCGCTGGGTCTTAGGAAGAGCTCTTCTCCCGCGCTAGCTGCTCTCATGGATCCGCAGAGCGCGGTTCAGCTGCGGCGCCATCAGCTGCTGCGAGGCTGTGGGGAGCGGACTCCGGGGCTCCGAGGGGCTCCGGGGCGCAGAGGTGGGGGGCCCGGGGCAGGCTCCGGGCGTAAACACCCAGCAACGTGACCGGAACTGGCGAACGAGCTGGAGGGGGCGGGGGGCGGGAGAGATAAGGGGGAAGGGAGGGACCTGGGGTGCACGGGGAGGGGCCGTGGGCGGGGCGGGGTGAGGGGAGGCTTGGCGGGGGAGGGGGAGCCCCGGGACCTCGCGAAGCCCTGGGAGCCGGGCTGTCGCACCCGGTGGGCAGCCGAATCCTTGGATCGGCCCTGGGAGCTGAGGAGGGAGCCCGAGACACCACAGGCGACTAGGCGAGCTGGGACTCGGCGACCGATCAGCACCGCGGACAGCGCCCAGGCCCGCAGGCCGGGATCCGCTCCGCCCCTCTAACTGAGGCAGCGCCCGCAGCCTGCTGGGGAAGGGCTGGGGTACCCACAAGCTGGGGTATTCGAGAGCTGCTGGCGAGTCTGAAAATTTGTTCCTGGTCCAGGCGGCAGCAAAACTGTGCCAGATCTCTCACTAGTTTTGTGACCTTGGGTGAATCACCTCATCTCTTATACTCTTATATGTTACTCAGAACCAAGAGAAGATCTTTTATAAATTCTAAATTCCATAAAAAAAGTGTAAGGCACTGCTGGTGTTCAGCTGGAATAAAAATTCTTCTTCTTCTTCTTCTTCTTCTTCTTCTTCTTCTTCTTCTTCTT
>JADRCH010000059.1:8137697-8171270 GCA_019843965.1 Rhynchomys soricoides
TTCTTCTTCTTCTTCTTCTTCTTCTTCTTCTTCTTCTTCTTCTTCTTCTTCTTCTTCTTCTTCTTCTTCTTCTTGTTCTTCTTCTTGTTCTTCTTCTTGTTCTTCTTCTTGTTTTTCTTCTTCTTCTTCTTGTTCTTCTCCTTCTCCTTCTCCTTCTCTTTCTTCTTCTCCTCTCCTCCTCCTCCTCTTCCTCCTTTCTTCTGTAAACAGATTTCTAGAGTTACTCTGCTCAGCTTAGAGTTCTGGCTCCACCAGCATCTTTCTCTTCTCTAGAGAGATGATGATGTATGGCGTGCACCATTGGGTTGTTGTGAGAATCAAGTGGGTTAATACCTGCACAGTGCTCACTGCAGTGGTGAGGACTCACTAGACACCTGTACACATGATGGTTGCTGGCAGGGGATCAGGTGCTCTGAGCGAGTGGTAGGAGGCTGGGAGCTTTCAAAGGCAACTCATTTCCAACCCTACCTTGTCGTGCTGAAGGGGGGAGGTGGCTTTGGGGACTCAGACCAAAGGATTGGTCTGGATTGCCTTACTCCCCTCTTGAGCCATATTTCTAGAAGGCCTCAATTTTTTTTTTTTGAACTAGACATTACTATGTATGTAGCTCTAGCTAGCCTGGAACTCGATTGCTTTGTAGACCAGGCTGGCTTTGAATACACAAGATCCTCCTGTCTCTGTTTCCTGAGTTCTGAGTATAATGGTGTGCATTACCATCCCAAGATTTTTTTCTCCTCTTCCTCTTCTTCTTTTAAATAAGGTCTTTTGGTGCCACTTAGTCCAAACTGGCCTTGAGCTCACTGGGTAGCCTGGGCTGGCCTTAAGCTCTAGATCCTCCTGTCTTAGCCTCCTGAGTGCTGGTTTTACGTGCATGCACCACTGCACTCAGCTCTCTTGTAAATCTCCAAGGCTTAACTGGACTTGGGTGTCAGTGAATAAAAACTTTAGCTTCTCTTGGCAGAGTCTAAGCCTCAAAGAATTGAAAGTCTTAGCTGTTTTGACTGGCACTTTGTATTTAATGGGTGCTTGTGTTTTGTTCGAAGCCCATATGAGCTGCAGTTTGTAGCTCTGCTGCAAGCTGGTTTTCATCATGCCAAGGGAATTCCTGATTGGGGAGGCCAGTGGGTCCTGCTCTTAATTCCTTCTTGTTCTTATAGGACATCGTTCCTGAGCTGTAAGGGTCTCTCCTGCAGGGATTTGGGTTATGATAAACCACCTAATGCACTCAATTGTATGAGGTATCAGAGCTATAAAAGATGTTCTCTGTCTCCAAAAGACATGGTATGAAAGAGTCTGAAACTCTGATATTACCTGCTAGCTGAATAATTCTAGAAAATTCTAGAAAACTCTTAGCTTCTCTGAGATCCTCCTTCTTCTCTTCCTTTTCCTCCTGTTCTTTTTGTTGTTTGTTTTGCTTTGTTTTTGAGACAGAGTCTGACCCAGAAGCTCAAACTGTTCTTGAACTTGTGGCAATCTCGCCTCAGCTCTGGATTGCTGGAGTTACAGGCGTGAACCACTGTCCCAACCTGAATTGCACTCTTCAATAAGCTGGGAAGGACAGTATGTATCAACAGGATTCTTATAAAAGTATCTCAAGATGGCTCAGTGGTTAGGAGCACAGGCTGCTCTTCCAGAGGACCCTGATTTAGCACCCACATGGCAGTTTACAACCATCTGTAACTCCAACCCCAGGGGATCTGGTGCCTTCCTCTGGCATCCACAGGCACCAGGCATGCACATGGTGCATAGACATTCATGCAGGCAAAACACTCTTATGCATAAAATTAAAATTAAAATATAAGAGTCTAGAAAAATGGCTCAGTGGTTAAGAGCAGTGGCTGATCTTCCAGAGAACCTAGGTTCAGTTCCCAGCATTTACATAGCAGCTTACAACTCTCTGTAACTCCTATTTCAGGGGACCTGACACCCTCTTTTGGATATCATGGGCACCAGGCGTGCAAGTAATACACACACACACACACACACACACACACACACACACACACACTTGGGCAAAGCACCCATACACATAAAATGAAAAAAAAAAACCATTCAAAGTGTTGTATGATGAGGTTCAAATGTAGTGTGTGCGTGTGCATGTATGTGTGTGTACGTGATGCATGTGGAGAGGATTGCTATGACCAACTCCCAGATGTTCTTCTTGTCCTGGATAAAGAGGAGTCCTGGGACTCTGGCTTTTCAGCAGTTAAAGCAAACAGCCATGGGGACCTGTCTGAGCAGTTACCTTATCATCGAGGCTGCAATCATGGGACAAGATGTGTTGCTTACAGAGTCCTTGCACCCACCCAAGCTCAACTAGGACCCGCTGGATAAGCACGCCCTCTACAGCTGGCCTCTAGAAACTCACAGCACATTTGCCTGCAAAACATGCACCTAACAAGTCCTAAATAGCATGTAATAAATAGCATGCAAGAGCACCCAGGCAACGCACCTCAAAATAAAGGAAGCCAGCGGAGCAGAAACTACCATGAAAGAACCAGGGCCTGGGCTCTGGAGCTGGGTCTCTTAGAGCTGTCCTCGTGGAGGAGCTGTAGAAACCATCAGTTGTTACACAGAGCAAAGCTGTGTGCACAGCACTCTGAGGTTGGAGGAGGCCTGGAGACATCATGAAAGGGGATTCTTCGATGACCGTGCCCACAGCCACAATGACAACAATGATAATAAACATTTATGGAGCACTTTGAGTGTGCCAGAGATTTTGTTAAATACTTAAAAAATGTTCCCCCTATTTTTGAAGTTAAGTTTGTGGCAAAGGAAAAGAAAAAGCACACAGAAGTGTGTAACCCACCTTAGGGAGCCAGTATTCCAAGGGAAGCATTTTATCTATGCAGTCTCCTCTAAACTTCTGAGGATTCCTATGGCAAAGGCAATCTGCTGATGGAGAAAAGGAATCTGAAAGGAGATTACCCAAAATACCACAGCTGGGAAGCAGCAGAGCCAGGGTTACAGCCCTAGTCCACCTAGTGGTAGGAAAGCTCACAACTCCAGCATCATCAGAGATATGAATCCAGCTGTGGTTGAAAGTACCACAGTGGTGATGGTCAAAGTGTCAAGGGCTTGGATGCATTCGGCTCTAACTTTCCTGGGTCTCTCATCAATCCTGGCCCACTAGCTTGTTAATAGGAGATGACAGTAATGGTGGTGGTGATGATGATGATGATGGTGGTGGTGATATGTGTTCTAGATCACAGTTGGGCCTCAGACTTATCCCTTCTACTTCAACCCTGTCTCCATTCAGGGTAGGTGGATCAGGAGGGCCCACCTCACCTTCTCTCATTTTTACACATGTATGTCACTTTACTTTGTTTGTACTCTCTTCCCACCCCACAACCTGGAGTTCACTTGATTAAGATCCACTTAAAGGATCCCATGGTGTCTAATTGCCTATGCCTGAAATCTCTCAATTTGAGGTCAGTTTCTTTGCTCTTGGACAACTGGCTTCCATTCTTGGTGATCTAGTCTAAATATGGTCTTCTTTCTTTCTTTCCCCAATTTCCACTAACTCTGTTACACAGAATGTACATTTCCCCTTAGGTACCACTTCTTCCTTCCAGTTTTTTAAATTTCTTTTGAGATGGAGGTTTCACTAGGCAGCACTGGCTCGTCTGCCCATGTCTGCCTCCTCACTGCTGTGATTAAAAGGTATGGCTACTAATTCTACCCCAACAGGTTAAAAGCACGGCAACAAAAATATTCCTGCTAACTTACCACACTAAAGCTACTGTAGTATTACTTTTGTGTATTGTCAAGTTTTACCTTTTTTTCTTTTTGGAGGTGCTGGGGACCAACCCTAGGGCCTTGGGCATGTGCTCTATCACTGAGCTGCACACGTAACTCCTCTTCTCGGGTTTTCATGAGGATTTACATGGTCCTCATAGCATGACACTTTCCAGGTTTTACTATGACTTTTCTTCACGTTTCTATACTGATGTGGAGGCATTCCCTCCTGAAGGGAGGCTTATAATATGGAAGAAGCTAAGGAAATTGAAGAGCTTCAGGAAGTTCCTGGAACTTACAAGATTCACAAAACCTCTCCTTAAGGTTGCAGAAGCAGTCACAATTACCTCAGCAAGGAAACTCTCCACTAGCCAAGCTGTTTGCAAGTGGTGCAGGGAGCTTCAGGTGAGCTTTTATAAGTCACAACCCATGCACCTGTAAGTAACTTCTTTATGGTCACCCAAATAGCCCTGGTACATTCATTGGCTCACCAAGCTAGACTTGGGTGGCATCACTTCTTTGGTCTTTTGGTGTCCTCTCTGAGGTGAGGAGATTATTATTATTATTATTATTATTATTTTTAATATCTCCACTGGAGAAGTCATGCAACATAGAGTCCTCACAATCCTGCAACCTCTTCATGACAACTGTTACACACTTACGTGTGAGGGGGCATAAGTGTGTGAGGAGTGGGAGAGAGTGTGCTTCCTTGAGAGGCACACGTGTGGAAGCCAGAAGTTGTCAAGATGCTTTCCTTCGTCTCATCCCCATCTTGTATTATCTTATGAGATTTATTTATTTATGTATTTTATGTATATGAGTGCTCTGTCTGCATGTACACTTGTGTGCTAGAAAAGGGCATCGGATCCCATTACAGATGGTTGTGAGACACCCTGTGGTTGCTGGGAATTGAGCTCAGGATGTCTGGAAGAGCAGCCTGTGATGCTAATCACTGAGCCATCTCTTCTGGTCTCCACATTGTCTTTTTGAGGAAAGGTCTTCTTATTGAACTTGGAGCTCATACTTTGCTGTTGTTATTTTGTTTTTTGTTTAACAAAGAAAATAGAGTTTGCTGTAATTTCACCATCCAGATAACACGTCTGATTATGTACATATTGTAGGTAATTATTTCGTGTGCCTGTTTCTATGTGTACATACATTCCTGTGTGCAGACGTGCATCGGGTGGAGGAAGCTGGGTGCTCCATTCTATCCCTCTCTGCCTGATTCTCCTGAGGGAGGGCTCCTCGCCCCATCTGCAGCTGAGTTGGCAGCCAGCAAGTCAAAGAGTCTATCCTGACTCTGCAACCCATCCCAAGCACTGGGCTACAGGTGCATGTGGCCACACCCAACTTTGTAAGTGCATTCTGAAAGTTTTAACTCAGGTCCTCATGCTCCCAGGCTCTAATTTTAAGATATACCCATGAGAGTGGGACATGCTCATATTTAAAACTAAAATCCCTTCTTCCTCCATCTTTAATGTCTTGTCCCCCCCGCCCCTTTTTAACACTGGGTTTCTGGCATCCCAAGCTGGCCTCCAACTCACTACGTAGCTAAGGATAACCTTGAGTTTCTGATAACCCTGCCCCAACTTCCTACATGCTGGGGTTACATGCATGAGCCATGAGGCCCTGTTCTATGCAATGCTAGATATATCTAATATGCGTGTTAGAGAAGAAGTCTTCCAAACTGAACCACACCTCCAGCCCTTTTCATTTGACACAGAGTCTTTCACCATAGCCCAGGCTGACCTAGAACTCACTAAAGTAGCTCAGGTTGGCCTCAAACTCAAGGCAATTCTACCTCAGCCTTGCAAGTGCTGAGATTACAGGATAACCACATCCACATTCAGCACACATGTGCCTACAACTCTACTTTGGAGCTGGTTTTAGACTTTCTATTTGGCTTCTTTAGTCTGCATGTTAATTTCCCTGGATGAGATTAAAGAAGAGATGCTTAGAAGGGATTGTCAACCCCATACTAGACACTCCAGTTACAAATCACTGTGTCTGTTTCTCTATCCTTTCTCTTGCATGGTGTTCGGGCAGCCTCGACACATAGGTGTGTGGATCTTCCTGCCACTGCTTACTTGAGATGTTGTGGGAATTCTAGGTAGAGAGCCTTAGGATTTATGGAATCTTGGCATTAACATAGCATCCAGGCTGGCTTTGAAGTTCTGGGTTTAAACTATTCTTTTTTTTTTTTTTTGGTTTTTTGAGACAGGGTTTTTCTGTGTAGCCCTGGCTGTCCTGGAACTCACTCTGTAGACCAGGCTGGTCTTGAATTCCACCTGCCTCTGCCTCCTGAGTGCTAGGATTAAAGGTGTGCACCACCACTGCCCTGCTGGGCTTAGGCTATTCTGTCTCAGTCTTCTAAGTACCTAGGAGTGCAGATTATGCCATCCAGCCCCCGTTTGTAATCTTGGTTTTTAATGGATAGTAGAGGTGGAATCTATGGACAGAATGGCAGAGGTCAGTAGCAGGTCAATCCCTGGAAAATATTTTGTTTGTTTGAAATAGAGTCTCACTATATAGACCAGGCTGGTCTTGAACTCACAGTGATCCCACTGTCTCTGCCTTCTGAGTGTTGAGGTTAAAGGCATGAGCCATCATGCCCATCTTTCCCTGGAAATTTCCATCCTCCTCCTCCTCTTCCTCTCCCTCCTCCTCCTCTCCCTCCTTCTCTTCTTCCTCTTTCTTCGTTTCTTCCTTCCTTCTTTCCTTTTTGACTTTCTTTCTTTCCCCCCTCTTCTTTCCTCTCTCTCCCTTGCTCCCCGCCCCCTCTGTTCTTTCGTATCCCAGGCTGGCTTCACCTTAGACCTAGTTATGTAGCTGAGGATGACCTTGGATTTCTGAGCCTCCTGCCTCCACCGCCTGGGTGCTGGGATTGTAGGTGTGCCCTGCCTCTGGAGAGCTGGCTTTGCAGATGCTAGGCAAGCACTGCTCAACTCCATCCTCTCTGCTCCGCCTCCAATGTTCTCTCTGCTGCTATAAAGCATGTTTGCACAAGAAAGGTTAGCTCTGGGATCTCACAGGGGAACTAGACTTTGTACTTCCATCTGTGCAGCTTCTCTCCTGTAAAGCCAAAGGGTTTCCCGGTGTGATGGGGGCACTCTTGCAATCCCAGCACTTGGAGGCTGAGGCAGGAGGATTGCCAGGAGTTTGAGGGCAGCCTGACCTAAATAACAAGATACCATTTTAGAAATACAAAACAAAGGAAGACAGATTTTGTTCTAATATGGGAAGCAGGTGAATTGGGAGGACTCTCTGAATGTGCAATCTCTATAAGCATTCCCTCCCCCTTTCCCTCCCTCTCTCCCTCCTCCTTTTTCTCCTCTTTGGTGGGGGCTGGGTGGGGTTGTTCCTCCCTTCCTTTACAGGTCTTATGCATATCAAGCTGGCCTTTATCCCGCTATTTAGAGAAAGATGACCTTGAACTACTGACCTTTCTGCCTCTACCTCCTGAGCCCTGGAATTGCAGGAAAAACCTACAATGCCTGGCTCTACCGAAATTTCTAACTTGGCTCCTTTAAACCAGGTTTGGGTTGCCTGGAGATTCTGATCATGTCAGCCAGGCTAGTCCCTGCCCTTCTCCAGCAACGAACAGAATCTGGGGTGGATGGAAGGTTGACTGCTTGGGTGGGGCTGAGCTAGGGTGGACAGTGTCTAGGCTGATGGCATCATACTGTTTTTAATTACCGATGTATTATAATATTTTAATCGCTCGCCGGTCACATCTACTTTTATTTTAGACATTTGAGAGAGTTTTTTTTTTTTTTCTTTCTTTCGCCTAATGTTTATGATAAGTAGAACAAACTATTTAAAGGGGCGAAGCACAGCGGGACTAAGGGACTCTGAGAACCTGACTCCCGGCTCGATGCTCCAAAGAAATCCAGATATTTGGCAGGGTGAGGCCATGGGCCGGGAGAGAAGCTAAGGAGACAAGGCGGTCCGGCGCACTGCTGCAGAGAAGCCCGGTGACCCAGCGGATCGGCTGAGGGTGGGGCGCACGGCCGCCGGGAGGATGAGCGCCACCGGTCCCGCGGTGTCCCCATCGCGGCCAGCGCGTTAGGCACTGGTCCTGCTGCAGCTGGTGCTGCCTCCGCAGCGCAGGGAGCGGCCGGACAAGGCATGGCGGGCCGCCGGGCGCCGGGGGAGAACCGCTGGCAGCTGGTTCGCTGGTGAGTGGGCTCTGCGAGGCCCGTAAGCGGCCCAAAGTTTCTTCCTGATCGGAGAGGCATAGGACAGGGTTAACAGAGGTGCCACGGGGCTAGCTCAAAGTCACTCAACGTCTCTGGGCAGCATTTTAGGTGCTCTTAGAGTCGGGCCCTGGAACCGACGCTCCCCGGTATCACAGTGTCTGGATGCTCAGGGATGGCAGAGGGGATCTGGTTCAGGCTTGCGGGGTCGCCGCAGGAGGACTTCAAGATCGAAAGGAAAGTCAGACCCTGCCGGTTACTCCGAGCTTTGGAGGGGCCGCAGTCCCTTCTACAGGCACACGGGTGGGATTCCCTCGCCTTTCACCTCACCTCAGCTTTCCCATTTAAACCGTGGGGAATACTTGCTTACCTCCAGTCCTGCTGCCCGAGATAAAGTCTAGAACCTGAGACCCAAGAAGACACCAGCCATGTCCCCACCCTTCTCTTCAAAGAGATGACCTAGCTCACCTCCACAAGGTTCAATGGGGTGAGCCCTTTCGCACCCGGGCTCAGAGGAATAGGCCTAGGAGGTATAGGAATGGGAAGAGATTCAAGAGTAGATCAGGCACTTCCTCCTTCCCCCACCTCGGTTCTCAACTAGGAAATCAGTCAAGTGTCAGGTTACCACAGTGCAGGCTGCGGGGGTTTTCCTAGGTGCTGTAACCCCTTCCCTGTCACCGGAACCTGGTGGCCCTGGGAACCTTGTCCCTTGTGGGTATCCTTATGTCTGAATGCTCAGGGCTGCCAAGGGCCTGGCCTCTGTTTGGGACTCCTTCTAAGTATTAGGATCAATGACAGCAGCATTCAGAGTACTTCCCACTGCTCTGCAGTAATCAGAACTCAGGTATTCACTAAGACTCAGAGGAAGACAGTAGCACACCTTCAAGGCCACATAGAAAGCCCGTGTTGAAGTGAAGATTGGAACTTAGGTCTTGTCAAGTGTTTTACTCCTTTCGTTTGTTTAGTTTTTGGACTGTCTCACCACCTCATCCTGGCCAGGCATTCAAATTCACATTGTCAAGAGAAGGACTAAGATGGTTCAAAACCATCTGTAATTCCAGCTCCAGGGGATCTGGCGCCCTCTTTTGACCTCCTTGGGTATCTGCACGCGAATCTCTTTTACACACACACACACACACACACACACACACACACACACACACACGGCAAACAAAACTTGTGAGGTTGCTATTGACATTGCATAGAAGCAAGCATAGAGTTCTGTTTTGCCATACATGCTTAAAAATTATTATTACATTTATTTATTGTGTGTGTCTGTGTTCATGTGTGGGCCGAAGCACAGTATGGAGGTCTGGGGACAACTTTCATCAGTCAGTTCTTCCTTCCATGCAGGTCTTGGTGATTGAACTCAGGTCTTTAGGCTTGGTGACAAGTGCCTTTACCTGATGAACAATCTCACCTGCCCACAATAATTGTTCTCACCCATTTTTCTTTTTCATTTGTTTAGTGTGTGTGTGTGTGTGTGTGTGTATGTGTGTGCTCACAGTTGTGTGTTTGAGCACGAGGCTCCAAGTGCAAGGACAACCTCTGATGCTGTTTCTCAGGCACTGCTCACTCTACTTTTCAAAAGTATTTTTTAGATTTATTTTTATTTTATGTCTGTGGGTGGCTTGCCTTGCATGCATGTCTTTGTACCAACCTGAGGCTCACAGAAGAGGGTGTTGGATCTCCCAGAATGGAGGATCCCAGGCCCTTGCTTTTTGACACAAGGTAGCTCACTGAGTATGCCGAACTGGCAGGCCAGCAAGTCTCAAGGACCTGCCTCTCTCTAAACTCCCCGGAACTGGGATTACACTCTTGGCTTTTTGTTTTGTTTTGCTTTGTTTTTCAAGACAGGGTTTCTCTGTGTAGCCCTGGCTGTCCTGGAACTCACTCTGTAGACCAGGCTGGCCTTGAACTCAGAAATCCGCCTGCCTCTGCCTTCCAAGTGCTGGGATTAAAGGTGTGCACCACCATGGCCTGGCCACTCTTGGCTTTTTAATGTGGGGTCTGGGGATCAAAGTGAGGTCTGGCAAGCACTTTTCTGAGTCAGCTTCCCATATGAGGACAGGGTCTGCTGAAGCTTAGGCAGGTCTACAACTCACTAGGCAGTGAAAGCTGTTCTTGAACTCCTGATCCTCCTCACTCTGTTTGTCTAGGCTGTCCTTGAGCCCCAAGGGCTCAAAAGATCCTCCTGCTTCAGCCTCCTCAGTAGCTGAGACTATGCCAGTATCCCTTGTAGTACGAAGGACCAATAGACAGACAGACAGACAGATACACACACATCAATATTGAATGTCTGCTTCAATCACTTCCCCTTATTTTTTGACAGCATCTCTCATGAAAACTGGAGCTCATCTATTGTCTAGACTGGTTATCCAGTCAGTTCTAGAGATCCTCCCGTCTCAGCCTCCCCAGCCCTGCATTTTTTTTTTCCAAGACAGGGTTTCTCTGTATAGCCCTAGCTGTCCTGGAACTCACTCTGTAGACCAGGCTGGTCTTGAACTCAGAAATCCTCCTGTCTCTGCCTCCCAAGTGCTGGGATTAAAGGCGTGTGCCATCACTGCCCAGCCCCAGCTCTGCTTTTTACATGGGTGCTCAGGATCTGAACTCAGGTCCTTACTTTGTGTGTAAGCACTTTTTCTATGTAACCAACTTCCTCAGCCCTAAAGGTTTTAGCTTATTTGTTTGTTTAATGTATATGAGTGCTGTATCTGCATGTACACCTGCATGCCAGAAGAGGGCACCAGAACTCATATTTTGTGAGTCACCTTGTGGTTGCTGGGAATTGAATTTAGGAGCTCTCTCTAGCCCTGATTTAGATTTTGTTGATGTCCAATTTATTAATTTTCTTCAGCTTTTACTGTCATTAATAATAATAAAAAAGACCATGAAGGTGTGTGTGTGTGTGTGTGTGTGTGTTGTGTGTTTTGAGAAAGGGTTTCACTATGTAGCCCAAGATGTCCTGAAACTCACTATGTAGACCTGGCTGGCCTTGAATTCACAGAGATCCATCTTTCTTTGCCTCCAGAATCCTGGGATTAAAGGCATGAGCCACCATGGCTTTTTTTGAGACAAGGTTCCTTTAAATTTTTAAAAATTTTATCTGTATGAATGTTTTGTCTACGTATTTGCACCATGTGTCAGACGTGAGGGTCAAATTCCCTAGAACCAGAGTTACTTTTGTTTGTGAGTCACCATAGCGGTGCTGGGAATCAAATCTGGATTCTGCAAGATCAACAGTGCTCCAAACTAGTGAGCCATCTCTCTAGCCCAGAGACAAAGCTTCCTGAACTTCAGATTGTCCTGCTTTTATGTCCCCTGCTCTGGGATTATGGGTGCATTCTACTATACTTGCCTCAAGGTCATGAAGCCTTCTGTTTATTTCTTAAGGGTTTCATAATGCTAGCCTTTACATTTAAAGCTGTGGTCTTCTTAAATTAAAATTTGTGTTTGTGTGGGATGGGTGTGGTGGCGCACGCCTTGAATCCTAGCACTTAGGAGGAGGCAGAGGCAGGTGGATCTAAGAGTCTGAGGCCAGCTTGGTCTACAGAGTGAGTTCCAGGACAGCCAGGGCTGCACAGAGAAACCCTGACTTGAAAAAAAAGTTTGTGTGCAGTGTATTGGGAGTAGGACATCAGCTTGGTGTGTGGATACCCAGAATAGGATGCACAAGAACACGAGCAGACACCTGCCCGCATTAGAAACCATTCGGCCTGGTGTGGTGGCCCAAGCATTTAATCCTAGTACTCAGGAGGCAGAGGCAGGCGGATTCCCAGGCTATCTGGGGCTACATGGTGAGATCCTGTCTAAACCAAACAATCAATTGAATCTACAAACCATCTAGATGATGGATAGTATATTTTCAGGCAGGGATAGGGTGGAAGGAGACACACGCTGGCTGCAAGGTACAGGACGCTTTGTGTCAGCATTGTTGTTGGGATGGCCATGGGATGGGACTTAAGAGGAGGAGAAACAGAGCTGGGCTTGAGACAGAGGAGCCAGAGGGCAGAGGTAGGCTTGGTGCCCAGCCAGAATTCCTATCTGATTTGAACAATGGGAGTCACTGCATGTTCTTGAGCATTGACGGGTTTTGTGTGTAGTGCTGGGGCTCATGCAAGCAGAAGCCAAGCATGTTCTGTAGAGCCCTCAGCAATGTGGTTATTGGTAAAAAGAAACTTCCTTTTCTTCTTTCTCTTTCTGTCTCCCTCCCTTCCTCCCTCCCTCCCTCCCTCCCTCCCTCCCTCCCTCCCTCCCTCCCTCCTTTCTTTCTTTCTTTCTTTCTTTCTTTCTTTCTTTCTTTCTTTCTTTCTGTTTCTCTGTCTGTCTGTATTTCTGTCTGTCCTGGAACTCACCCTGGAGATCAAGCTGGTCTTGAACTCACAGAGATCACCTGCCTCTGCCTCCCTAGTGCTGAGATTAAAGGTGTCCCTTACCACGCCCAGCCCAACAAGGAACCTTTTAACGTCCACTAACAGCTGTGCTATTTAACTGAACAATGACCTTAAGGACAATGCTCATGTGGAGGTCAGAGGACAGCTCCAGGAGTCTGTCCTCATCTTTAGCCTTGTTGGGGGCAAGTCTCACTTGTTTCTGTGGCTCCACTGTGCTGAGTTCTCCAGGCTGGCTGGCCCATGAGCTGCCAGCTGGTCATCTTGTTCTTGCCTTTCTTCTCACCATAGGAGAACCAGACTCTAACATGGGTCCCAGTGATTGAACTCTGGATGTTAGGTTGTGTGGTAGAGCATTTGCCTGCTGACCCATCTGTCAGACCTAAGTTCTAATTATGTCATTTATAAGAGAAAACAAAATAGAACAGAACCCTGAATTCAAAGTGGCTAAGGCAAACCAACCAACCAACCAACCAACCAACCAACCAACCCCCAGACAAAAAATACTTTGATTATTTTTCCTGAGCTTCCCTGGGAGTGATGGCTTCAGGCATGGCTCACTCCAGGAACTGCCCTCCTGGCTCTGCATCTCCTACATCTCTGCATCTCACCATTTCCTTACTTCTTAGAGGAGCTTCTGGGAGATCGTGCTGCATGCAGTTTCAACTTCACGAGGTGCATCTCACAATTGCTGGAGTCTTGGGTCACTGCTACTTTTGTTGGAAGCCTCTTAGCTGAGGCTAGCTTGGCAGTTGTAGGGTGTGTTCTGGAAAGAGTACTGCCCTGGGAGTTGGGGTCCTGACCTGTCCCAAGGGTTCTGTGGTCTGGACCCAGTTACTTTTGATATGATGAAGTCTTGGTTTCCTCAGCCATTTTAAAGGTGTATGATGGCTTCCTGACCCCTTCTAGGGGTCACCTGCATGCCCATCCAAATGTCACTCGCTAAGCCAGTTGTCTTAGTCTGTTCAGGCTGCTGTAATAAAACACCATGGGTTGGAAGCTTATACACAGGAAATATTTCTCACATTTCTCACAGTCCTGCAGACCAAGATGTTCAAGGTCAAAGCACCCACTGATTTATATCTAGTGAAGGTCCACTTCCTGATAGATGGAACCCTCTTACTTACTGTGTCTTGTAGTAATGGGGCAGCCAGCCCTCTGGGATCTCTTTCAGAAGACCACTAACCCCATTCATGAGGGCTCAGCCCTCTAGACTGACTTACTTGCTATAAGGTTCTATCTTCTGACATCAAGCCCCTGATGTTAGGGTTCAACATAAGGATGTAGGGAGACATGTTCAGACTATAGCACTAGGTCTCAGCTTCAGTTCTTCCAGGGCTCAAGACACTAGTTCTTGCTAAAAGGTTTTAAATTGATTAATTAATTTAATTTGAGTAATTTGTAAGGAGGGTACATGTGTGCCACTCGGTAGGAGTCTGTTCTGTCTTTCTACCATGTGGGTACTGAGGTTATCAGGCTTGGCAGCAAAAGCCTTTACTCACGGAACCCTCTTACTGGTCCATTGTTTAATTTTATTAACCTATCTATCTATTGTTTTTTTGAGACAGTTTCTCTGTGTAGCCCTTCTATCCTGAACTAGCTCTGTAGACCAGGATGGTCTCAAACTCACAGAGATCTGTATGCCTCTGCCTCTAGAGCTCTAGAGTACTGGATTAAAGGCTAATATCCTTACCAATACCCAGCCATTTAATTTTTTAAAAAGTATCTATCTATCTATCTATCTATCTATCTATCTATGTATCTATGTATCTATGTATTTATCTATGTATGTATGTATGTATGTATGTATGTATGTATGTATGTATCTATCTATCTATCTTTATGTGTGTATGTATTTCGGTGTGTCTCTGTGTTATGTGTTCACAGAGGCCAGAAGATGTTAGGTCCCTAGAACTGGAGTTATAAGTGGTTGTAAGCCATCCGATGTGGGTGCTAGGACCTGAAGTAGGAACCCCTACAAGAGCAGCAAGTGCTCGTAACTGCTGTGCATTTTTCCAGCACCCTATTGCTCAAGTTTTAGTGTTTGACAGTGGTTTGAAAAGTTAGCCTTTAGGCTAAGAATATAGCTCTGTGGTAGAGCATCTCCTATGCACAAAGTCTGATTTTAATCTAGCCTCTCTCTCTCTCTCTCTCTCTCTCTCTCTCTCTCTCTCTCTCACACACACACACACACACACACACACACACACACACACACACCAAACCAACAACAAAACAAAAGAAAACCTGGGCAGTGGCAAATTTCCTTGCAAGGACTGTTCGGTGGAATTTCAGGTACACGACAGAGTGGTCAGGAAGATATTTGCAGATGGTCCTTTTTTTCTCATATTCCATGAGATCCAGTTTGGCAAACACGTTTCCTAAGTTAGTAAATTGAATTCATTAATGAAGATCCGCTGTGGCAGAGCGTTCCCAAGGCAGTGATGAGCTGACTACCTTTGTTACTGTGATTTTCACAGCAGGCTGGCTTGACTATCAGAAGCTGTGGGGGTGGGGGTGGGGAGGCATGTTGCAGGATCCCAGAGCTGGATCACTCTCCAGTGGGGAGACTGAGAGACATGTTGTAAATAATTCAATCTTGGGCAGGCTGAGCCATCACAATGCTGTGAACCAGGTTAGGTGACACCTCCCAGAATCTTAGTTCTGACTTGGACTCTGGCTGGGAGTCTGGGCACAGATTCAGAGGCAAACATGGAGGGAGGGTAGTTCAGCTAGAGACATTCCCAGGTGAGGAGAGGCAGGGTATGTTTGAGAAATCAAAGGAATCAAGGCCCCCCGGGCTCTGTGTGTTTGAATGCAGCATACAGCAAAAGGAAAGGCTGGTACGGAAACAGGAGGGGTGAGATGGTGAAGCAGGCCTGAAAATCCCAGCGCTTTTAAAGGAAGAAGACAGAGAATGAAAACTTCAATGCCTGCTTGGGTCACTTAATCATCTGGAGGTCAGCTTAGCTTATATGAAACTCTATCTCAAAAAACAAAAACCAAACCAAACCAAACTAGAACAAAACAAAAGGCCTGGTGGTGATGATGTATGCCTTTTGTCTCAGCACTCAGGAGGCAGAGGGAGGAAGACCTCTGTGTCTAGCCTGGTCTATACTGCTAGTTCTAGGACAGTCAAGACTACAGAAAGAAACCCTGTCTTGAAAAGCATCCAACTAAAACCACAATAAACACCCCCTCCCCCCCAACGTACCCTACAACCTCATAATGATCTCTGGAAGTCCATATGACTGGTGCACTCACCCTAAGTGTGAGAAGTCTGGAGCTCACAAGGAAAATTCCTCACTCACAGTTGGAACCCAGGTTGAGGTGCCTCAAAGCTGCTTTGCCAAGTGGAGGGCAGTCCCTTCCAGCCATGTGTCTAGAGGATGGGTACAAGGAAGGGGAAGTGATGTGTGAGCAGAGGGGTAGAGTGGAGGATGGCTGCTGAGTGGCCCTTCTCAGCCTGAGGCCTATAGATGCCTAGTAGAATCAAGGACAGCTTGATGTGTGGCCTGGAAGCCGGGGAGTGGTCTTCTGCCTGTGCTGGGCCCTACACGCTCATCTATGACACAGCCATTAGAACAGATAGAGATCTCTTGGGATGCTTCTGGCCTTTATCACCTAGGACATTGTGGCTAGAAGAGGTCTTATATTAAAAATAGATCACTCACATTTTGAAAACATAATTTTGTCATATGTTTCATACTCCAATGGCACCAAAGTCATCTTAATGCTTCCCACGCAGTACTCCCCATACAGTGCTCCCCATGCGCTACTCCCTATATAGTGCTCCTTATACGGTACTCCCTACACAGTGCTCCCAATACAGTGCTCTCCACACAGTGCTCCCTGTGCAGGGCTCCCCATGCAGGGCTTCCCATGCGGTACTCCCATGCAGTCCTCCCTATATAGTGCTCCTTATACGGTACTCCCGACACAGTGCTCCCCACACAGTGCTCCCTGTGCAGGGCTCCCCATGCAGGGCTTCCCATACAATGCTCTCCAGCCACTCTGTCCTCTTCACTAGTTTATTGGTGTGATTGGTTTCCCCATGGACATGGCAGAAGCTTGTTACTCTGGGTCAATTTGAGGAGTCTAAGGATGGGGGAAGGCAGAGAATTGGTGTCAAAATAGGATGGGTAATTCAATGTGGCTTTCCTGAAGGAGGTAGCATTTAAAGCAAGGTAGAGAGGAATCATTTTGGGGCAGGAAGAAGGTTACACACAGTAAAGTTTATGCTCCAAGCAGAAGTCATAAGTTTCCTTCCCAAAGCTACTCTCATCTGGAGTGAGCAGCTCTGTAGCCAGCGTACTGCATAAACTAGGAGACTGTCTTGGCCATGAAACCCGCCCATGCCTACCCCAGCAACAGATCTTGCCACCCTACCCCCCTAGTTCAAGGGCAAGTCCTCCTACTGCTGTCTGTCCACATCCAGCACTGTCCTATCTGAGACACGGCCCTGGTGCTCTTGAAACCTGCCATTTCCACCCAGCAGCTAGGACCTCCTTCCTGAAAGCCCATTGGGTGATGGAGAAGACAATGTAGGGCCAGAAGAGGGCTGGCCAGGAGCTCTATTTGGGAGAACACAGAAGCAAGGGCAGTCCGTTGCTCTTAGGTCCCTGGCTTTCAGAGCCTCAAAGGTGCCCCACTCCTTCTGTCTCTAGCTTTGTACCAGCAGATCTCTCTGTGGAGCCTCTTACACTACCACTCTGTCCTCTCTTCTTGCAAGTCCTTGCCACAGACTGAGTGTTCGTGTCCCCCCAGATTCATAGGTTCAAATCCCAACTGCCCAGAGTGATGGAGACAGCAGGTGGATGAGTGTTGTGTGTGTGTGTGTTGGGGGGGGGGACTAACTGGAGCCCTTATGAGTGGGTTTAATGTCCTTATAAGGAGAGACATGAAGCTGGGGTTGTGGCTCAGTTGGTACAGTGCTTGCTTAGCATGTATGAAACCCTGGGTTCAATCCTCAACTCCTTGTAAAACCGGCTGTGGTGGCTCATACCTGTAATACTAGTATCTGGAAGCTGAGGTAGGATGGTCAGAAGTTTAAGATCTTTCTCAGATACTTAGTGAGTTTGAGGCCAGCCTGGGATATATGAGATCCTGTCGTTTTTGTTGTTGTTATTATTGTTGTTGTTGGTTTTTGGTTTTGGAGACATAGTTTCTCTGTGTAGCCCTGGCTGTCCCGGGACCTACTCTAGACCAGATTGGCCTTGAACCAGAGATCTACTTGCCCTCTGCCTTCTGATGCTGGGCTTAAAAGCATGCAACCCTATGTTCAGCTTTTTTTTAACTTAAAAAAATTGTATTTGTGTGTGTGTGTGTGTGTGCGCATGTACGTACCAGCTGAGTGCACTCCAGCATACGCACATGTGGATGCTTGCACGCACCCTCACATGTCATGACACACATGTTGTAGGTCCAAGGACAACTTCACAGAGTTGGTCCTCTCCTACTGAGTTTACATGGCTTCCAGGGATTGAACTCAGGTCTCAGGGTTATACAGCAAGCTCCTTTACCTAGTGAGCTGTCTTGATGGCCTGAGAGACTGTTGTAGAGAGAAAAGCATTGGGGATGGGCTTTCTCTCTGCCATGTGATGATATAGTGGGAAACAGGCCATTTGCCAACCAGGAAGAGACCTTCGCCAGGCATAGTGCCATGATTTTGCACTGCAGGACTGTGAGAAATCGATATATATCACTGAGGCCACATGCACCCTGAGCAGAACAAGGCAGTTCTCCTTGAACTTGGAGCTCAGCTCCACCTGCACCCCAGGATGTCCCTAGAAAATTCCTGCCATGAGCAGATGATCTGGGCTCTGCTGAGCAATAGCATAGCAGCTGCACAGTATTATCCCATAGCACTTTGCCCCGTTGTAAACACACACACACACACACACACACACACACACACACACACACACACTTTAAGGATAGGGAATAGCTCTCTCTTCTGAGATGTTATTGATATAGGATCTCTTTCCCATGCTCTCACCCAACCTAGTCCACACCCACTCCAGGAAATAACTTTTATTACATTCTATGTCTTCAGAGTTTGTATACTTAAGATAAGCAATTCTCTATTAACATCAATTACCCCCAATGCTCTGCATGCGATTCTTCCCCCTCTCTCCTAGCAATGAATCTTGGAGATGGCATGATAGCATACACGAACACCCTCGTTTGAAGCTTTTATTTTTTTTCAGCTTTACATGGCTTTACTGTACAGGCACACCATAATTTATTTAACTAGTCCCTACTGGCAGTAGGTGAGTGGATTCAGTCCTCAGTCTTTTGGTGTTCTTTTAAAAAAGTTTTATTTGTTTTTATTTTGTGTGTGTGCATATTTTGCCTGCATGTATGTCTGTGTATCATGTGCATGCAGTACTTGCAGAGGCCAGAAGATGGCTCTTTACCCTCTGTGACTGGAGTTAACTGATTGCTGTTAGCTGTGATATGGGTGCTTGGAATCCAGCTTGAGTCCTCTGAAAGAGCAACAAGTGCTCTTAGCTTCTGAGTCATCTCTCCAGCACCAGTCTTTTGCTATGTTAACATTCTACAAGTATCCTGGTCTGCACTTATCTGTAGATGAAGTCTCCAGAGGAGTGACCCTTAGTTAGCGGGGAAATGCCCTTAGAATTAAACAGGTATCAGGCTGTTTCAGAGGGCTGATGACAACTGGTTCTCTCATGGCAATACAGGAGAATGCTGTGGTAATGATTGACTGATCCTTTGCTTAACTAAAATCTTGCCATGTTTGAGACAGGTTCACACTATATAGACTTGGCTACCCTGAAACTCAATATGCAGTTCTTGAACTTGTGGTGATCTTCTTGCCTCTGTCTTCCAAGTGCTGGGATTACAGGAGTGCAGTACTATGTTTGGATCATGACATTTATTTCTGTGATTTCTGGATACTTATTCACAAGCCTGAAAGCCCCGGAGGAAAAGGGACTTTGCTTGCTTGCATCTTCATCCTCTAAAGCATTGGTTCTTTTATTTATTTATTTTTGTTTTGGTTTTTATTTTTTTTTGAGACAAGGTTTATCTGTGTAGCCCTGGCTGTCCTGGAACTCACTCTGTAGACCAGGCTGGCCTCGAACTCAGAGATCCTCCTGCCTCTGCCTCCCGAGTGCTGGGATTAAAGGTGTGCGCCACCACTGCCCAGCTAAAGCATTGGTTCTTAACCTGTGGGCCATAACTCGTTTGGTGTGTGTATTTGTGTCAAATGACCCTTTCACAGGGGCCACCTAAGACAATCTGAGTATCAGATATTTACATCATGATTCATAACAGTAGCAAAATCACAGTTATGAAGTATTAACTACATAATTTTGTGGCTATGGTCACCACAACATGAGGAAGTGTAGTAAAGGGTGCAGCAGGAGGTTGGAAAGCACTCAGGATATGTTGCATTAATACATGGGTGCATGGTTCTACAAGGAAAGGTTGGCCGGAGTAGGAGAAAGACTGCCTCCCGCCGTGTTCACTTTGCTGAGCCCAACTTCTTCCATCTTTCCGGAGGCCAGTTGGGACCCTGTGAAAGTACTGGAAGGGTCTGGAAAGTACTGGCAGATCTGGCTTTGACACTGATTCCTGGCTCCAGGTAGTCCATCTTGTGTGAGAGCAGAAAGCCCAGTGTTGGGCTGGGGAGATGGCTCAGTGGGTAAAGTGCTTGCTGCGGGAGCACTTACAGAGTTTGTAACCCCAGAGCTGGAGGATATGGAAATGGGTGGATCCCTAGGACAAGTGGTGGTGGGGCTCTTTGGTCAGCCAGTCTAGCCAATCGGAGAGCTCCAGTAAGACACCCTGTTTCAAATATAAGGTGGAGAGTGAGAGATGGCATACACCATTGGTCTCCACATGTGCATGTGTGGGTCAGTGCACACACATGCACAGATGTGTGCATGGACACCCACACACACACCCTTAGCCCTGTTGGGATTACAGGATAAACCTTTTTCTGATGCTTGATATCTGGTTACATACTTCCAGTGACAGGAACCTCATCACTTCTAAGTGACTCTTCTCCACTCCAAGCAGCCAACTACGAGGAAGCTTTTCTACTAATTGAGTTGAGCCTTGTTCCTCTTTACTCCTTCCTTAGCAGAGTTATTTACTGTGGCCTGTGCAGGTGGGGCTTTTCTGGCAGATGAGCAGGGTTGTGTGGGCATAGGTGTCTCCTGTCTAAAGGAGCAAGCTGAGCAGAGCCTGCTCCTAATTTGCCAGTTTTTCCTACAGGTACGTACAGGAAGGGCGGTTCCGAATAGAAGAGAGAACGCTGACAGCCTTCCAGTGGCTCTACAGTCCTCAGCAGCACAGAATTCTCAGCCGAGCTGACCTCGAGTCTCCTTCCAGGTAAAAGAAACTTCTGCTTGTCCCCCCTCCCACCCACTCATTTCTTTTCTTAGGCACAGTCTCACTGCATAGCCCTGACTGACCTGTAACTTGCTATGTGGATTAGACTGGCCTTGAACATACAGAGATCTGCTTGCCTCTGTCTCCTGAGTTCTGGAATTAAAGGCATGTGCTACCATGCCCAACCCTCTCCCCATTCTTCATATGAGTTCATGCTTCCTGCTGGTGCCTCTACAGCTAGCCCACACTGGTTTATAAATCCACAGTGGGAAATTTGGCCCTCCATGATGACAATGTCTCCTGGGGTACTGGAAAGAGTTTATCAGCTGGAATGATGCACAGAGTGAGTGGGATTAATTCACAGTCTCAGCTTTCCCCTCTGTAAAATGGGTCTGTATTTATTTCCCCTCCTTTCAGGATATCACGAATCTTCAGAATGTGATGCCAGTGGAGATTTTTTCAGGCTTGGAGAGGAACTGGTTCTTTAAAAGGGAGGATGGGGGTTTGGCAGGATGGCTCAGTGGGTAAAAGCACTTGTTATACTAGGCTGATGACCCAAGTTTGATCCCTGAACCCATCCCTGGATGGTAGGAGCTAACTGACTCCTGAGGGTTGTCTTGTGATTTCCCCGTGCACATGACTGCATGCAAGTACAGCTCAGAGAGACCCTGTCTCAAAATAAAAAGTCAAGGGGCTAAAGAAATAGCTCAGTGATCAAGAATGAGGTCAGTTCTTTCAGAGGAACTGAGTGTGGTTCCCTGCTCCACATTGGGTTCCACATTGGGTGTCTCATACTGCCTGTAACACCAGTTCCAGGAGGATGCAAGAGCTGTATTCTCCTTAGGCAACTATACAAACACACATGCACACACACACACACTCACAGTCACACACACACTCACACTCACACTCTCTCACACACAGAGAGACTCACACAGATTCACACACACACTCACACACACACTCACACTCACACACACTCACACACACACTGTCTCACACTCACACAGACTCACACACACACTCTCACTCACACACACACTCACACACACATACACATACACTGCACACACACATTGTACACACATACACTGCACACATACACTACACACATGCACACACTACACACACACTATGACACACACACAAAATCTACTTTTTAAAAGATTTACTCATTTACATATTCTATGTATATGGTGTTTTGTCTCTATAGATGTCTGCACACTAGAAGAGGGTATCAGATCCCATGGGACAACAGTTAAAGACTATAGTTATAGATGGCTGTGAGTCATCATGTGGATGATGGGAATTGAACCCAGGACCTCTGGAGGAGCAGTTGGTTCTCTTAACTTCTGAGCCCCCCTCCAAAAACTCCAGAGCTTTACAATAGTAGAAAATAGGGCTGGAGAGATGGCTCCATGTTTAAGAGGAAGCTGCTCTTCCAGAGACCCAGGTTCAACTCTCAGCACCTACATGATGGCTGACAACCACTGGTAACTTCGATGCCCTCTTCTGGCATCTGTGGTCACCAGGCAATCATGTGGTGCACAGATATGCATTCAGATAAAATACTCACACACATAAAAAAAAATATATGTATGTATATATATATATATATATATATAATCAGCTCCTACCCTGAAATCCAAGTGTGTGATTGTGACTGCTTATGAAGAAGGAATCTGCTGGGACTGACATGGAGAACTGTCATTCTACAACATGTGATTAAGTTTCAGATCATCTTCACATCCCCCCTGGCATGCCAACTGCCATCTGACATAATGTGGCTTATTTGCTCTCCTTCTAAGCTCTCACCGCTGTGTGACATTGGTGTGTCTGTCCGCCTATTCATCCCTTACTGCATTGTAAGCTCTCTGGGGTGGGGGACAGGGACCTTCCCACCTTATTCTCTGTATCCTAGTACCACAAGTGGCCCAAGGAAGGAGCTTATTCAACAGCTAGTGAATGATTTATACACGAACAGAAAATTGGCTCTGAACTCATGGAGAGGCTGGTAGGATGTGAACTCTGAGACCAAGGAGGCATCCCAAAACTGTGAAGCAGGAAGGTGGGAGACAGGATCCCTGCCAGGTGATCTGAGGTTAACGGAACTGCTCTGTACTTGGAGTCAGAGAAAAGGCTGTGCTTCAGGGTCACAGAGGCAAGACAGGCAGGCTCCTTGGAGGAGGAAGACAGGAGTATGCTAGAGCTCAGTGACTACAGTTTTTTTCGTGGTAGAATATTGTTTGTTGTTATTATTATTTTCTTTGAGACAAGATCTCATGCAGCTAAGGCTGGCCTCAAATTCAGTAAGTAGCAGATGATTACCTTGAACTTCTATTCCTTCTGCCCCGACCAGCAGTCCAGTGCTCAGATTACCACGAGCCTTACTGAATACTTACACTCAAAAGATGTCTGATTTGTGTCATGCTGGGGATGCCACAGGGCTTTGCATGTGCCAGGCGAATACTTTACCAGCTGACCTACATCTCCAGCTCTATTATTATTTTCTTTGGTTTTGAGACAGGATCTCAATCCTCCTGCCTCAGTCTCCCCAAGTGCCAGAATTACAATTATATACCACCACACCCAGATTTTTTTTTTTATTATTTTTGTGCTTATTGTGGGTCATTTAGATGTTCAATGGGAATGAACTGATCAAGTCTGCACAGTAAGATGGTGGTCTGGGTACTGCTATCCTTCCTCACTGTTGGAGGAGCTGAGACCTAGGCATCAGTAACAGCAGTGAGAGAAAGTGCTGGTGACCTTTGAGCTCACCAACGCTCTTGTGCAAGACACATACCCAAAGGTGGCGGCGTGGGGGGTGGAGCGCAGGGAGGGTGATTTCTATCCTGCAACGTGGGAAAACAGTACCACAGAGAAACTTCACATTAACAGGGTGAACATCAGTCCTCATTCAAGTTTCAGAGTCTGTTATTTAATAGCAGAAATTGGCTTGGGGAAACTTAGGGAAGAATCGGATGATTATCATTATTGAATGAACTCCCTGAGAACCCACCCTGCCTGGGAAAGATTGTTTATCTGATTAATTTTCTAGACTAGAAATTGCATTTGGGGTGGTGAGGTGTGGGGCAGCGGATGCTCGTTTCTGCAAGAAAGTATTCTCATTTCCAGTAAGAGCCTTTCAGGTGACACAGAGGAATGTGGGCAGGGGGATAGCAGCTAAGGAGGCAGATGAGTGGGCTGCTGTTACTGGAGTTGTGCTCAGCATGGTCACTGACGCTTCTCAGATGGATGTGGATGGCATGTGGATAGCATTGCTGACAGCAGGATCCTGGGCATCATCTCAGTAGGCAAGATGGCCTCAATGGGACCCAAGCTGTCCTGGATGCAGGAGTGTAGGTGCAAGCCTAGCAAGTGAGTCCTTCTCATCTGAGGTTTAACTTTCTGTAGTTTCAGTTACCTGTAGTTACACAATCTGAAAGTAGCATATGGAAAGTTCCAGAAACATTCATAAAGAGCAAATGGAAAGATCCAGAAAGATCCATAAGGTTAAAGCTGTGTGTTATTCTGAGACGCCTGTTCTGAGTAGCCAATGCAATCTTGTTCCTTCTTGGTTTGTCCCTCCTGGGATGTGGCTCATCACTCTGCCATACTGTATATACTTCCTACTTTTGGTCACTTAGCCTTGCCCATGGTCCTGGTATCTGAGTGCTTGAGTTCAGAATGTTCATCTTTTGCTTAATGGCTCCCAAATTCCAAGACTAATGATGCTGACAATTTTGATGTGTCAGTGAAGAGTTGTAAAGTGCTTCCTTTTCGGGAAAAGGATGAAAATTCTCAACTTTATATTGGTTTGTATGTACAGATGCTCATCGTACAATGGGGCTGTATTCCACTAGACTCCCTGTAAGGTAAAAATATTAAGTGCATTTAATATAACAGCTGATAACATTAATTACAGCTTAGCCTGTTTTATAGTAACGTGTTGGTTATGTCCAGTAACTATTGAATATCTGTTTTCCAAAGATGCTGGCAGCACTGCGTATGTAGTGCCAGCTGTTTACCCCTGTGAAGTGTAGCAGAGAGCACCAGCTGTTTACCCCTATGAAGTGTAGCAGAGAACCGGAGCTCATGGCTGCCGTCCAGCCAGGAGAGTATAGCAGACCTCCAGCCTGGAAGAAGACCAAATGTCTTCTTACTTTCTCATAGTCCTAAAGGCAAGAACTTGTGATTAAAGCCACCGTAAGTCTCTGAGGTCTGTTATTATTATTATTTATTTATCTTTATGTGTATGAATGTACCTCACTTGGTGCTGGTGAAGGCTAGAAAAGGGAGTCAGGTCCCTTGGAACTGGAGTTACAGACGGTTGTGAGGCCACATGGGTGCTGGGAACCAAACCTTGGTCCTCTGCAAAAGCAGCCAATGCTCTAAGCCATTGCCTGCCCCCCCCCCCCCCCGAGACAAAGTCTCATTAGATACCACTGCTGGCCTGGAATTCATTATGTGGACCAGGCTGGCCTTGAACTCAAGAGATTTGTGTTCTCCTGAGTGCTAGGATTAAAGGCCTCTAAGACATCTTTATAGGAAAAAACACAGTACACTTAGAGTTTGGTACTGAACTTGGTTTCGGAATTCACTGGGACTGAGGGCTTGTTATATTTCTGGAGGATAAGGGGATGATTGTGGCTGGCATGATAGGGGTAAGGTAAAATCAGAGCTGGCCTCTAATGCTGTCTGCATTCAGGCACCTGAGCAATCGTCTTCCTGAAGGGTCCTGACTGAATGGCTTGTTTCAGGTACTGACCAAAGTATGCACTCATCATTTTCTTTTCTTTTCTTTATTTTGTTGTGGTTTTTATTTTCAATTTTATTATTCTTTTAGAATTTCATTTACGTAGTGTGTGTGTGTGTGTGTGTGTGTGTGTGTGTGTGCCATTGTGTGCATATGTGTCATGGCGTGCCTGAGGAGGTCTGAGAACAACATTCAGGACTGGATTCTCTCCTTACACCATCCTGAGCATCGAACTCAGGTGAATTGCTGAACTGTCTCTGCCTACCAGCACTGGAATCTCGGGGTTCAAGTGCTCAGGACAGGATCCAAAGGGAAGGAAGTGCCCTTTATTTTAAGGCTGTCTGTCTGTGGTTCCACGGGCACTGACAGCTCCTTTCCCCTGCAGGATCCCATGCCAGAACCTCCAATGTCTGGCAATTAGCATTTCAGGATCCAGACTGTGGCCTGCTGGTCCCTGCCTTCCTCACTTCCTTTCCGTCTGAGCATTGTGATTGTGCTCTGGGGTTAGAGTGGTCCAGGCAGGGGTTCTGCAGGTGTGAGAGGCCAACCATCAGCATGCAAACATGGAGACAGTTGGTCAAGCCGATCAGATTGCTCAGAAGTCTAAAACAGGGCATGGAGATTAGCAAACTAGCATGGGGACGTGGAAAGAGGTCTTGGACCACACAAAGGGACAGTCATACGGAGAAGGAGAAGGTGCTGGTGAGAGCTTTAGTTAGGGGAGGGAAGCACGGGACACGGATGTAAGAATATATCCCTGCAAAGGAAACGTCGAGTGTGAGGTATGTTCTAGATGCAGAACATTGTGGCCAGAACAGAATGAGCTGTGACCAACGGTTACGACTGAGGAAGATTTCCGTGCAAATAAAGGATGTTTTCGGGCTTAAGCTGACTGAGAGCTGCCTCAAGGGAATGAGCTTCCATTAATGGATGCGTGTCAGAGGCTGCCTGCTGTGGGGGTTACGGAGAATGTCTGGAACATCATTCCCTCAATATCTTCAAGTTCAGGAGCATCTTTGGTTTGGTGGAAGATGGGATGGCGTCTGAAGAGGGAATGAACCAAAGCTGTAGGTTGTCAGATCCCAGGCAGGGGTCAGCTTCAGGTCACCTACTTCCAAGTTCCAATAGCACGCTTTCGGGAGAGTCCCATTAGGAACCAACAAATCTTTCAGCACCTGGTCCCCCAGTGTCGTGCGCCCTGTCCTGCACGAACCTTTGCGGGCAGGTGGGCTTCTCCCTTCTTTCCCTGGGATCCCCAGGGCCTGCCCCACCCTGAGCCTTTGTTCAGGAGGAGCCGCCCGGGGCAATACCCTGGCAGCGCGGACACGAGGATCCCCAGGGATGCTCGACGCTCAGCACCCGCGCTACCCCAAACCCAGCCCTGTCTCCCACAGCCGCGCGGTGGGTGCTGCTGGGACCAGCTCCGAACAGCCCCGAGGGGCGGGAGCGCGGGATCTAGCAGACTAGGGCAGAGGCTGCGTGTACGCGCTCCGTAGGCCGGGGGCGCGCTCGCCAGGTGTGCGAGCGGCCGCGGGCGGGCGGCGGGGCGCAGCTTTGTGCGGGCCGGTGTGCGCGTGTGCGCGCCGCGGTGACGGTGCACGCGGCTGGGCGGGCTGCGAGGGAACCCCGCGCTGAGGAGGAGGGAGCTTAGTCCTGATGGAGAGCCGCGAACGCCTCGCCGACAGCGTGCACGTTGGATGAGCCGGCAGGACTGACTATTGACATTCCGTCCACGTCGGGAGTGTGGGAAGGTCAGTGGTACCGGGCTAGGTTGTAATTTCACAGCTGGCGTGCATCTGGACGCGAGTCCTGGGTGTGACTGAGCGTGAAACTGGAGAGGATGCTGTAGGAGTGGATGTGTGTGTGTTGGCAAAGCACTGATGGCCTGGGTGAGCTCCGAGCGCCCATCGCATCAAGCAGTTAGGCTCATTGGATTCTGTTTGGGAGGTAGGGTGTCGGTCCATAGAAACCCCTGCTGAGTGGGCGGGTGCGGCACAGCACACACACCATGAAGAGGGGCGTGTGTGTGTGTGTGTGTGTGTGTGTGTGTGTGTGTGTGTGTAATGTTGCTTAGCTCCCTGTTAGAGTCTGGTGAAAGATGCTGACCGAGATGGAGGTCAGACGTGGGTGTTTACAGGTGGCAGTAGCAGGAAAGAAGCCAGGAACCCCAAGAGGATGCTGAAGCTAGGCTGCTAGGTTGGGGAGGGAGGACTTGTTTTTACTGGCAAGAGCAGAAGCCTCAGCATGTCTGCCCCCAAGCCAGCTTGTGTCTGTTTCAGGGAAAGGCGGTAGAATTGGGGTAGTCGATCCTGTGACTTTCATGGACCTGCGGGGCAAGGCCAGCTTTGCAGCCTGATGCTTAATTTCTAGAGGCCTTGGGTGGGTGTGGCAGTGCCAGCCACGGGTGAGGGTCCTGTTTACAGGACAGAGGGACTATAGATTGCACTTTGGTTTTGCCTATACTTGTTATGTCTGACGTGGGAGCTGGTGAGGGGCACCCTCTTTCCTTTGTAGCTCTCTTTCACCCTTACCAAATCTGAAGGGCATTTCCATGTTACCAGGGTTTGCGTTATAAATTCATGGATTGGCTTCTGAATGGCTCCCATCAGGGTTGCCTCTAAAGGTATTACTAGAATAGTGCTGGGCCTGTACTGGGGCAAGCCTTGTGACACTAAGGCCATCCTTTGAGCCTCATAGGTCTCAGTTTCCCTTGGTGAAGAAGGCTCTCATCCCCTCTGTTCCTCCTACTGTGGATGAGGAATAAACAGAAAAGCTTGTACAGCTGCCTGGAGGCTGGGAGTGACTCAGGGCCTGTGAGGTCTTGGGCAGTGATTTCCCTCAGGACTTGGGAGAGGCTGTGCATCACCTAACTCTAAGCAAGGGTTCTGGGCTGCCTAGCTCTAGGGTTGGATATCTGCTGGATGTGTCTGCTCAGGTGTCTGGAAGCTGTCTCAGGCCCTTCCTCCCTCGACAGATGTTGAAGATCAGGGGAAGGTTGGGGCCTGGGATGGGATGACATGTCGAAGCCTTTGTGGTTGCTGTTTTTGGGCAGGGGCAGATGTTCACCTTGGCAAAGGTCAGGGCACAACTAATGGGACTCTATGTAAGTCCAGGGTATTCTAGCTCAGCAGGAAGTGGTCTCTGTTCCAGAAGGTCCTCCTGTGAGTGACAGCTCTGTAGCTTTTCACTCTCTCTTTCCTAAGACCCCTTTTGAAGTGTGATAGCTTATACCTGTAATCCCAGCACTTGAAAGGCTGAGACAGGAGGATTGCCACGAGTTCAAGACAAGCCTGGGCTACAAAGTAAGACCCTGTCTCAGAAGCCATAAACTAAAACTCAAAATCAAAGTAGAGATTCCCAAAGCAACAAACAAACAAACAAACAAATCTGATCAAGTGTGGCAGAGTCACAGAGGTTAGAATGATTTGAACTTTAAAGGAAAAGGGCCCTGGCACGGATGGTGATGGCAGACAGAGTGGCACATTGGCTAAGCATGAAGGCTTAACTACTATTTTTGGTGACACTGTTGGTGACAACTGGTTGGCACTGAGACCTGGATGTGAATTGCCGCTCCATCCTCAGCTCTCTGTGTGCTCACCCCCACTCCCTAGGAATGCCTGGGAGAAAGGCTTGCCCCCAGTGTTTTACTTGGGAATTAGATCGAGGACAGTGGGGCAGAGGGTGCACAGATGAGAAAGGCAGGCAATGCACAGAGGCTTTCTTTACCATCTGCTGCTCTTCTCCTGGGGGTCTCCAGAGGAGCTTAAGGGCTACATTTCAAAACTCTCTGCTGGGGAGAGAAACCATTAGCAGTTCCCCTTCCCCCAAGGTGCCTCTGTGGTCATTAACTCCCTCATGCTCTCAGATTAGACACAAATGAAGCTCAAATGGTTTTCTGTGGGACCCACACTGCTTCGGCAGAGAGGGCCTGGTGTGACCTCATTCAGTTCTGATGTGTGGCACTTAGAACATGCTACTTCCTGTCTCGGGTGAGGGGCAATGGCTGGTCATTATGGAGATGGCTGGGATAGGAGGCAGGGTCCTGAGGCACCCCACACACTAACCGGGGGCAAGTTTACCTAGGTTTTTTGAGCCTCAGTTTTCTTATGATTGCTTTATTTTTTTGAGACAGAGTTTCTCTGTGTAGACTGGGTTGTCCTGGAACTCACTTTGTAGACCAGACAGAGATCCACCTGCCTCTGCTTCCCAAGTACTGGGATTAAAGGCATTTGCCACCATGCCTGGCTTGATTTATTATTATTTTTTGAGACAAGATCTTGCTACGTAGCTCCATGATCTTCATGCCTCAGCTGCCCATGTAGCTGCGATTATAGGTAGACATCTCTGTGCCAGTCTTAGTTGGAAAAAAAATGTTTTTTGAGGTCCTCTCATGTAAACCAGTCTAATCTTGAACTCCAGATTCTTCTGCTTCCACCCCCCAATGCTGGGATTACAGGCACACGCCGCTATGTCTGGCTCTTTATTGGATTTTGGGTATCTGGCTAAGGGCATTACTGATGAAATAGCTCTGAGCAGTCGGGAAGGCAACAGGGTCAGGTAGTACAGATTCTCATCCACTTCTGTGGAGGAGGAGACTGGGTAGATAACCCCTAAGACCCTTCCTAGTTGTGGAATCTGAGGCTCAAGGGTCAGACTTCTGTTCTTGTTGTTGCCTCTGAGGCTGTGGCCCAGTTACCCAGGCTGGAATAGATCTGGTTCACAGTCTGAGAATTGGAGCCAATGATACCCAGGAGGGTGCAGGAGCCCCAAAATGGGCAGGGAAGGACGAGAGAGCAGTCACTTGGAAGCAGGTGCTTAAAGGAGGAGTGGGTGCTTGCATTTGGAGCTGACAGATGGTCGTGGGCACTGGTCTGGGCTGTAGTCAGGAAAGGACGGGGCAGGGGGTGGGGGAAGCCTAGAGAGATTGCAGACAAGACAGGAGATAGAGCAGACTGGCAGGAGGTGGTCAAAATGCCGGAGCACAAGGCTGGGTGGTGAGTGTCAGCCTCAGCGTTAGAGGTGTCTGGGACATAGCACAGGCTGGGCCTGAGGGAGAGGGATGGCGGCAGCAGGGAAGGGAAGGAGCTGTTGAAAGTTACGCAGGGAGGCCTAGACCATGAGCCAAGCCGACTTCGTATGTCAGTCAGGGTCTGGCCCTTCCAGATTCCCCACTTTTCTTTCCCATGTACTCCATGCTCCTTCTGGGCTATCACACCCTCTTTGACAGGGGAGGTACCATCTGCAAACTCTTAGGTCCTGTCATGATCTGCTAAAGAAGTTGTGGATGTGCCTTAGCCAGGGCCTGTTGCCATGGCACCAGGTGGCCCTGGTCGCCCTACCCTTTCTCATCTCTAGGCAACACAGCACTGCCTCTAGGAGAGGTCACTCTGTAGGGAAGTATCCAGCAGCCTCCTGCTCCTGCACAGACAGCTCAGGCTGGCGTGACAAAGGTCACTGCCTCCATTTCTCTGTCTACAGGCAAGGTTACACCCCACACAGGCTGGGGAGGTTCAGCAGTCATTTAAAGACAAGTCTGACTTCTGCAATTGAGGGTGGCTTTTGTTCTAGTAAGTTTAGTTAAAAAAGAAAAAAAGCTGGTGCTGCCATACCCTCCACTCTTCATCTCCACCAGTGCGTTGATATCTCTCCAGCGGGAAGTTCTGTTTCATGCCTGATCTTACCTGTCATTCTGTGTGTGTGTGTGTGTGTGTGTGTGTGTGTGCTTTCTTTGTTTGCTGTCACTCTTTAAGGCATCCTGATATGGATAAGGGTTTTCCTGCCCATCTGTTCATGTTGCAAAGCAGCCACAGCTTTGAAGGCCAAAGCCAGGCTTGAGCTTGGAGGCCTCATTGTATGGCAGAGGCTGGTCTGACCCTTCTGCTTTGCCCAGGCTTTGATTTGTACCTTTCTCTTAAGACCATGTCACCTCTCCTCCATTCTCTGATGTAGATACAGGATAGTTTTCTTCCTGGGTCACACTAGGATGGCTGGGATTTATCAGGTCTGGATTGGCAGATGGCATCAGGCATAGTCATTTGTAGGAGGACCTTGGCATATCCAAGGTTAGTGGCTGGAAGTGAACCAGAGCAGGAGGAGAGTAGCAGGCAGGCAAGAGGACTGAGGGGTGTGTGTGTGTGTGTGTGTGTGTACACCTATGTTGGGTGCCATTGTGTGTCCTGGAGGCCTTGCTATTGGATCAATGTATAGACATCTCTGTGGCTTCTGGCATGTCTCTGCATGCACTCTGCTTGTTCTGGATACCTTTGGATGTTTGTCAGCCACCTGCTTGGTGCTCTCCAGGGTCCTGGAGAGTGTGAGGCAGGTGATACTTTACCCCAGCAGGGTTTCTGCCCTTCTTGAAGCTCCTGGTGCCCCCCCCCCCCCCCCCGCCTAGTTCAGCTCTCTCACAAGCTTTCCTTACCTTGCCCTCCCCCTGCCTTGAGACAGCTGCTTTCCCCTGTTGGGATTTGTGGGTGTCCACTGCCTTTAGGGTGGCACCTGGAGAGCGAGAGTCCAACCTCCAGCCCCATTCTCCTGATCTCTGTGGGGGAGGAGGGGTTTGGGTGGAGGAGATGACTCAGAATGGCTGCAGGGGTGGGTGGAAGGGTCTGTGTATTGGCTTCCATTGGTGAGGCATCTTTCTCCTTTCACCCTCTGACCTCCTCTACTTCTTGTCACCTATGCAGCAGGCGGCAGGCTCTCTGACTCCCTGTGCATATTCTTCTCTAATATCTTTGGTTTGTATGGTTCTTTGGTCTCTGGGACCTTGGGCTTCCTGCTGGGGTCTTGGTCTCTGCAGAATTCAAACTGAAATTATTATATAGGTCTTCCTGTGCTGGGCTCTGGCCACATGCTCCACATGTGTTAGCTCAGTTACTCCCTGTGGGGATGACAGTTCTAAGAAGTAGCATCTCATTGCTGTTTCCTTGCGGAGGTCACATCTCCAAGATCACACGTAGGAAGGAGTGTGGTTAGAACCTGCCCCCGGGTTTGTTCTTGGCACTGCTTCCCATGTCTCTCACTCTTTGTGGCCACCTCACCCCTTTCATTTCACCTTCAGGTAGGGCATTCAGAGTTATGCCACTGAAGCAGGCCTCTCTGGTCATCCTGTGAATCATACCAATCTACTAGGCACACCTGGCTGAAATTATCCTACCTCTTCACTGCCCATTGGAGCATTGGTGTGTCAATCTATTTCCCCAAATTTTCTCAGAACTAGCGAAGCCCAGAACACAGTAAGAATTGAAAACCAAAATAGAACCAAAATACAAACCAAAAATAGCCAACCACCCACCCACCCAAACAAACAAACAAACAAACCACACCCCAAACCAACCATCAACAATAAAACCCAGAAATATTTAATGAACAATGGGCTAATGACTGGTTAGGTGTGCCTCTGACCTCTGCCTCTGTCTCTAGCTCCTTCCTCTGCATGGCCTCTTGCACAGCAGGGCACGCTGCAGAAACACCTCAAGAGCTAACTTGCTTGGTTCAAATTCAGGCTTGGCTGCTTCTCTACTGATCTAATACAGCATATGAGTTACCAGAAGTGTATGACTTACAATGATACTGGCATTTATTTTATCCACGAATCTGCAGTTTGGACAGGGCTCACCAGGGAACACTCATGTCTTCTCTACCTAGTGTCATCTGGGTGATTTAAGGTTTAGGGGTGAATTACGTGCTGGCTTCATTGCTCATGTCTGGCACTTGGCTTGGTGTCACACATGGCTCCTCTCTTCATGTATATTTATGCCCTCTTCTTGTGTGCTAGTTTATGCTTTTGCCCAGCTTAGTGGTTGGGTGAAGGGGCAAACATCCCAAGAAAACCATGAGGAAGATATCTTGCTTTACCCAACCTTGGAAGTGGTACAGCATGATTTCCAAGGTACAGAGTCACACACACATTTTGCCACAGCTCTTGACCTTGAGCATATGTCTTAGTCTCTCTGTGCCCAGCTCGGCTCCCCATCGCTAAGTGAGGACACTGTGTAGAGCCCTTCTAAAGGTGGAGCGTGTAGAGGGAGGAGAAGAAACTTGAATGGACAAGGCATTTTCTCTGTGTCTTTTTTTTGTGCACACATGCATGTTTATGAGAGTACAGGTGCACAAGACGTGTGAGTGTACA
>JADRCH010000059.1:8171280-8355186 GCA_019843965.1 Rhynchomys soricoides
CAAGACGTGTGAGTGTACATGCAGCTGTATCCATGCATGTTTATGAGTGTACAGGTGCACAAGACGTGTGAGTGTACATGCAGCTGTATCCACATGTGTGGAGGGCAGGGGTCAACTTCGCCTCTTGTTTTATTCCTCGGGTGTCAGCCATCTCATTATCATTTTTCCTTTGAGAATGGGCCTGGACTCATCAAGTGGGCTGGGCTCACGTGCCCCAGGGATCTGTCCCTACCTTAGCCCTGAGATTACAAGCGCACATCACCATGTTTTTCATTTTTGTTTTTCCCAAAACATAGTTCTGGGGAATGAACTCAGATTCTCATGCTTTCAAGGCAAGCACTTTACTCACTGAGCTATCTTTCCAGCTCTCCTCCTCCTCTTCCTCCTCCTCTTCTTCTTCCTCCTCTCCCTCCTCCTCCTCTTTCGTTCTCTTCCTCTCCTTCTACCCACCTTCTCCTCCTCATCTTCTCTTCCTCCTTCTCCTTTTTCTCCCTCTCCCTTCCCCCTCCTCGTTTTTGAGACAAGATCTTGTTTAAACCTAGGCTGGTCTCAAGCTCACTATGTAGCTGAAGATAACCTTAAGCTTCTGATCCTCTTATACACACTATCCCACACAGTTTATGTGGTGCTGAGATACCTTTGTGTATGCTAGGCAAGGACTTTTCCAACTGCACTGCATTCCTGCCTGGAAAAGGCCTTTTCTGTCTCAGCTTGTTTTATCATTCCATGTTAGCCTCATTCTCTCCTCCGTGTTGCTGGTGGTAACACCATGAGGGTGGGGCTCTAGATGCACTCTGGGCCTGGGTGTGGGTTGAGCCCCAACAGCACCTCCATCTTTATGCAAGAAAAAAATCAAGTGAATGAATCATGAATGTGCTGTTTTTGAACTGCAGCCCCCACCCCTGTTAGTGTCTGGGCAAACTCCCTGGCTCTCCTTCTGTCTCAGCCACCTGCCTTCACTGGGGTTCATGTTCATCTGCCAGGGAAATGGTCCTTCTGCCCAGCTTGCCTGTTCTTGCCCAGGACAGCTATGCTTCTCTGCCAGGCATTCACAGGTACCCTGGGGAGAATATTGAGATTTGTTTAAGTCCAGCCTGTTGGCATCTCACATTCAACACTATACACATTTGGAAACTGGCATGTAAGAGCCCTGTATGTAAGAGATGGTTCTGGTTTGAATTCTGCCATTGCTACCCAGCGGCCCTGGGTCTTAACTTTTTAACTTTAAGGTTCTAATTAACTATTAGGAAAGTGCATATAGTCTTGATAAGGATTGAATGGGAAAGAGAAATTTGGGCTTTCCTGGTTCATCAGAAGCTCTGAAGAAATGATTTACACTGGCAGATGTGGTAGCACACACCTTGATTCCACCACTCAGGAGGCTGAGGCAGGAGGATTGCAAGGGCAGGCCAGCCTAGGTTGCATAATGAGATTCAAACATGGAACAAACTGGGCCTGGTTAGCTACTTGGTGGGGCTGAGAACTGCAGGTTCATCGTAGCCTGGTCAACTTAGCAAGGATCTGTATCAAAGAAAAAGGTAAGAAAGAAAGAATGAAGGAAAGAAGGAAGGAAAGAATGAACTAAGTTTATTCTTAGTCTTCATAGCTAAAAGGCCCAAGTTGAGGGAGTTGAAGTGTTTTCTCCGTGACTACATTTAGTGTCGGAACCCAGGCTGGGGCCACTTGTTCTCACACCTTGTTGCAACACTTAAGGAGGTTCTCTCCATCCCTCTTTCCCTTTGCCTGAGGCAATATGGCTGCCTTCCTAGAAAAGGAAACAAGACATCCCATGCTCGCCTTGCACTACCAGAAATTGTATATAGAGGGTGCAAGTGCATACCTTCTGCCTCATCCTGGTGAGCAGTGTAGCCAGATGCTAGAAGAGACTTGAGGATGGCTCGCCTGGATGGAGTGAGCATATGGAAGGCAAAGACCTAGAGGTATGGTCTTCTTTAGGGGGAAGCCCCTTTGGGGCAGCCCCTAGCATCCAAGTCTACTGAGAGCCAATAGGGCCATCATTGATGATGATGATGATTGATGATAGAGCATTGAAATGCTCTAGTGAATGTCACTCCAGAATTTCTTACTGGATCAGAGTCATCTGGGGACAATTCCATGGCCCTACTTCTGAATGGTAGACCAGATAGCCCTTTCGTTCTTGAGCCGTGGTATTGCTACATAGTCCAGTTTGGCTCAGCACTTACTATATACTCCAGGCTGGCTTTAAACTCAAACTCACAGTCTTCCTGCCTCAGATTCCGTAGTAGCTGGTATCATAGACATGTGGCACCATGCCTGGCAATGGGAAAGAATTTGAGCAGGCACATTAATTGACAAGTCTACATGACTGTGGCAGGCATGGCCTTGAAGGCTTAGCATGTGTGATCTCATTTTGACCCCCAATACCCCTAAGAAGAAGGTACTATTATCTCCACTTTCCAGGAGGTGTGTCTGAGCTGCAAACTTGCTAAAGGCCAGTTAAGAACCTTGCCTAAGCCCACATTACTGACAAGCCACAGGGCTGGGGTTTAAATCCAGGCTCCTCAAGTGCATTTAACCCTTATACTTAGTACCTTTGAAACATGACTGAGAGATGGGTGGGTTGGTGCTGGGCGTTGGACCCCAGGGCTCTCTGAATGCTGAGCACAAGTTCTAGCATAGAACACTTCAACTCCACCTCACACAGTCCAAACTCCACTTCCTAACCATGGGCTTGCCTCCTTAGGCGTCCTTTAATGAGTACTTACGGTTCTTTTCTAGTTATAAAAACAAGGCCTCCCAGTTGTAAGGAAGCTTAAGAGAGCACAGGGAGGAAGACTCCTGCCCCATAGCCCTCCCTCCAAACACTCTGCTCTAGAGGACGATTGGATTGGGCTCACTTTAAGCTCACTTTGCCTGCCATTGTGAGTGCTGTGTCCTGGTGCACTGTGTTGGCTGGTGTGTACCCTGTTGCCAGGAGGTGCTTACCCCCTCCCCATCGGGTTGGACACTCTTATTGTTTCCAGCACCTCATGGGTTTGACACTTATGTGATAGAGACCTGGAAAGAACAACTGGGCATCCACCTCTGAGCATGCCCCCTTGGGAGGGAGTAGTAGAGAAAACGGAGCTGCTAGGTCAAAGGGCATGCATATATATATTGTTGTTGTTGTTGGTTTTTCAAGACAAGGTTTCTCTGTATAGCCCTGGCTGTTCTGGAACTCACTCTGTAGACCAGGCTGGCCTCGAACTAAAAAATCCGCCTGTCTCTGCCTCCCAAGTGCTGGGATTAAAGGCGTGCGCCACCACTGCCCGGCTACATGCGTATATTTTAAAAAACCTTTCTATTGAAGCAAAATATACCTCCATAGCAGTGTACACAGTTTAAGTCTACACATGGATGAGTTCCTACCAATTCAACAGACACATGTAAAGCCAATATCCAGATCTCAAACCAGGATACTAACTGGTGGTTTACAAGTCCCAGTGCCATGGGTTTTCTTTCCTCCCTTTCTGTCTGCCTTTCTTCCTTTCTTTCTTTCAAGACTGATTCTCACTGTGTAGTTCTGGCTAGCCTAGAACTTGCTACAGATACTAGACTGGTCTTGAACACACAGAGATCCTCCTGCCTCAGACTCCCGAGTGCTGGGATTAAAGGTGTATATGTTATGTGATGGTCACCTGGAAAAAGTTACCATTCCCAGTAATTTCCTTTTCTTGATTTGATTTTAATATGTTGCCCAGGTTGGTCCTTGAACTCCTGGTTCAAGCAATCCTCCTGCCTCAGCCTCTCTAGCAGCTGGGATTGTAGGTCTCTAGCACCACACTGTGCTTGGCGTATACAGTTTTTTGTTTTTTTTTTTTTAAAAATGATTTGTATTCATAATGCCAAATTCCTTCTAGAAAACTTGTGTTCTGGGCTCCTTCATATTTTCTTATTTAAGAAGACCAGATGGCAGTACCATCTGGAGTGAGGTATGAGGGATCCTGGTCCTACCTCTTCCTTTTGAAGACACAGACTCCTTCGGGAAGGTTGAAACCAGCACCAGGGTCAGTGGTTGTTTGAACTCTAAACCTTGAGTTCAAGAGGTTTGAAAAAATTTACTCTATTCATAACAACAATCTCTTCCTCCTTCTCCTTATCTTTGTGATCCTAGCAGTCAGGAGACTAAGGCAGGAGGATTGCTGTCAATTCCAGGCCAGTCTGGGCTATAGTGAGAGACACTGTCTGAAAAAACAGAGGAAGATCCAGACAGATGGCTCAGTAGATAAAGCACTTACCATGGAAGTTTCCAGAGTCCCCATACCTAGAACCCATGTGGAAGTGGGTCAGGTGTGGTGGCTGCCTATAACTCCAGCACTTGGGAGGCAGAGACAGTCGATCTTCAGGGCAAGCTGGCTAGCTAGACCCAACCTAAGGGAATAAAGTGGAAGCTGGTCAAGGAAGATACTTAGGGCTTCCACAGACACTGCCCCTCCCAGACACCCATATACATACAAACATGTGTATGCATACTTTTGAATCACACATACACACACACACACAATTTAACATTTTTCTTTTAAAAAAATGTGCTAATGGTTCAAGCAACATTAACAACATAACAGCATAGAAGACCGTGTAGTAAGTCTGTACCCTCTAGAGTCTAGACAGACAATTGCATTCCCATTTTTTTGAAGTGACCACTCTTGGATCATTGCTTATAGTTCCTTCCAGAAATTGTCTAGGGAGCTATAAAAATCTTCATACTTAGTTGGGTGTACACTTTTAATCCCAGCACTCAGGAGGCAGAGGCAGTGGGATTGATTTTTGTGAGTTTGAGGCCAGCCTGGTCTACAAACAGCTGAGGATGTTATACAAAGAAACCCTGTCTCAAAAAAGTATTTTTTGCATATTTATTTATATCCTATTTTTACATATATCCTATTATAGTGAGTTTTATTTACTTAGTTATTTTGTGATAGAGTCTCATGTAGCCTAGGCTGGCCCCAATCTCAGTATGTAGTTGAGGATGTCCATGAAGGTCTGATTCCCTTGCCTCCACCTTCTAACTTCTAGGATTATGAGTATGCACTTTATTATTTTATTGTTATTTTTGAGACAGGGTCTCACTCTATAGCTTGGCTAGCCTTGTACTCAAAGCTATCCTTCTATCTCAGCCTTGCAGCAACGAAATTATAGGCCTAGTTTTACAGTCTCACTATGTAGCTCAGACTGGTCTTAAAAATCAAGATCCTACTGCTTCTGGTTTAAGCATCTAGAACCCAGGCAGGGCCTGGTGCATGCCATGAAAGTGCTCTGCTGACAAACTACACCCCTAGTCTCTAAAGTGATGGGTTTTTTTGTTATGAGCTTGTTTTAAAAGTAATTATTATTCAATTGGCAAAAACATTGCCTTACTGTTATTTTGAAATGTTTGTGGTAGAATCTCTCACTTCCGTAACTCACAGCCGTCCACTATGGCGACTCCCTTGGCAGGCCAGCTGTCCTGAACAGATAGGAAGGGATTGTGCAATCAAAGTGTGCATGAGTCTTGCTCTTGTAGCCCAGTTTTCACAAGTGGCCTCTTGCAGTTGTCTCTGTCATCATCTTGCTTTTCTGAATTTGTGCAAGGGGTCATGCAGCCCTGGCCCCGAGAAAGGCACACAGGGAAGTGACCTACATTCCCCTAGAGATCTGTGCCTTTCTCTGCCTCTGTCCTTGTCCTCATCTGGCCTGGAAGGGAGTAGAGGGCAGTTTGATGAGGGTAAATGGATGCCCCAGAAGAAGAAATAACTTGCTTACAGTGGAAGAGGGAGATAGGGTCTGCGCTGCCTGCCACTCATGACATGGGGCGGGGCAGAATGGTTGGTCTGTTCATTGCTTCTTCTTTAGGGGCATCTGTTTCCGGGAGCTTTCTGTGTTTGCCCATCTCTGTGACCTGGAAAGGAGCTTGTCTCATTGTGAATTTTAAAATATCAATAGCTACAAGGTCTGAGCTGCCCAAGCAGATGAAACTACTGTCTCTTCCTTTCCTCCTGTCTTTGGGACCCTGGGACACAGTAGAGGAAGGGCCTGCTGCTGACAGGCATCTGGGTTGTCCTCTGGTCTCAGCCATCTCTCCAGTTCCATCTGCCCAAAGCTGGGGCCCCGACAAGAATTGTCTCTTAGGATGGTCCCCCAGGAATACCCACAGGCTCCACCAGGGATGCTGGACCTTGTGACATGTGACCCAAAGTAGACCTGTGTGTGTGTGTGTGTGTGTGTGTGTGTGAGAGAGAGAGAGAGAGAGAGAGAGAGAGAGAGAGAGAGAGAGAGAGCCTGCTAGGGAGAGATGGAGCCTATCTGGGCAGGAACTAGGAGGGCTTGCTCTCTCCCCATATCATTTACTGTTCCATCATGAGCCTTATGTTGCTTTCAAGGCCTTAGTCTTTCATTTGTACAATGGGTGCTGCATAAATTCTACATTCCAGTCTCTTTCTTAGTAGCTGGTATTTGGCTGAACCAAGCTAGGTGGTTAGATCAGAGCTGGTTTATAGTGATCTCCCAGAAATGGGTACTTTCTTGGCACTGGTTCATTCTCATCAGTGGAGGTACGGGAGGGTGCTAGGCTGTGGTGGGTGAGTGGGTGGGGGTAGGCTGGGCAGGCTCACATAGTGCTTTCCTTTTCGCTTGGCTCACAATCTTTCCCAGAGAACTGGGTGGCCTCTTTCTGCCCACCCCACAGAAGAGGAACAAAAAAGGGCAGTATAAGTGGGGGCTGGAAGCTGAAAGGGACTGAGTCAGGGGGCGGGGTCATGATAGGTGGTAATTATAATGGTTCTCATAGCCTGTGCCAAGTATTTTTGTAACAGTGTGAGGTTGATAGCATCCTTCCTGTATGGCAAAGATGATAACTGACACTAGAGAGGTTAAGTGACTTGGCTGAGGTCACCTATCTTCAGAGCTTGGGAGCCTGAGGGCTCAGCAGGGGCTAGTGAAGATGGCTCCAGCATGGCTCCTACCTGCCTCCAGAGCTCAGGTACTGAAATGGAGTCAGTCACACAGGAGCTTCCCTCTGTCTAGGCTTTTACCATGGGCTGAAGGAACTTTAGGTTTTTCTGACCTCTCCAACATCCGAGGATCCAGATGTCCTTGAGGAATGTAGTATGCTCCATGTCTCTTCTCTATCAATGTCCCAGGCTGCTGTTGCTTCTTGGAGGCATGGCTGAGTCCTATCAGTGCTCTTTGTGACTTCCAGGAGTTGGAGACTCAGGATATAGAGACTAGCCTGTCCTGAAGCCTGAAATCCACCCCATCGCTGTCCTAGTACTCTGCAGCTGTTTGGGCCTGGGCTTGTGTTCTACTTGGCTCTGGAAAACTTGGTACAAGTGGCCTCAAACTTTCATGTCTCCTTGGACCTGGAGGCCTATTATAAGAGCATGCATTAACTGTCTCTTCCCTCTGCATAAATGTGATGGGCAGTGTTCACACATGGTGCATGTGGGTGGTGGGGTGTACCCAAGTCTGATGCAACTGTCACACCACCTCTTTCTTTAACACATACATGAAAACATACTGATGTATGCTTCAGAAACAGCTTCACCTTCAGCTCCTGCTAACTGATGAGAATGGAGGAGTTTGCATGAGGTATTCTGTTCTAAGTAGTCTCACATGATAACTACCGCAACTACCCTGGAAGCTGTGTAGCTCACCCTAGAGCTTTTGTACCCAGTGAGGTTGCTTAGCGGCCTGCTGGAACTCTCAGACTTGGCTAAGGAAGCAGGCAAAGCTGATAGATGGGCTGTTGGTTGTCTTGCTCATTAAGGCTTTTTCTTAGGACGTTCCCAGTGATGAGACAGAAGAGGAAAGAGGAGAGAAGAGAAGAAAGATCCAGTTCATACTGGGTTGTTGGCTTCTGACCTAGCTAGATAGGAACTCAGAAAATGCTCTTAAAACTTGATTCCTGGGCTGGGGAAATGACTCAGTAGGCAAAGTGCTCGCCTTGCAAACTTGAGGACCCGAGTCCAGTCAGCAATGTGCATGTGTAAAAGCCAGGCATGGTGATGTGTGTTTATATTCCTAACCCTATGGAGACAGGGACAGGGGGATACCTGGGGCTTGCTGGCCAGCAAGCTTAGCATAATTGGTGAGCTTCGGGCCGATGAGAGACCCTGTTTCAAAGGAGGACAACAGTATTTCTGAGGATGATACCTAAGAGCATCCTCTGGTCTCCACACGCACATGCCCACTCACTCGTGTGCTCACCTGTGCAAACACACACACACACACACACACACACACACACACACACACACAGGAATTAAATAAACTCAATCTCTTGTCTGCCCATTTTCTCTTCCCTCTTCCTGCAGGTGGGCTTCAGTCTCCTATACTCTTCATAGCCCTAGTCTTCTGTCCTGTAGTTTAGGACACGATACAGAAAGAGATGGAGACATCTGTGGGTTGGGTCTTAGAGTCTACTTAAGTATCTGAGCCTGCTGCTGGGGCCAGTAGAGTAGGCTGGACTGGCCAGGCCCAGACTGGAATCACCCCTGACCATGGGACTCATTGAGTACACATATTTTTCTCTATGAGGGAGATTAAAGGAAAACAGGGCAGGTGGAGCCTCCAGGGTGTCCTTGGTACCTGTTGGGACTCTCCTGGTGTGAGGTGGGTACAGGGATGAACTGCAGGAGGGGCTTGCTGGAATAGGTGTCCAATAGGAAGCCAGCAAGGTCTGCACTCACCCAGGCTAAACCTTCCTTTCTGGGCTACAAGCAAGCATGAGGGATAGCTTGAACTGAGGACATGTCAGGATTCTGCTGGGAGCCACAGTGGTCTTTGGAGTGGGTAGAGGTCACTGGAGGCAACTAGAGCAGCTTCATGTCCTTCTTCATTGCCGGCTGCCCAGGACCACCCAACCTGCCGTTTCTGTAGAGTCTGTGATCAGAGAACCTCACTGTGTCAGCACTGGTGCGGGTGGTTGTGAGAACTAGCCCGTGTTTCCCACTGGGAAGATGAATTTGCTTGTCTTCCTCCCCATTTCTGCCTACAGGAATCAGGGAAGTGTTCCCAGCTTGGTCTAGATCCTTAAGAGGCCAAGAAGTGAAGTTCAGAGTCTGTGTGTGTGTGTGTGTGTGTGTGTGTGTGTATACATGTGATGAAATAAATAGTTCCAGGCATATGAGCATTCTGAGTGTATGGATGTATATGTTCCTGTGCACTCATGAACACCCGTCTGCATTCAGGCATGCTCATGTGTCTAGATGGACATCTGTAGGTAAGTGAGAGGTGTGCTCTCACCTCTGTAAAAGTCTGGGTTAATCCACTTGCAGAGCGCATGTGTGAGTGTCTCTAATGATTTGAAAATGAGCATCCCCATGCCTGAGTAGACCTGTGTGTCCTCAGTGTATTTATCCCTGTGTACACGTGTAGGGCCCATGTGTGCTTTCTCTGTTCCCACATGTGTGGATGTATACGTATATCTGTGTGTACTGATGCATGCAGTTATTTCTGGGTGATGTTTTTTTGAGTGTGTACCAGGCATTGGGGAACAGCAAGTTCTCTCTTCTGGGCATCTGGGAGTTGTTGTGAAGGGTCTTTTGAGACTTTCAGATGGGTCTCTTAATCTCTCCCAGGCAAGGGTATGGGAATCCTTGGGCCTCCTTTGGTTTCCAGGAAGCTGGGGCCTTGTAGGGCCAGCTGTCAAATGGGGCTGTGGTGCAATCTGCTGGCTGAGCCCCTTCCGGAGCTGTGGGTTCCTCTGGGTGTGGGGAAGCTGCCCTTTGTGACCTCTCTGCCTGCCGTGGTACCTCCTGGAGTACAGGACACACCTCTAGGCCATGGAGCCTCACCCACAGGAAGCTCAAGTTGGGGGACAGGCAAAAAGGGAGGTGCCCTGCCTGGTGCCCCACCCTGTGGCTGCAGCCCTGTTGCTTCTCAGCTCTTTCTCTTAACAAGCCCCAGGGACTTCTCTGGGACCCAGGGCTATACAGCTATACAGCTGTGACCATGTTTGGCAGGAAGCGCAGCATCTCCTTTGGGGGCTTTGGATGGTGGGTGACAGAGGGGGTTACGGCAGAGATGAGTGTGGACTTGGAGAAGGGGGTCTCACTGCGTACCTGGGGAGCAGGGCTCAGGTTATGCCTGAGACCTGAGTCTGTGGGAAGCACTTTCAGATGCCAGGTAGACTTGGAAGATCCTAAGAGAGCCATCGGAGGCCAAGCTCTGCCTCACTGTCAGAAGCAAGGTCTGCAAGAGATCCAGAAGGTCAGGGTGGCTGGAAGTGTGTGTGTGAGTGAGCATCTGCAGTTGAATGCTTATGCCTGTGCTAGTGTGTACTCCTATATGTGCATGCATATCTGTGGTTATTCATGTGTTTGTGTGTGCAAGTGTGATGTGACTGTAATCTAGCTGACCGTGTGTGCTATGTGCCTGGCTGGATAGACATGCCTTTGAGTGTGACCACATGTGTTTTCTGTTTCAGAGCAAGTACCTACCTTGCTCCCCTGGCGTCCTGTTTGCTCCTACTAGGCTGCAATGAGTCTATGGCAGGATACCTGTGGACTGCCTCCTCTCTAGGTGGGTCATGAGAGGAGGGGCAGACCTGTCTTCGAGTTTGCCATTCTCTCTGACCCACTTTTGCTCCATTCAGCCCTGCATCCAGCCTTTTGTTCTTAGGCACTTTTTGCCTCTAAGCTGTCTATCTTTCCAGATGTTGCAAGTAGGGTCTGAAGTCAAAGGCTTGTTTCACCTTGCCATCTGTATGCAGCCCAGCTCGGAATGCAGCCTAATGGCTTCCCTATCAGTTTCCGCTCAGCTTCTGGGCACAGGGCATTGTTACACTGAAGGTGTCTGGGGTCCTGGCTGGAATGATGGCTGGCACTGGTGGGACTGGCAGGAAGGTTGGGGAGACACAGAAGGTTTGGGAGGGGACAGGCTCTGTTTCTCAGTCACTGATTGTCTCCTGGCTTGCCTTTTTCGTTTTCCCCTCTTTGAGAACACTTCGCCATCCATTCTCTTGCAGGAAGGGACTCTGGTCACTCTGCTTGGCAGATGGGAGAGGTGATAAGAGAACGCTAGGGAGGCGGGTGGTGTCTGCTCACAGGCCATCCCCAGTGCTGGGGCAAGGACTGTTGTCCTGATGGAGGGTCTGGGTTTGATTCACACAGTCTGCTTTCTGCTCTGGGAGGGGTGTGCGCTGTTAGCCTGGGATCATGGCAGGTCAAGGCTTAGGTAATGGGATCGTGTTCTTCCAGACCCACCTGTGAAGTGTGGCACATGCAGAGAGCCTGCCATCAGAAAGCCTGCTTTGCAAGGCTTCGGTCTTAGTCTGTGTTTTAATTTATCCAGTGTGTGCGCGTGTGCGTGTGTGCGTGCGTGCAGGCACATGCGTGTGAATGAACATGTATATAGAAATCAAAAGATAATTCAGGTGTCATTCCTTAGTTTGTTTATTTGTTGTTAAAGTTTTCAGTCTGTTAGTCCTCTCCCTAGAGATGTTCATGACCATGGCAGATTGAGTCACTACAGACTCTCTGCTCCTTTAGCTATTGTCCCTGCTCCAGCTCCCTTTGTCTGGGTCACCAGCTCTGGCATCTTCAGTCTCCCCGACCTCCTCTGGCACAGTCCCTCCTTTGTTTTCTTGAGCTCTTCCCCGCCCCCTTGTCTTGCAAGTCTCTGTCTGGGCTCACTTTTTTTTTTTTTTTTTTTTTTGCATAATCCAGAGAATCACCAATCCTGCCTAAGCCAGTTGTTTCACCATCACCCCAAGGGGTTCTGAATCCATATATAAAGAAGACATCTGGTGCAGTCTTGTACATTTTGGCTGGTTTTCCCTGGATTTCTGTCTTAGGTGCTGTTGCCTTCCTAGGGTGAAGGGAGCCTCTGAAGTAGATGGTTGGCCTTGGGTTTCCTGTTTCAGGTTAGTTCCTGTGTCATTCATGATGGTGGGGTTCTTCAAGCAGCCAAGCAGGAACAGCCCACTTATTTATTCATTTACTTTTGAGACAGGCTCTCTTGTTGGTTCGGTCCTCGTTGATTAGCCTAGGCTGGTTAGCTGGAGCTCCCCCTTCTCTGCTTCCCTAGCACTGGGTTAATAGTCTGTGTCCCTGCCCTTGGCTTTTTAAAAATGGAGCTTGCAAAGTAGGCACTTTAATGACTGAACTCTCTTCCCAGTCATTACTGTTTTTATTTAATTTTTTTGTTCAGCCCCAAGTAATAATTCTGTGTATCAGATTGCTCCAGAGCCCCCAAGCAAAACTGGCTGATGGTTTAAACCTGGCCAGGTGAGACAGGGGACACAAGCGTGTCCCCCACAGCTGCCTCAGAAGCAAAGACAGCAGTGGGAAGAGTCACCTAGTATGTCTGTTAGCCATGTTGTCCACTAAATTGAGTTCTAGGGCGACAGGCCCAATTCTATCTCACTCACCATGGGAGTGAAGACTCCCCTGGCACGTTGAACCTATGCTCAGCATATGCTATTGGTATAACTGGGGTATTTCCAATGCAATCATGGGCTGAGACCCATTGAATCTGGAGTGATGCAGAGGACTTTTTGTAGAGCTAAGTTAGGAAAGAGGGCTGGACTGCAGTGTAGCAGTCATCTGGGCACAGCTGTCAGCTAGGAGGGGATGCAGCTGATTGGAGCTGTGAAATCCTGGATCCTACGTCCCCCCAGACAGCGAGGTTGGTCTCAGATGGGGTTCTAGAGGCTCCGTTTGTTGTCAAGGCAGAGAGCAAGCGTTATCAATGCGGTCATGGTAAAGAGGGGTGCTTCGGGGGATAGAGGGGCTGGGGATGTGGCTTCCTGATAGGACCAGCTTCCGCCTCACAGCCTTGGCCAAACTACGAGCTCCCAGGGCCACACTCTAGCATGGGAACCCTGGTGGACAGACTGCTGCATGGGAGAGATGTAGGCACAGGGACCAGCAAGGTCTGCTGTGGTGTGGATGCCTGTCTGACCAGGAAGAGGTTGGGAGGATACACAGGACTTAGAGCTGCCTCCACCTAAACTCCTGGGGAACTCTTAGAGCACAGGCTTCCTCTCTGGGTCTCACTTTCCCTATGTGTTAGTGGGGACCTCCTGCTGTAGTCGAAGACTGTTAGAAAAATTCAGAGAGATTCCTTGGGAAGATGTAGAATGTGTGGGCCTGTTTTCATTGGGTGGCTCTGGCTATGAGCGTGATGTCAGAGGGGGATTCTGACAACTGCATAGATATGGGGCTCTGTTAGGTTGAATGGGCAGGCAGGAGGGTCTGCCTTCAGGGTGGAAACCTTAAGGGAAGAGGCCAGGTAGGGCCTGAGAAAGAGACAAAGAGGGACAGAGGCCACATGCCCTGGTGTAGCTGGTTTTGCTGTTAGGGACTGAGAGGAGGTGCTGGAGGATTCTCAGAGAAAGGGGACCCTGCTCTCTATTGGGAAGCTCTAGCACAGCTCAGAGCTTAATGCCAACCTGGAATGTCTGGGCATCTACGCACTTGCTGTGTGGACACCTCGCCTCTCTGCCCGCTTTTCCCTGAGAGTCTGCCTATGGGAAGGAACTGGGCAGGCTGGGGCCTGAGTGAATTTTCAGGGTGCCAAGTGTGTCTTCAAGGTGCTGGTGGTACTGATGATAGTAACACCTATGGTGGTGACGGTGACATTAAAGGTGGTGTCGGCTCCGGGGAGACACTGATATTGATGGTGACACAAGTTAAGACATAGTGGTAGTGGTGAAACTAGTCATAATGGTGACATGATGGTAATGACACTGGTTGTGATGGGGTTGTGACAGGTGTTGATGACATTGTAATGGTGGTGACATGAAGTGTGATGTGAAGTGGGTGATGACACCAGTGGTGACTGGGGTGACTAATGCTGTCATGGTGACTGAGGTGCTGTTAGTGACCATGCTGACATCGGTGTGATGGTGACATGGGGGTGAGGACACTGTGAGTGACAGTGGTGATGCTGGCTATAGAAGTGACTCAAATGGGGATGACTATTATGGGATGGTGCTGGCACCAGTCACAATGGTGACCAGGGTGAAGTGACCTCTGGTCAATAAAAGACTTATGCAGGGAGAACATTGCCCACTGTGTCTCTGATGGGGGAAGGGATCTCTGTTTCCAGCCATAAGGGCTGGCATATGCGGGGGTAAAAATAGAACCTCACACACTACCTCCTTTGCCAAAGAAGGTGGTGCATGCAGGCACGGGCAGGGAGTGCTGTTGTGCCTCTGCAGCCAATGTGCTCTGCTTAAACCAACCTGCAGCTCTCCTTGGAGTCTGCTGTTGGCTTCTGACCTGCCTGATGGACAAGCATCTTCTGGAACAGGCGCAGTCCTGTGGCTGGGGTGCTTGCATCTCCTGTGCCATCTACACAGAGTGTTGAAAGTTCCAGAGCACCAGTTCTCAACATGTGGGTCGAGATCCCTTTGACAAACCTCCATCTCCAAAAATATTTACATTATAATTTCTAACAGTAGGAAAATTAAGTTAAGAAGTAGCAATGAAGATAATTTTATGGTTGGGGGCCACCACAGCATGAGGTGTATTAAAGGATCACCACTGGTCTAGAGTCAGACCCAACCAGAGATTTCACTCTTTTGAAGCCTAGTTTCCATCTCTAAAATGCAGAGCATCCTAATATCTTTCTATTCCAGTTTCATTTTTGCTGCTGCGACAACATCCCGACAAGATCACCTTTAGGGGAGAAAGGATCACTGAGAGAAGTCAAGGTGGGAACATGAACACAGGCCAGCTTGCTATTACATACAGAATCATCTCTGACCAAGGAACTCATTTCACAGTCAAGCATGGCAGGACTCATGAAGGATGCTGCTTTTTGGCAGGCAGGCAAGCAGGCAGGCAGGCAGACTTAGGCATAATTATTTTTGTTTTATTTTTAGTTATATGTATGTGCTTGTGTGGGGGTATGTGCATATGAATTCAGGTGCTCACATAGGCTAAGAGTGTTAGATGCTCTTGGAACTGGAGCTACAGGTGGTTGTAAGCCCCCAAATGTGGGCTCTGGGAATTAAACATGGGTTCTCTGGAAGAACAATGTGTGTGCTTAACCTCGGAGCCATCTTTCCAGTCCTCAGCTAATTTCCTTATACAGTTCAGGACTATTTGCCTACATAATGGTGCCACCCACAGTGGGCTTGTGCCTCCTACATCAATTATCAATCAAGACAAAGCCCAGAGACACGCTCACAAGCTAAGCTGATCTCAGTAATTCCTCAGCTGAGATTCTCTTTCTAGATAGTTTCTGATTGTATCGGAGTTAAAACCATCCAGGCAAGCTTCCCGTAAAAGTATGTGTGGTCCAGTTCCTCATGGCACTGAGACTTCCTTTTCTGGTCTGGAGGAAAATTTGTCTTGTAGTAATTTCCCTGTAGGACATATGCAGAAGGGAGCCTGCATCCTCACATTGACTGAACCCCTTGCATTTCTCTTGGCAGGATCGACAAGACCATGCTGGCGGGTCTGAAGGTCAAGTAAGTAGTCTTTCCCAATTCTTTAGAGGGCAGAGATGACAACAGATTAAAGTTCCTTGCAACCTGAAACTTAGCCTGTCCATGTTGTGTGTAATAGTTGGATGTTGTGTTCTGTCAGGTTTTAGGCTTGGTTGAAGGAGCTTCTGCACTGCAGGAGACTACATGGGCCTGTGAGTCCTGGGATGTCCAGCGAAAGGCAGAGGCATCATTGATAGAATCAGGGACAAGCATAGCGGAAATGTGACTAGTGGCTATGACCTTTAGGCCCCATACTTATTGATAAAAAAGATGTATTTTCTATTATTATTTTTATGGGAAGACCCAGTTCCTAGAGGGCATCTTTCTGACATTATCCATCTATTTGAAAAACTATGATATGATGTCCTAGGGCCTCTTTTTAAGACTATTACTATTTCACTCTATGTGTATGAGCATTTTGCCTGCATGCATGTCTGTGCACCACGTATGTGCCTGATGCCTGCAGAGGTGTAGAATTCCCTGGCACTGGAGTTTTGGACAGTTTATGAGGCATCAAATGGGTTCTGGGAATCAAACTGGGGTCCTCCGGAGGAGCAACAAGTGCTCCAAACCACGGAGCCATCTCTGCAGCCCCTAGAACCTCTTCAAACATCATTGGCATGTGTGTGGACCAGCCATTGAGTCATCTGTAACTGACTGGTTATCCTAGTGAGCCAAGCTTGGGGGCTTCCTGAGGCTTCCACAACCCAAGTCTCACGCCTGAACACTGAAGGCCTAAGTCTGACAGGTTGCTGCTGGTTTATGTGGGGGTAGGGGTGGGGGTTGAACAGAGGCCCCTCTGTCTTGAAGCTGCTGTCCTCCCTTCCCTTACCCCTCGCTCTCTTCCCCTTTCTGTTCTGTGGACTATTTGGTCATTTTCCTCACCCTTCTCTCTTGAGTCTTACCCGACTTTAAGAACTTTCCATGTGAAAAGGAAGAAAATTCTAGAAGAAAAAAAAAAGCATTGGTTACTACTGAAGATGTTTTTCTGCCACATGTGAATTAGTTTGTGCATGGAAATTTGTGCAAAGCTTCAGCAGGTACACACAAAGACCTGGGTTCATTTAGCAGAATGCATGCCTGCATGCATGCATGCAGTTCAACATGCTCCTCTGGTCCTTCCTGCTCTGATCTGGCTAAAGTGAACCATCTGGTTGCCAGTGTTGACCTCCCTTGGTACAGGTGCCAGGGGAAACCATCCAGACTTGAGGGTTGGCCTGTAAGGGGGGGGGTGGGTTAGAATAGAAGGGCTTCCTTCCATTTGGTTTGCCAATTCCAGAAAGATGACGGGTTAGTGGGGGGAGGGTGGTGGGCTGAGCTTGGGGCTAGGTTTTAGTTTTTCCACAGATTTGAGGCCGGAAAGGTCATGAAGCATTCTTGGTTTCTAAAGCTGTTCTCGATCTGGGGGCAGGATGGCAGGGTCTCTGTGTAACCTGGTGGGGTAGGGCAGGATGATGGGGTCGATGTGTAGCCTGGTGTGTGCCCCGGTGTAGCCCAGTTCAGGGCAGGTTGTTTAGGTGGTACACAGAAGAGCTTTATTTCTTTTCGTTTTGCTTTATTGTGTTGGTGCTGCTAGGAATCGAACCCAGGAGCTTGTGCATGTACTCTCCTACTGAGCTCTCTCCAGCCCTTTTTAATTGACTTTATTTTGTAAGTGGGGGAAAAGAAAAGGGGCACACGCCCTAGCACTCCTGTGACAGTCAGAGGACAACCTGCTGGAGTCAAACTATTCTTTCACCATGTGGAGTCACATGGTGAATTCAGCCCATCTGGTGTGGCAGCAAGTGCCTTTATCCATGAGCAATCTTGATGGCCCTGATTTAACTTCAAAAATATTTGTGTGTGTGTGTGTGTGTGTGTGTTCGCGTGCGCACCCGTGCACGCATGTGCAGAGCCCAGAAGAAGGCATAGGATCTCCTGGTACTGGAGTTATAATGAGTTGCCCATTGTGGGTGCTGGGAATTGAACTCAGGTCCTTTAGAAGAGCAGCCAGTGCTCTTAACCAAGGTGCCACATCTCCGACCTTGTTTGTTTTACTTTTTAACATGTGACACGGTATCTCATTAAGTTGCCCAGACTGGCCTTGTATTGCATTAACCTTTCTTGGGGAGTTGGGAACAGAGGTCTGTTCACCCCAGGTAAGGCACCAATGACAGACCAAAGAAATGGAAATGCAACTTCATGCAAGAGGAGCTTGGTGGACCAATGAGTTGAGTTGGGGTGACCCACAGGATCATGGCTGAGGGGTTATGCACAAGAGTGTGGACAACTCACTGGTCCCTATGCAGCCTAAGAAGGCTCCTCCCTCCCTAGCAACTGTTAGCTGCTTGTGTATCCTTTTGAAGGAGGGCATGTACTGCAGATCCTCCACTGCTTCTTGCACCCTCTCTCCCCTTTATGATAGAGTGCTTTTTAGCCCGATCTTGTGAGTGTCTCCTGTGGACAATCAGAGATGTTATGATAGTCATGGGGGGGGGGTGTCTGGAGTTCAGAGAGAGCAACACCTTGAGTCTATAATCCTTCTGTCTCAACCTCTGCAGCAGCCTGAGTTACAGGTCTTTTGACAACATGTCTGGTTTTTCCCAAGCTTCCCAGGGGTAAATCTACTCAGTGAGTGAGGTGTGCAGGGGTGCTGAGGGCTGTGGCATGGAGAAGTGGTTTGGGGGGTTTCCACTGCAGCAGTGGCTTATAGAGGCCCTGTTTGTCTTTAGTAGATCTATTTGTAACCTGTGAAGGAGGAGGTGTAGGGTGGTGTGAAGAGCTGGGGGGATGGGCCAGTGCTCAGAGTGGGATCTCAGTAGGGTCTCTCAATATATGGGGGACAGTTAGAACTCAGGCATGGGAACATGGGATTGGTGGTGTCCTGCAGGGTGTAGGACTGAACTGTAGCTTTAAGGTCTGTTGATTTCAGGAAGCAAACCCTTTAAACTGAATGTGGTGGCACACACCTGTAATCCCATCACTCAGGAGGAGGTTGTTGGAAGATTCGGAGTTGACAGGAAGGTTCTGGAGCTCAAGGTCATCCTCAGATATTGTCTGGAAAACATGAGACAAATGTATCTGCCTCAAAAAAGAAAACGAACAAGAGCTTTAATGTGTAATTCAGCTCAGCTGAAGATGGAAAGACTCCCATCCAATATGCCTTAAGGAACCCAAGAGATGCTCAGGAGGTGCTAAGCCAGGTCCAGCGAAGTTCAGATAGAATCGTAAGAGGGAGGAGCAAAGTCGGAAGATTGTACTTTAGATATTAAAATTTCCCACAAAGCTATAGGTGCCATGATACTAGACTTATGTCAAAAACAAGCTACGTAAAAGAAGCCAGACACTGAAAAACACATCTTACACCCTTTTGCTTATGTGATATGTCTAGAATAGGCAAGTCCCTAGAAACTGTGCTAGTTATGGTTACGGAGGATTTGGGGGTCTGCTGGGAGAGTGAAATTTAAAAGACAATGGATTCTGGCCGAGGAATGGCTAGTGTGATGTTGATAGTGGAAACAGTGACATGAGTTTGTGATTGTCCTGAGAAGCATTGAAGTGCACTTAAAATGGTATATGGAGTTTGCCTCAGTAAACTTTTGTTGATTTTTGAGACAGGGTCTCAGGCAGTCCAATCTGACCTCATACTTCGTATGTAGCCTGCAAATGAATTATTCTTAATATAAATGTAAACAGTGAATTAAACCAGTGGCTGTATTTCTTTACCTCATGCTGGTCACCAGTAACTACACAGAGAAACCAAGATTTATTTAAAACTGTACCTCAATAGCTGAGCAGTTAAATGATCTACCTTAGCCTTCTATGGTAATCTGGCTGCCTCCTAGACCCATCTCATGATGTTTGCATATTATTATTGATCTGGCTCTTTGATCTTCAGGTGTGTTTCCATGCCCTCTCTCTGGACTCCTTCCTCATGGCTCCAAATCCTCCATCCTCCCTGATGGCCTGGATCTCCCTCTCTCCCTCTCTCCTTCCTCTGGTTGACAGATGTCCCACCCAATTCTTTGTTCTGGGAAGCCATTGGGTGATCAGCATTTATTGACAAGGCAGAGAATAAATGGCAAGAATTGCTTACACAGACTTGAGACCGGAGATTCTTGGTATATAAGCATTATTATGTTATGCCTGGATTGAAACAAGATATGAGGGCAGGGAAATCAGCATTTGAATAACACAAGGGTAAACTTTATTCAGTGTACAAAAACATTATGCCATTATACATTAGCCAGAGTTGGCCTTGAACTCCTGATCCTCTTGCTTTCCCCTCCCAAGTCCTGGGATTACAGTGTGTGCCATGTGCCCATTTTATCAATAATGTTTTTTAAAAAGAGAACCTAATTGTCCTAACCCTGTGGGTTGTATAGCCACAGTCCATTCAATTTGGATGAAGAGATGGCTATTTCTCTAGGTGGGGAGATATTTGTTCTCAGGATAGAAAGATGGGAAGACACTGCAAGAGGTTATGTCCAGTCATTACTTGCTGTGGGACTAAAAAGATCTGGTTGTATCTTCCTCTTCCTTCAGTTGTTAATGTAGGTCCTACTGAATTCTGAAGTGGTGTTTTTAGGCTGTGGCTCTGCTTTCTGGCGGGTCAAGTGAGCAGTCAAATTCATGCTGCAGGGTCTCCTCCAGGGTCTAAGACTTTCTGCTTCTGCCTCTGCTGTCTGAAGCATCCTTCCTCCTGCAGCCTGTTCTCTGCTCAGCAGCAGACACTCCTAGCCTGTGACCTGTGTGCCTTGATTTCCTCAGCTCACTCCCCAGGGACCTGGTGTCACCATCACAGAGACAGTCTTGGAGGTGTCCCTGAGGCAGGTGGTTCTGAATGTGAGGTCTGCCCCTTGGGCACTGAGGATTGAGATTTTATCATTTGCTGTCCAGAGGCTTTCCAGCCACTGTGTGGAGAAGGGACCTTTGCGTCTGGCATTTGAGAGATGGGAAAATAGACACTTGGAGAGGTCGGGAATCTGTTCAAGGTCATCAGCAAGTAAGGCGTGAAGGTGGAATTTGAGTCTTGTATTTTGTTTTATAAGAGTAGAACTGTGTGTTCTCAGCCCATATCTCCTGATCGGGGTCATGTGTCTAGAATCCTTAGCCACGAAACACCCTACCTTACAGCAATGACCTCCTGGTGCTCACCTCCCTGCCAGATGCCCAGACTGAGAGGGGTCTGTGAAGCCTGCATGAGGAACCCCTCCCCCAGAGGCTAGGACTTAACTATTGTTGGGGATGCAAGGAACATGGGGCTACACAGGGACATGGAAAGGGGGTGATGGCAGTACCATGCAGGAGAAACAAGCCTGAGTTGTGGGTTGGCAGGCCCAGGTTCTAGACCTGGGCTAACAAATGGGCAAGTCAGTAACTTTTCTGGGTCTATACAATGGGAGAGTGGATCATGAATGGCCTGTTTCTCTCTAGCTTTAAAAATACTAGCTATATGCATGGCTTATGCTCCCCCTCTTTTTTTCAATGGTGGGGATCAAACCCAGTAACAGTACACGCAGGGTAAGTCCTCAATCGCTAGACCACAGTCCTGTCTTGCCTTATGTCTTTTAATATTTTTTGGGGGGAGGAAGGGAGGGAGGAGAACCAGAATGACAGCAGGTGCTCTCTGCTGAGCAAGTAAATATGCATGCTTTAAAGGCTATGCCCTTCATCTTTGGATCCTCAAGACTGAACATTGGGCAGGTACTAAAGGAGATTCTCAGTACACTCAGTTCAGGTGAAACTTTGCATCATATATTTATCCCCTCACAAGGAAACAGGATCCTAGCTAGGAATAAAAAGGCAGAGGTAGGTGGAGGGAGGCAGAGGCAGATGGAGGGATGCAGGTGGAGGAGGAGACAGGTAAAGCAGTCAGCATGTAGGAGTCCCCCACCTTCAGCCTGCTCTGGGGGCTGGCTCAAGACGAAGACGTAGTAACTGAATTATAGTCAGCCTACTTTCTCCCAGAGGAAATCCCTGGAAGGAGTGTCCCCCCCGCCCCCCCGTGTGTGTGCGTGCGTGTGTGTCTGTCTGCCTGATGCATGGCTCCAGTCATCTGAGATGACTTTTGTGCTCAGGGACAGCCACAGTGACCAAATGAGCATGAGCCTTGGTGAGGACCAGTCGCCTTTACTGCTGGAAAATATCACACTCAAATGCCCAAATCTGAGTCTATTATCTCGTAGGAGAAAGAACCTAACTGGAGGTAGGAGAGATAGATGGCCCAGCAGTTAAGACCACTGACTACTCTTCTAGATGACTCTAGTTCAGTCCCCAGCACCCACATGGTGGCTCACAACCCTGTGTACCTCCAGTTCCAGGGGATCCAGTGCCCTCTTCTGGACTCCACAGGCACCGCACACATGGAGTGTGCATACATACATGCTGGCAACACATATTTTTACACAGAATAAAAATAAATTACTCTTAAAAAACGGAGCCCAACGGCACACTTGATGGCTCACTCTTGGCCCCTTGAAATGATAGCTTTGGCAGACAGGTAGCACACGATGGGCCAAGTATAAATTTATCCTTGGATTTCTTCCTCGAGGGAGGGGAGCAGAGGTCTGACTTGGGGTGAGCATGCTGTGGTTTGGCCTTAAGCAGCCATTGCTATTCTTAGTTGATGCTTTAAGAAGCTAAGGATTCAAATTCTGTTAGAAAAAAGATGTCCACACAGGTGGGAGCAGGCGGAGTGTCAGTGCAGCTACCCCTGGCTACCAGTACCCCTGAGAGTAGCCACTGTAGACACTGTGCAGGACAGGGCATACTACACGTTGGAAATGCCTTTTGCTTTGTCACAGCTTTCTACACGTCTCTCCCCGACCCTTTTTGGAAACAGGGTCTCACCATGCAACGTTCGTTAGCCTGAAGCTTACTGTATAGACCAGGCTGACTCAAGACCACAGCTTTGCCTTTCTCTGCTTTCTGAGTGCTGAGGTTAAGGATGTGCACCTTCATACCTGTTTTTTCCCTCCCCCACCAAGACTTCTATGCCAGTCGTAAGAGCACTGTACAATCTAGGCGATTATCTCTGTAGACATCTGGTCTCTTGGTTCTCTTGGTGCCAGCCTGTCATCAGAGGGGAGAGCAAGCGGAGCCAGGGCTGCTTGATCGTTTGGGTACCAGCGTGTGTTTCCAGCCTCTCCAGAGAGCCCATTTCTCTGCAACCATTGATCCCTACTTAATGGCTCTTTTCATTGGTCAAAGGTCATGATCAGCAGTTCATTTCTCCACTGGCTGGCAGATCTTTATTTACTGTGGGTTACAAGAATCTTTAGGTCACTACAAGGATGTTCTAGGACTTTCTGCAGTTGACTCATCCTAGCTCCAGTCCTACACACCTAGAACATTTGCAGAGGCTTTCCTGGGCTTGTCAAAGACATGGGAGCTCAATGTTTTGTGGGGAGATGATTGAATCAGTTCAACATCTATTGGCACCTTCATTCCAAAACTACTGCCAGGCCAGGGATGGTGAGGGGACAAGAACAGGGGTAGAAAGACAGTCTGCCCATGGCAGTTTTCAGCCCCATAGGGAGAACACAGACAATTGCCATGGGATGTAGCCAGAGCTCTCACTTACCCTCCCCTTCTGGAGACAATAAACCTAGGCTGTCTCTAAGGGTGTGTGAGGTCAGTGGTCTGGTGGGGGAAGAGAGGCCTGGTGCTGCATCACTGCATCTTGAAGGCACTGAGGTGTGAGGCAGCGTGGGTGGGAGGACCTGGGAGACTGGCTGATTGGGCTGCTGGTAGGCGTGTGGCTGGGCTGTGGGGGAGCTTGGGCCCAAGGAGAGGGCTTTCTGAAGGGGAGAGAGTGGTCAGGCTCAGATACTTCATAGCTTGCAGACCAGAGTGGGGTAATAGACAGAGTGAGCCCTGGGTGGATGTGGGTCCCCTTTGTAGGGATGAAGAAGTCAGGAATCGGATCAGTTTCAGGGAGGCAATAGGGCTCTGAGTATAAAACCTCTCTGCCTTTTCTACTCTTTATCCTGTGTTATTTGGGGTGCAGGAAGTTATACAGGCCAGCCAGTAGAAGGGAATAAAGAAGGAGGGGGAGGAGGGCTAGAGAAGCTGGTGTGCAGCAGGGAGTCAGAGGGCGGTGTCTCTCTGCGGCCTAGTGGGGTCATGTTTACTTTAGCCCCCAACCTAATTCAGCTTCTGGTGTGCCTTCAGTGGGTGAGCTCCAGGTGAGCTCCTTGTGCCTGGCAGTTGGTCCTGGGCTTGCAGGGAACCATAGGGGACCCCTTTATTTCTATGTCCAGTGTCAGAACCTGGGCCATTCATTTTTTTAGGATGGGTCCTGAGCATGAACAGTGTTAGTGTGTGTGTGTTAGCATGTGTGTGTGTGTGTGTGTGTGTGTGTGTGTGTGTATGATCACCAATGCAAGTGGACATGAGCTTAGAAGGCCCATGTGGGTGCCTGTGTGGTGCCTTTTTTGGCTTTAGCAGGTTCCTATGGTAACCACGAACATGTCTGTTTTGGGATCTGAGTCTGGGGCGGTGTGAGTGGCTACCAGGAGCTACCAGGAGAAGCAAGGCAGGCGGGTGCTTAGCTGGCAATTGGGCTGTGTCCTGATTTTATTACCAGGCACTGGGGATGTACCCGGAGGTGCCATTTGTTAGGTAGCAAGTTCTGCAAACTATAGGGACCTGTGTACCCCTCATCTCATCCTGGCCATTATGCCCAAGAAGCTCTGGTGAGTCCATGTTCGGAGTTTTGGGTGGTGGGTGGTTACTGATGGCAGTAAGTTCTGGGGACTGGGGCACCTTCTGAGGTGGGCATGGGACAGCAAAGAAAGACTCAGCTGATCCCTGGATCCATGTGGTTAGTGGAGTTGTGGAGTGGAGTGGACATAGTTAACTGTGTCAGTGAGGGAGGTGAGGACGGGTGCAGGAGGGTGGGATGGCTTGCCACTCTAGGCTCAATTCTCCCTTCAGTCTCCTTTACCTTGCTCACTTTCTGGAAGCCTTGGGGATCTTGACAGGTCTCTCAGGCCCTCCGCTCCTATGGAGGGAAGAAGAAAGTGGACGTCTGTGGTTTGTCTGAACCATTGGGCCTCCCTGGGAAGCAGAGTCCAGAGCATCATTCCTGGGAGTCCTGGGAGAAGAAGGAAGCCATCAGGAGAGACCCTAGATCTCCAATTCCTGGAGGCTGAGGGCTTGAAACAAGCAAGGCAAGCTAGCCATGTCATGAATTCCTTCTGCCTCGGAACCAGTCCATTATCTTTAAGCTTGGTTGTCTCTAGTGTCAGGGAGCCCATGACATTTTAGGGGTGCCTGGTTTGTTAGGATATAGTTCTACTTGCTCACTGTTTCCCCATTAATTCATTTCAAATCTCTGAAACTGCCATCGCATAACCTGTCATATCCCCCCTCCTTACAAAGCGAATCCCCTTCCTCCTGAGAGCTCTCTAGTGCTCAGAAGGCTCCCTTGCAGCTTGTCTCTTCTTTTCTCCTGGTCAACCAGCCTAGACCCTTCTCTGTGTAAGGTTCTCAGTGCCTGTGCTGGGTTTTGTTGGAAGTTTTCAAGGCAGCCTGCATCAGCCCCACAGATATGAGGCATGATCTTGGTAAGCTGCCCAGGCTGACCTTGAACTTGTGATCCCCTTGCTGCAGCCTCTGGAGTGCCCAGACTGGCGTTGCTAGTCTTACTACTACAGGGGCTGCTTTGCAAGCTTTCGGAGATCTGGAGTTTGGACAAAGTCTGGACAACTAACTTATGAGCTATGAAAGAAGATGGACAGGCTTGGGTTTACCTGCGGCTGACCTTGGCCTTCATGTGCCAACCCCTAGCCTCTGTTCTCACTTCTGTGGCTGATTCCCCAGTCCCTATCCTCAGGTTCTCTTTCTCCTTTACAGCTCTTGTCCCCTGGGTGGCTGCCTGATCATTTCCGGCTCTGTTCCCAGACTGGCTCCCTCCCAATTAACCTTTCTCTTTTTCATACCCAGTGCTTCCTCCCTCGGGCTGAGAATCCTCTGACTCATATAGGGCTGGTCCTCCTGTCTCCTAATTCAGGCCCATTATCTCTTGCCCAGACAGTGATGGAAGCTGGGAAGTTAATCTCCTCCCCCCTGTCTCTGCCAGGGTGAACAAGTCCTCATCTCAAAAGCCACTTTAACTGTCCTGGTCCGGGGAGTCAGATGCTGGTATGCAGACTCCTTTAGTGCTTGTCCCCAGGAGCTGTTGTGGGGTCGGCCCCCATCTCTGGTGGGGGTGAGGCTGGTAGTCATGGCCACGTGGAGTTTGCTGGGACTTCTCTTTGTGGAATGCTCATCAATTGTCTTAGGTCCACCACCTAAGATCCTTGCTTTCTTTTCACAAGGTCGTGATCTCCAACTGTCTGTGCCTTTGGAGAGTGTCATCTTATGATCATGAAAAATTTTAATCACCAGCCAGGTGTGGTGGGTGCTACAAGCCTGTCCTTCCAGCCCTCAGAGGCTAAAGCTGGAGGATCTGAGTTCAAGGTCATCTTGGGTAACAAAAGTAAGGGCCAGACTCTGGGAAATAAGCAGATAATAACAATAAAGCCAATGCCAATGCCATCACAGGGTCCTGGTGGAACCTGGCACCTGCACCTTCTCAGCACTCATGAATAACATTTGTGGGCAGTGAAGCCCTGCTGTCTCCAGGGACTGACAAGCATGATGGTGATCAGGTGGGGCTGTCACTCTAATCCAGGGCTTGACTCTGCACATTGGTCGGGATGGTCCCTATGGGGGTCTGTCCTGCCCTCTGTAGGATTCTAACAAAACCTCCAATTTCTACTCACCTACTGCCAATCACTCCACCTTCTAGCTGTGGCAAGGAAAACCATCTCCAGATTTAGCTGAACTTTTGAGATCATGGCCTACCATCCATAGCACTCTCAAATATGTGCAGAATTACCAACCAGTAGATTACTTTGTGGCCACTGGAGACAGGGAGCCTCTGTTTAAATCCTGTCTCTACCTGCTGGATGACCTGAGGGCAAGTTAGTAATCTCGAATTCAAATCTTGCCTCTGTCAGTTTCTGGATTTGTTTTCCTGGTTTAGCTCCCTCCACTCCCAGCACACAGCACCCCTTCCTTGGCATCCTGGAGCAGAGAGAATTTCTCTGGTCAGGGCACAGTGAATGATGTCTCTGCTCTAACTGTCACATGGCTTCTGTCAGTGCTTTTAGTCCCTGAGGTCAGAGCCAGTAGGAACTTTCTGCAGTGTTTGTTGCCCTGGCCAGGTGGCTTCTCTCCCTGCCTCTGGCCGATCTGTGAATAGGCAGGCTACCCACTGTGTGAGCCTCCGCCCCACGCCCAGCTCATTCCGAGAGGGTGGAGTGGGCGGAAATCCGTGCCTGGCAGGCCACAAAGCCACATAACTGACTTGTGGGGCCCTGCCCTGGGGAGGAGTCTGCTGACAGCCGCTGGCTTGGCCTGGATGCTTGGCTACTTTTAGATGCCTGTGGTAGACAGGAGCTTTGGCTGCATGGAGTTTCACAGGCCCATTACTGAGCTCAGGAGCTGGATTCAGGAGGGACAGCCCCACCTCCATTCTGCTATGACCAGAGTGGGTTGAATCAGTGGCTGATTATTCTGGTGGCGAGGCAGACCAGTCCAGGGCCTTGGTTAAAATGCAGCTCCCTGGGCCCCATCTGGGGAATTCTCCTTTATCACCCTTGGGTAGAGCTCAGGAAGCCTTAGTGTTTGTTACCACAGAAGGACATGGTTACTTGTGGCCACAACTGCTTTGGATCCAGTTCATTTAAAAGGCTTTCACCTTTGTGTCTGGAGGGATGGTTAAGAGCACCTGATACCCTTGCAAAGGACCAGGGTTCAATTCTCAGCATCCACATGGCAGTTTACAGCCATCTGTAACTCCAGTTCCAGGGGATCTGGTGTCTTTTCCTGGCCCTTCCAGGCTTCAGGTATGCATGTGATACACAGACATACATATAGGCAAACACTAATACACATAAAATAAAAATAAATATTTTTTGTGGTTGTTGTTTTGTTTTTTTGAGATAGGTTTTTTTCCCCCCTGTAGACCAGGCTGGCCTTGAACTCACAGTGAGCTGCCTGCTTCTGCCTCCCAAATGCTAGGATTAAAGGGTGCACCTTGGCTAAAATCAACAAATTTTTTTTTTTTTTAAAAAAGGTCTGTTTCCACAGTGCAGATTCAGTGGTCAGGTTCGCATGCTCTGGGCATACCTAGGGAAACCACACAACCTTCTTGTGCTCCAGTTTCCTTTCCAGTGAGTATTAATAGCGCTACACAAGGTGGATGCTGCTGTGAGGGAGGTCAGGGGAAGTGTAGAGCAGTGTCTAATCGTAGTGCATCTGGTGGCATGCAATAGTCCTGGGCTGTGTGATCACATATGCAACCGTACGACATGCCCACAGGACTGTAAACACGCCCACAAACCCACAAGGGCAAGCTGGATCGATGTGCACATCCACTCAAGTCTTCCTGATGAGGACAGGTGCATATTGTCAGTGACACTGTCACTAGACAGAGAGGAGGCACTGGGGGCAGATGTGTGTGTACACAAAACCCCGAGGACTGGGCCTTTCTCTTACTCACATGCTGGTATTATTCCCAGAGTTAGCAGCACCTGGGCTGAGCTCTAGGCGCCCAAGGTGCCCCTTGTTTCCATAGCAACCACTGTGCAGCAAACAGGAGACTGAGGAGGAGGGAAGACAGGGAAGCCTGAACTGCTTCCAGGGCCTTCCTGCATGCTGAGCTTGCTTCCTTCTCTCCTCTAAACTCCGCACTTTTTCCTCCCTCCCTCCCTCCCTTAGGTAGTGGTGTGCTAGGCATCTGGATACTTGAGACCCAGAATAACGATCATTGCTACCAGTTTTGATGAGGATCTGGAACTTAAACCTGGCCACGTGCATGCCAGGCAAATGCTCCAGCGCTGAGCTACGTACACTCTCAGCTGACAGCTGATATTTTAATCTAATTTTCACCAACTCTTTTTTTTAATTTTAATAAAATATATAATAGAAAAATTTCCCTTTCGCCCTCCCTCCCTCCTTATCTCCCTCCCTCCCTCCCTCCTTCTCTCTCTCCCTCCCTCCCTCCTTCCCTGAAGCCCTTTCTCCCTCTCCCTTTCTTCCTTCCCACCTTGCCCAGTCTGGCCTTAAACTCACTATGTAGCTAAGAAAAACCTTGAACTTCTTCTTCTTCTTTTTTTTTTTTCCAGTTTTTCGAGACAAGGTTTCTCTGTGTAGCCCTGGCTGTCCTGGAACTCACTCTGTAGACCAGGCTGGCCTCGAACTCAGAAATCCGCCTGCCTCTGCCTCCCGGAGTGCTGGGATTAAAGGCGTGAGCCACCACTGCCCGGCAACCTTGAACTTCTAACCCTCTTGCCTCTACTTCTCAAATGAAGGGACTATAGGCTTATGCCACCATGCACGGTTTATGCAGAGCAGGTGTTCATGCTAGGAACTACACCCCAAGACATACCTCGTTAGCCCCCTTCGGTGTATCGCTTAGTAGCTTCTCATTCCTTATCATTTTCCACCCCATGGCCACCATTCCTCTGTCTCTACGAGTTTCATACAAGGAAAGCCATGTCATGTTTGCATTTTCCTGTATGGTTTATTTCACTTAATATAGAGGCTACAAGAGCCATATGTGTTGCAGCATGTGTTAGAATTTATTTTGTCGTGTATGTGTAGTATATTCCTGTGTGTATGGAGACCAGGGTGGTATAGATGCACGTGTTCCTGTGTGTATCGGGCCAGGGTGGTATAGAGGTTCGTGTTCCTGTGTGCAGGGGTTGATGTTTGGTGTCTCTCTCAGCTGTTCTCCACTCGACCAGTCTCCAGCTCATGCATTTCTTTTGTCTCCCCCACCCCCCTTGGTTTTTGAGACAATCTCTCATTGACCTGGAGCTTGCCAGTTCTGCTAGACTGGCTAGTCAGGGAACCCCAGGGACCCTCTGTCTGTGGCTCCTCAGTGCTGGGATTACTGGTGTGCACTCCAGTACCTGCCTTTTTAAATCATGACTGGGGATTGAACCCAAGTCCTTATGCTTGCTTGGCAAACATTTGACAGACTGGCCCATCTCTTAAGCTCCACACGATTATCTAGAAGAAATCTGGTTTTTGTGTATATAGTTGGCCTTTCATATCCACAGATTCAACCTACCTTGGATTGGAAATACACATAGTTTTGGACAGAGCCTCACAATGGAGCCCTAGCTGGTCTGGAATTTGCTCTGTAGACCAGGCTGGCCTAGAATTCATAGAGATTCTCCTGCATCTGTCTCTTGAGTGCTGGGATTAAAGACATACACCATCATGCCCAGCAACACATATATTTCAAACCACACCTGTATTGCACAGGTGCAGACCCCTTTGCTTGTTATTATTCCCTGGGCGACACAGGGTAACATTTGCTTACACAGTGTAAGCAGTGTGTTAGATATCATAAGTAATCCAGAGAAGATGGGCTTCATACAGGAGGATGTGTGGCTCCATGTGGGTACCAGTCTATGTTGTATAAGAGACTTCAGCATCCTTGGATCCTGGCATCTGCCAGAGTTGATCCTGTCCTTTGAGAATAACTATTAAAAATTCACCCATGTGTCATGCTTCTAGATGCACACCTTTAATCTCAGTACTCCATAGGCAGAGACAGGTGGATCTCTATGAGTTCAAGGCCAGCTTGCTCCACTAGTGAGTTCCAAGACAGCCAGAGCTACATAGTAGAGACGCCCTGTATCAAAAAATAAGTCATACATGTGACATCCTTTTGAATTTTTGCCATGGTGCCCTGTTGGCCAGGTTGTCTGGGTTTGGAGCTAGACCCTGCCTCTTATCAGCCCTAAGTCCTTGGACAGGTTATTTAATTTCTCTGTGCCTCAGTTTCCTCATTTGTAAAGTACAGAAGTGTTATTTTGGGTATGAAGTAAGTTTGCATATTCCATTGCTAAGAATAGTGCAGGAACATGGAGTGCATCAGATATGTACATGTATCCGTGGTTATTGCTGTTATAGTTGGAGTGTGCCCTTCCCTGGGGATTCTGGGACCTCTCAGGACTCCTTGTAGCTCCTCCTTTTTAATTGCCATCAGAGTCTGTTTGTACATTTTGTGTGCCCTTTATTGTATCCTGCATGCCTGGATTCCCTAGGCTATTTTTATGTTTTGATATCTCAAACTCTGTTTCAGTGGCTGTCCCCATTTGACCCTCTGTGTATTTGTGAGAAGTGCCCATGGCAAGGGTGAGAAGGGATTCTGTGGGCCTCAGCTCTGTGTGGTATTGCCAGAGGGACTTTAACCACCCACCTTCCCTCTGCTGCCCACGCCTCACAGTTGTGGAAGCCCAAATCTGATCGGCAAAAATCACATTTACTTATTCTGTGGGCACTAATGGAATTCTGGATAAATGAATGAAAATCCTTTGTGCAACCCTCAGATCACAATGCCTGCGGCCTTTGAGTTCCCCCCCCCCCTCTCTCTCATTTTAAAAGCTGGATCAAAAGTATTTTCCCATACTGGTACAGCCCTTCCCCCCTCTTTAAAAATAGTGTTTTCCTGATTATAAAAATAGTACACGCTCACTGTAAGAGATTTAAAAAATATGTACAAATGTTAAAGTGAAAAAAATAAGAATAACCCATAACCCACCACACAAAATAACATTGTTCTTCTTATTTATGGTGCTGGGGATCGAACTCAGGGGGTCATGCCTGCTGAGCCACTGCCAAGACACCAAGCAATGTCCCCTCTACGCGTTACTGCTTTAGTATTTTCTATAGTCTTTTTTTTTTTTTTAGATTTTAAAAAGGTGTTATGTAATGTCACATCAACACTAAGTGATCTTTTAAAAGGTGACTCAGGGCTGGGGATGTGACTCAGTTGGTAGAATGCTTGCCTAGCATGTGTGAAGGTCTGGGTTTGATCCTTAGCACCACATAAAACCAGGGAGAGTGGTGCATTCCCATAATCTTGTCATCGAGAAGGTAGATGCAGGGGGACCAGAAGTTCGAGGTTATCCTCTGCTACATGGTGGATTTGAGGTCAACCTGGGCTACACAAGACTCCATCTTTTTTTTTTTTTCCGAGACAGGGTTTCTCTGTGTAGTCCTGGCTGTCCTGGAACTCAAATCTGTAGACCAGGCTAGCCTCGAACTCAGAAATCCACCTGCCTCTGCCTCCCGAGTGCTGGGATTAAAGGTGTGCGCCACCACTGCCCGGCAAGACTCCATCTTAAAACCAAAGCAGAACACAAACAAAACAAAACCCCAAGTCAAACAATCCATACCCCCACCATGATTTAAAATGCTACTTACTCTGTGATAATGGGATCTCATAATTAATTTAGCTATTGCTTTTTTTTTTTTAGATTTTTTAATGTTTTTAGTTTTGGCTACAACAAATTATGCAAAGAATCGGAATATAATTTTTTGTTAATGTGTTTTTGACTATTTCCTTTGGCCAGTTACTAGTGAAGGTAAATCTTCCTTCCTTCCTTCCTCCCTTCCTTCCTTTTTTTCTTTGGATATTTGCCTTGAATATGCAAGGGCCTAGTACCACAATAAACAAAGTAGATGCATCTTGCTTCCTGGGACAGAGTGCTCAGGGCTGACCCATTTAGACAGACACATAGAACACTTCAGAACATCTCCACCATCGCAGACAGTTCTGTTAGGCTGAGACTGAAGGCCAGGCTCCCAGGTCAGCCTGCAAGAGCCAGACAAGCCTAGACATTGTACCCAGTCTGTGACCTGTCTTCATCTCCAAGGAGATGAGGTGTGCAAATCCAGTGCCAGTAGATGGCACCAAGGAGGCAGCCACAAGCTGGTACCGTGGAGCTGGGAGCTCTCACAACCCTGCCTCCAGGAGGCCTGGGACAGGCACAGAGAGCTGTCACCATAGGAGAGTCCTAATATTTGGCTAACGTGTCAGGGTCTTGGCATATCCTGAACACACACACACTTCAGACTCGACTATATAAGGTCACTCAGGGTCACATACACACAAACAAGCCTAGTACCACATCCCACTACAGGCAGACAAAACCCAGCTGTGGTGTCCCAGAGCTTGCAGTGTTCCCTCCTGCCCTCTCTATTCCTAGGAGCTGGCTCTTCTCATTCCTCCTATTCTACCCCAATATCACTATATTTTTGAGGCACGGTTTTACTTTGTAGTTCAGGCTAGCCTTGGACTTGTGGCAATCCTCCTGCCTCAGCTCTTGAGTATTGGGGTTACAAAGCGTGTGTTACCACATCCAGCTATGAGGAAGATTTTTCTTTTCCCTTCCTCCTCCCCCCTCCTTTATTGATTCTAGAAATCGAACCCAGCACCTCCCACATGTTAGGCAAGCATTTGACCACTAAGCTTCATCTCCAGTTCCCTCATATCAAATGGAAGAAGCCATGCCTCTGGGAGGATGGAATGGACCTACCCTGGTTTCATGACTGCTTCAAGCTGGAGCTGGATTCCAGGGGTTTTCTGCTTCTGCATTCTGTTACTGATCCTCCTTTGCTGGGAAGGCCCATGTGGTCACTCTCACATACCCAGTTCTGGGAAGGACAGACTTGAGTTGTACACATGCAGGCATACACCCAGGTTGCAAGTTCCTGCTGGATGTTGATAAAGGGCATGTAAGAAGTAGAGTGAAATGCCGAGGGTGACAGCTTCTCTGGGTTATGAAAAATCTCCAGTCACGTGTAAAGTGCTGTACATGGGAGTAGCCATCCTGGGTCCAGAATGTTTGAGTGTTCTGGGGACAGAGGGCAGGGTGGGGCTGGTTCCTGTACCTGACCGCTGACATCGTGTTGGAACCCAGAATCCCAAGTCCTAAGGGAAGCCCCATTACCTTGGGAGTTGATTCACCCCATTTTCCCTCAGGACTGTGCTAGTTTCCAGAGAATGGGAAGGCTGTGTTCAGAGAGGATGTCCCCTGTGCTGTCTGTGGATCTGAGGCTAACTCACTGGAATGGGATGGCGTCTGGTCTTGTCAAGGGAGCCTAAGGGTTTTACCTTCATGGTGTGAGCTCAGGAATTTGCTAGAATTCTAATCCTGTTGAAACCACCTTGCTGGGCTGGAAAGACACTTAAGCAGTTTAGAGTAAGTACGGCCCTTTCAGAAGACCTGGGCTCAGTACCTACATCCCGTATCTCACAACCATATATAACTCCAGCTCTAGGGGACTCAACACTCTCTTCTGGACTTCTTAGGGACCAGGCATAGTGGCAAAACACTTAGACACTTTAAGAAGTGGGGAAGGAGAGAGAGAGAGAGAGAGAGAGAGAGAGAGAGAGAGAGAGAGAGAGAACCATTTTACCCTTTGTCTTTTCTTGGTCTTAGTCTCTGTGAGTGTTGAGTATGTACCACTGTTTGCAAGAAAGAGTCCTAGGGATACATACTGGTATGGGCTTCTCAGGGCCTGTGCCTGTGCGCCCTTCTGTATTTCTGGTTCAGGATGCATAGCTCACACAAACCCATTCCAGGCGGAAAGAGTGGGTGGCTGGGCTTCCAAGTGGCCCTGTCATCAGTGGGGCATCAGGAGAGTGCAAAGATAACCGTGTTTTGAGCCAACAGAATGGACACACAGTGGAAATGAATAGGAAATAGTGCACTGGTCACAGCAAGGAGGAAGACAACCAGGAGGAAGTGGGCCGAGGGACTGGCACTTCTGAAGGGAACACCTGGAATCTTCCAGGGGTGCCTCTGTCCCGTGTCTAGTTTCAGTTAAAAACTTACCATGCCACCTTTCCATCCAAATCTAGGCTTGTGAGCTAGATACATGCCTGTAATCCTAGTACTAAAGAGGCAGAGGCAGGAGGATTACCTTAAGTCTAAGGCCAGTCTGAGCTACATAATAAGACCCTCACTCAAACAAAACAAAACAAAAAAACCAAAAAAACCCAGTCAGAAAGAAAAACCAAAAAGAGGCGGGCAGTATTCTTGTTACTACACAGCCTGCCCCCACCCCCTGCCCCAGGCTGTGCTCTAAGTAGACCTGTGTTTTTCTGAAAACAAACAAACAGAACAGAAATCTCAGGCTTGCCAGAGCATCTCTTCTGCTGGTCCCAGCTGGACCATTTTCTGTTCAAGGTTTGGGCAGGAGGAAGGGAGGGGAAGAAACTTGGCTGTGATAACTGGGTCAGAACTGGGGAAGCAAGCGCACCAGTGTTCTATGCCTTTGATGGAGCTGTCTGTGCCAAGGTCAGAGACAGGAGGAATGTAGGCTGTCCATATCTCATGAATATTCAATGAGCACCCACTTTAAGCCGACCCTGCTTCAGGGGCTGGGTTTCCTTTGTTGGATCCTGGCTCAGTTAGTCATTGCTGAGGTCACATGAGGGCAGAGCCTGACCTCCCCACCCTGAAGGTGAAGATGACACAGTTCTTTGTCTCACATGGATGTTTAGGATGAAATAAGCTAAAACACTAAAGGTGATACAAAAGGCACTCAGTATATCCCTTTTCCTCATGACCAGTCCTATTACAGAAGATAAAGTGGAATCAGTTGCAAATGGAATTGGGTGTTGCCTGCAAATAATTCGGGCTGTGGAGACTTAGTAGTCACCCCAAATCGTGAGGTAATCCCTGTAAAGATTTGGGAGGAGTGGAAATTTCCTCCTGGAAGGACAGCATGTGACAGCCGAAAAGCGAATTCTCTAGGAGTTTGAAACCACGAGAACATCCAAGACACAGGGACAGGAAGTGTAAGGAGCTGTTTCCAAAGCAGTGTGTTGAGCTCCATGACCCAGTGGAAGGATGTGGGCTATGGGAAAGTCTATTCAGGGTGTCTGAATGTGGGGCTGAGGTGACAGGTGGCCTGGAGGGGTGAATGGGAAGTGAGTTGCTTCCCTGGAGATTGGCACAGTAGCTTTGGGCATCCTGGGGCTGGATTAGAGAGGCCAAGGCACCATGAATGTGTTACTGAGGAGGGTGGAGCTGAATCTCATGGTGATTCAGGGCTGGGGGCTGGAGTGCTCCAGGAAGGTGGAGTTATCTGAGGTGGTCCATCTCAGACAACACCTCAGAGTGTGAAAGGAATTCTGTGGAAACTGGGGTCTCATGCCTGGGGGATTTGCAAAGTAGGTCTGCTGTGTGTATGGAGTCAAGCCAGTGTGGATGGGAATGTAGCACCCTTGACATAAATGTGGAGCGAGTGAAAAGCTGAGATGTTCAGTGTGTATCACCATGCCAGACCTGGGGTTACGTCATCGAACAGTCTTTTCACAGAAGTGACATTTGAGAGGATCAGAGGCAAAGAAGGATTGGGTGTGAGAATATCTGGGGCTAGGGGAGGAGCATCCTTGGACTGGAGGACTGGGAACCGCAGGTACAAAGACCTAGGGTGGGAACAGCTTGGCAGACATGAAGGTGAGGCGCAGACCACTCTGGTGGTGGGTAGGCTGGAAATAATGACTGTTCTCCTTATTGCCAGAAGGTGGCAGTGTTGTCCCAGGACTGCCTGCTCGTTTGGCGGCCGGAGTACAGAACTAGTCAGCTTTGTGAGTAGGAACCTGAGCCGTTATAGGTTTTATTCTGTCTCAAGAAGTGGCAAGTATGAAAGTTCTGACAAGGGCAGATGAGCAGGCCATAGATCTTGTTCGTGACATGCCTTGCCTGCCTCCCCCGACCCCCACTTTTCTTCTCTGCTTCTTTACCCTGCTCCCTGCCTTCTGTCTCTGCTCCTTCTCTCCATTGCTCGTTGGTGCAGCTGGCTTCCATCTCAAAGATAATTACTTGCTTTCCGGTGCCTCTCAGATGACGGGGACTGTTCCTTACCCCAGTGCCTGCCCCTCCTCCCAGGAGCTTCAGTTCTCTGTGAACGGCTGAGGCTGACTGAGGTCGTGACCCCTCCCCCGACTGAGAATATCCACTTCCCTTCCTCCTACTGTCACTCGCACCTCCAGCACTCCAGCAAGCTCTTGCTGTCTTTGATCGGGCAGCCAGAGCTCGTGCTGAAAAAGGGAGACCCAATAATCAGGCACAGACCGGAGACAGCACCATGGCACGGCTGTGAGGGGCCACTTCAGTCCACAGAGATGAAGCTTCTCTACTGTACTCTCTTGGTGTGTGTGTGTGTGTGTGTGTGTGTGTGTGTGTGTTCTTCTTCCTTTCTGGGCATTAAACCCAAGGTCTCACACATGCTAAACACATGCTCTACCACCCATGAACTTGTAGTGGAGATTAAACAGGCAAGATCCTGGTGCCAGCCAGACTGCAGGTTGAGGGGGGCCTTGGCTTTGGTTTGTGTATTTCACCATCGTGGTTAGAAGCCCAATTCACTGTGGTTTGGTTAAGACCAGTGGGCTAGTGCTGATGGGCTAGTGACACGTACCTTGTGATCCTCTTTAAAATGTTGGGCAACTGCTGCCAGCCACAGCCCGGTGACCACAAGGACTAATCCTGGGTGCTCTATAACGTGTTGCTGGCAGGGTTAGACAGGCTCAGTGTATTCCACTGTATGGGTTTACTGGGGTGTAACCCCACCCTCAGCGGAGAAGCATCTGAAGTTTTATTTTATTGTGGTAAGAATGCTTAACATGAGATCTGCCATCCTAATTGATAGCACTACCCATTACTCTTGACTATAAGTAAAAGTTTCTTTGTGTGTGTGCACGGGTGTGTTACATAGAGGTCATAAGTCATCCTCAGGTGTTGTTTCTGAAGAGCTGTGTACCTCAGCATTTAAAAAAAAAGATTTTTTTTTTTCAATTTTCTGTGTGTCTCTGCCTCTATGTCTGTGCACCATGTTTGCGCAGTGCCCAAAGAGGCCAGAAGAGGGCATCAGATCCCCTGGAGCCGGAGTTTCGGGAGTCTAACCTGGGTACTCCAGAAGAGCAGCCAGTGCTCTTACCTGCTGAGCCAGCTCTCTAGCTTCCATCTTTATTTATTAAAGACAGGGTCTCTCCCTGGGACCTGGAACTTGCCAGTTAAGCTAGGTGGCTAGCTTGTGAGCTCCTGGAACTCACCTGTTTCTGCTTCCCCCTGCCGGATTCGAAATGTGACCCACTATGTCTGGCTTTTTGTGTGAGTGCTGGGAATTGAACCCAGGTCCTAATGCATTTGTAGCAAGCATTTTACCAACTCAGCCATCTCTCTGGCTCTTGCCCCGCCCCTGTCTCTCAAGCTGAAGATTGAAGCCAGAGTTTTGTGCATCCTAGGCAAGAATTTTACCACTGAGCTCTAGCGCCAATCCCCAGGTATCTTTTACTTTTTATTTAGAGACAGTGCCTCCCTGAGTTGCCCAGACAGCCCTTGGACACGTGACTCTCTTGCCTTTTGACTGGTTGGGATGACAGGTCCGCACCACCACGTCTGCCATGCCCTTAGAGCCTCTTCCTGAGTGGGAAGTTCAGCTCCTTATCTTGCCATAGATTCTAGGCTCATTGGTTAGATTTTTTTCTCACCTTCTTCGTTTGTGATGGTCATTCCGCATGAGTGGGGTTGTTCGAAGTGCTTCAGCTATACGTGATAGACCGGGAGATAAAATTCCATGTTATTATCACTTATTACTTATCATTTATTATTACCTATTATTATTTATCAACTGATATTTTTTTTTTTTGAGACAGGGTTTCTCTGTGTTGTCCTGGCTGTCCAGGAACACACTCTATAGACCAGGTTGGCCTCGTACTCACAGAGATCCACCTGCCTCTACCTTCCAAGTGCTGAGATTTAAAAGGCATTCATCACCATGCCTGGCTATAATATACTTATATTTATGAAATATTAACTTACTGTATTATAGCATTATAATAGCAATGCATTATTAATATTAATTTTAACATTATCACCATTTTTAGTTGTGTGTGTGTGTGTGTGTGTGAGCACGCACGTGCACATACAGTGTATGTGGGTGTGTGTAGGTATGCTCACCCATGCTGGTGTGTTTGGAGCCAGAGGTTGATGTCCGGTATCCTCCTCTACCCCTCTCTACCTTGATTTTTGAGACAGGTTCTTCACTGGTCTGGAGTTTGCTGATTGAGTCACACTCACTGGCTAGAGATCTCCCAGGATCTGTCTGTCACCAACCAGAAGTGCTGGCACTTCAGAACACTTTGCCGTGCCTGGTTTTGACGCAGGCACTGGGGATCTAAACTTAGGTCCCTGTACTTGCTCAGCAAGCACCTAATGCACTGAGCCACCTCCCCAGCCCTAATGTGTTATTTATTCCATGTCATGGCATGGAAGAATTAGACTCCAGTAACATGTGACTGCCATTGTCTAATGCAGCTTGTTGGTCTGTCTAGAAAACAGGCCTAAGACTGTCGATTCCAGCAGAACTCGCCTTCCCACATCAGTAAAAAACAATCTTTGTCCATGTGGGTCAGGCTGTTCCCTAACCAGAAGGACAAAGTGGGCTAAACAGCCCTTGTCACAGACCTCCCTCCTTCACCCAAGAGCTATCTGCAAGTTTGTACTGACACAGGCCAGTGAGTGCCCAAGGGGACACTGTGCTCACTTGGGAAAATTCAGGTTCCTGGGCTTTGCTGTGAACTGAATTGGAATTTGGAGGGCCCTGCAACCCTCATCGTGGTTGGTGGCTGGAAACCCTGCATGTAGGTGGGTCTCATCTGGGTGTCACTTGCCCTATTCATCTGAAGGATGTGAGCCTGTTCCACATTGCTCTTGTCCTGAGATTAGGTTTGACTATGTGAGAGACTGGCATGGAGGACCCTTGAGCTTATAGGTCATCAGCAGTGGGTGACGAGATGATCCCCTCTCTGTGGGTCCTTAGGTTACTTGTGCTTCTCACCCCCAGAAGCACCTCTACAATGGCCACCATGTGGCTTTGGGCACAAGCTTATTTCTATAAGAACATATGCTGGGGATGAAAGAACTGGCCTAAAGAATTTGGATTTATGTCTTTAAGATTACTGCTAAATATACCCACAATGCCATTGAGAGCATTGTCATCGTGCTGACTGGGGCTGTTTATTTATTTATAAATTACTCTGAACAGTAGATATATTTATATGGTTCGAACCCAAAGTGATATAAACATAGATATGGTGGGAAGAATCACTTTTATTCTGGTCAACCCTACCCTCTTAAGCTGATTTATGAGACTGTTCCCAGCACACATCGATATAAAATATAAATATATAAGTCCACATAGAACAGTTTTGCATCTTGAGCAGAAATGCAGCTCCAGGATCTTCTCACACAATTGGGATCCCCCTCCCCCCTGGCCCATCACCACTTGCTTTTGAAATCATTGTGTAGTATTCTCCATGTGGATTCACTTGTAGAGGCTGATTATTTCTTACAGTGCTGGGCACTGAATTCAGTGCCTCATGCATGCTAAGTGAGGGCTTTACCACAGAGCCACACTTCCCCAGAGACCTGAGAATGCTTTTAAGAAATTTAACCTGACCCTATGGAAGTTGTAAAAAAACAATGTATCCTCCTAGCCAGTCACACAAGATGCTAACGGTATTACTTGCCCGTAGGAAAAGGGAGATAAGAAGCGGTCCTGCTTCTCTGGGAGGCTGATGATGGCTTGAAGGAGTTCAGACAAGACTGTGCAGCATATACAGATCCCCACCCTCAGGGGAAAAATCAGGAAACATTTTCTTTTAAAAGAATCAAGACATACAAAGTAAGGTATCCTATGGCCTTCATGATTCTCAGATGTGTTGCTTTTCCTCAGTGGAGCCACTGTGCAGAGTTTGGTCCATATTTTTCTGAATGACTTTGAACCCTTTGAGTTTCTCCTGCTTGTGGCTGTCCAGATGTGCATAGTCCTTTGGGAGTCAGGTGGACTCTGACTTCTGAAGTTCTTACACCTCTTTGGGGATCTTTGCAGTTATCTCAGGAGAGCTTTATGGACTAGAATTAGCTTGAGAGCATGCTGTGGAGACAGTCATTGCCTGGACTCACTGACCAAGTTCAGAGAGGTTAGTCCTGGCTTTGCATCTTGTCATAGTCCTGAATACCCATGTTCTGTCCCAAGTGCCCTTTTGGAAGCCACAGCTTGAATTCTAAGTGTATTCCCTTTGCAGTCTGAAGCCTGTTGACCAGTTCCCACTAGGCTGGTCCAGGGTGTTGTCTGTCTATCTCAATATCCAGGGTCAGGTTCTAATAACTAGATCTATGACAGACCATCTTGTGTAGGTTTTACCTTCAGTTCTGCATCCTCTACCCCCACTCATCTGTGTGTGTGTGTGTGTGTGTGTGTGTCCAGAGAAGGGCTTCTCTGTATTTTGTACCTAAGAAGATGGCTTAGGAAAGGAACAGATCTGGGCTGGAGGTGGCTCTACCAGTGCTGGCCCAGAGTTCTATGCATACCTATCTGTTGGGCTCTAGACTGCATCTCTGCTCCTGTGTATATATGCCTGACCCTTTGCAGGAACACATTCATGGGCAGATCTAAGGGCAAGTACAAGGAAGGAATATTTATTTATTTATTTATTTATTTATTTATTTATTTATTTATTGTTTTATAAGATAAGGTGTTTCCATGTAGCACAGACTGCTTAAGATTCACTATTAAATCCAGTCTGGCTTGGAACTTATGATCCTGTTTCCTCAGCCTCTTGAGTGCTGGCGTTCTAGCTATAAGCCTTTTTGTTGGATTTTAAAAAAATATGTGTACGTGTTATATGTATGTTTTATGTGCATGTATGTGCTCTCCCCCCCCCCCCCGAGACAGGGTTTCTCTGTGTAGCCCTGGCTGTCCTGGAACTCACTCTGTAGACCAGGCTGGCCTCGAACTCAGAAATCCACCTGCCTCTGCCTCCCAAGTGCTGGGATTAAAGGCGTGCACCACCACTGCCCGGCCATGTATGTGCTCTTGTGTGTATGTATATATACATGTGTTTGTTCTTGCATGTGGAGGCCAGAGGTAAGAGGGAGATATTTTCTTCAATAGATCCTCCTTCATCTCCTCCTCCTCTTCTTTTCTCCTTCTCCACCTCCTCTTCCTCCTCCTCTTCTTCCTCTTCCTCCTTCTCCTCTTCTTCCTCCTCCTCCTCCTCTTCCTCTTCCTCCTCCTCCTCCTCTTGCTCCTGGGTTTCTTTGTGTAGTCCTGGTTGACTGGAACTCACTTTGTAGACCGGGCTAGTGGCCTGATCCTCCTGCCTCAGCCTCCTGAATATTGGGATTAAAGGCATGAGCCACCACGCCTAGCTTCCACCTTAGGTTTTGAGACAGGGTCTCTCATTGAATCTCTCATTGAATTGAATTTGTAGCTTTGGCTGGACTTTTTGGCCAGTAAGCTTCAAGCTAGTTTTAGTCATTTCTCTGTCCTGGACTCTGGGATCACAGGTGTATGCTGTATGCCCAACTCTTTATATGGGTGGTAGGGCTCCAAATGCAGGCTCTTGGCTGGGTCTGGTGGTGTATATCATTAATCACAGCAATTGGGAGGCAGAAGCAGATGGACCTCTGAGTCTGAGGCCTGCTGGGTCTATATAAAGAGTTCCAGGCAAGCCTGTATGTAGTGAGCTATGTAGTGAGACCCTGTATCAAAACCAAACCCAAAACCAACAAAACCAACCAACCAAGCAAACCCATAAAGATCAAACAGACTGGGCCCTTGTGTTTGCAGAGCAAATTCTTTACCATCTGAGCCATCTCCCTATCCCGGTTTTTGTTGTTGCTGTTGTTTTGTTTTCTGGGGGCAAGATTCTGCTGTGTAACCAGGCCAATCTTGAGCTCAGATACTCCTGCTTCAGCCTTCTCAGTGCTAGGATTGCAGGTCCCACCACTAAGCCTGCCTGAGATTTTGCTGCTGTTTTATCCATGGAGACAGAGTTGCTTCCTTTCCTTGGGTTGGACTGAGAATGCTCTGCGATCTGTCCCTGAGCCTTTTGCCTGTGGATGCTTTGGTGCATTTGCCTGTGCTTTGTGTTTTGTGGGAAGCTGTTTTGGGGGCTCGTCCTGGGCATATTTGCTCATACCTTGGGGGTACGCTCACTCCACTGAGCAAGGGTATGGTCTTTTTCTACACTCCTTTATTTTATTCTCCAATGTGCTGCCCATTGGGCAGAGGCCTGACAAACCTAACTCACATTAGCTCAGGAAAAACATTCCAAAGGGAAAGTGAAATCCAAGACAATGTTTCACCTTTGTAATCCAGGATACACTGAAGAACTCCAGCTTCGGGAGTGGCTGGACCCAGTTTGGGGCCATAATTTATTATGGCCCACGCTGGCTTTCCCCCGATTTATCTGAACAGTGGTCTCATGTATCCCATGTTGACCTCAAACTTGATATTCAGCCCAAGATGGCCTGGAACTTTTGATCTTCCTGCTTCCACCTCGTTGGGATTACAGGTGTGAGCCACATGCCTAGTGTATGAAATGCTTGGGCTCAAACCCAGGGCTTTGAGCATGCTAGACAGGTGCCCTCTCCACTGAGCTATATTGCCCTTTCTCTATCTCTTGATTCTACTGTCCTCACAGGCTCCTCTTCCCTCTCATAAAATAGTTGTTAGTTACCTCTCCACAGCTGCAGTCTGCCACTTTGGAAAACCTAAGCAGGTTTTATTAAGTGTCTTCCTGTGGTGTGAGTGAAGATAAGGTAGGTGTTTGCTTGGTTTCAACAGCCAGGGTTATGGGCTTGGGAAACAGAATGTATAAATTGGTCAGGCTTGACTGGTTCCCACTTCAAAGCTGAGGATGGGCAGGCTGAGAGGTATAGCCCCACAAACACAAGGACTGATGGTGATGTCTGGGTGCTGCTCCCCGCACCCCTATGGATGGGGCCTGAGCAGGCAGATCACTCCCAGCTCAGTTCCCACTGATGACAGATGTTATAATCATGTGACTGGCTTAGTCAGTTCCTTGCCTCTGGGGTCCCCCTTCCCTTTCATTTGAACTCTGTGTAAGTCAGCATTGTTAAGTATGTTTGGTCTCAGCTCTACTTTGCAGCTGGTGGTCCTATACAGAAGAATGACCTTACTGGTCTCAGTTTACTCAGCAGCAGGTGGGTGTGGCTACAAGGTGACTCTCCTGCTTTAGGATAGTCAGGACCTGCTCTTGGAGTTGCACCTAGGTAGTTGGGATGGAGACCTGTGCTGGCCTGTGGACCCCTGAGGATGTGCCAGGTGGTCTCTGCACAAGCGACTGTGGGTCAGGGTAGCACACTGTCCCACAGGAACTGTCTGAGCCCTTTGCCCATGCTCTGAGCTCTGGGTGAAGAAAAGAAAAAGGTGGAGTCAGCTAAGCTGATGTAACAATGTGCAAATTGGAGAGGTGGCCTCAGGTGACACCAGGATGCAGCATCATCTGATTGATGGCCAGGAAAAATTATTTATTCCCGTTCTGACCTTGAGGAGCAGAGCCCAGATGTATTGATCTAACACCTCTGCAAACAACACTGGCTAATTTCCCTCTTCCCTCCTTTTTGAAAATTTAATTTTTAAAAAATTACATTCTGAGACAGGTTCTCACTAAATTCCCCAAGCTGGTCTTGAACCTATGATCACACTGCCTCAGCCTTGTGAGCCTCTGGGGTCTAGGCCTGTGCCTCCAATCCTGTTTTAACTCCATTCCTCTCATGCTCATGTGTGTTTATATGTGCATGTACATATGTGAACGGAGGCTGGAGGATAACCAGGACTGTCTTTCTTTCTCAAGCACTGTCCATCTGTGGTTTTTTATTTTAGATAGGTTCTCGATATATAGCTCTGGAGACCAGGCTGGCTTTGAAATCACAGAGACCCATTTAGTTCCCCACCACCATGCCATACAGTGTTTTTCTGTCTTCTTTTTGAGACAAGGTCTCTCACTGGGATCTGGAGATTGTTGATTGGACTGAGCTATCTGGCTAGTAAGTGTGAGGGATCTTGTCTTTGTCTCCCCAACACTGGAATTACACATGTTCTCCACCCTGTAGGTCCTGGGGATTGAACTCAGGTCCTCACGCTTGTATGACGCACACTTTACCAACTGAGCCGTATCTCTGGTCCCTTTATTTCCTCTTTTAATAGAGAGCAGCCTGAGACTCCGGCAGACCTTGGTCAGAAAATGCGGTCTTGTTTGTTAGAATATAATAACATGGTTTAATTTTCATTATATTTATTATTTTAGTGGACCTAATTATTTAGAACAGTTTAAGATTTAGAGAAAAATTAAGTGCATACTGGCATTCTCTGCTCCCTGGAATCCAGCTTCCCCTGGGTCTTAGCTTACTATAGTGTGTTTGCTACAATTACTGAACTAGTATTGATGTATTAAGTAAGATCTGTAGTTTATTCTGACTCTGGTTTTTCTGTCTCAGGATCCCACTTGGACCTTGTGTTATATTCTGTCATCTTGTAATTTTAGGTACACACACACACACACACACACACACACACACACGCATGCGCGTACTTGTACGCACCATATCGTGCAATGCGACGGTCAGCAAACAACTTGCAAGACTTGTTCTCTCTTCCTTCTGTGGGTCCTGGGGCTTGAACTCAGGTGATCAGGCTTGGAGGCAAGTGCCTATGCTTTTTAAGCCATGTCACCTGTCCCAATTTGTAAGGTTAAATGAAATCTTCCAAAACCATTTAAATGTGAAAATTTAAGAGTGTGTAGGAAAAATACTAAGTCAGTGAAATGCACGGGGGATGTGTGGACACCTTTGTATTGGGTATGTATCTCATCACTGTGACAAAATACTCAATAGAAGCCACTTGGGGGTGAGGACTTTTCTGAGGGCACAGTTCTTCATGGTGGGGGTCATGGTGGGGGTCATGGTGGCAGGGACAGCTCAGTCTCTGGCAGCAGGAGCTTGTGGTGGTGGCTGGTCACATGAGAAGCTAAGCTAGAAAACAGCTCAGATCCACAGTTGGTGTCCCCTCCAGAGGCCTGCCCTAGCAGCTTCCTTTTAAAAGTTCTATAGTCTTCAATATGTTGGCACAAGCTAGAGTCTGTCACTCAAACCATGAGCCTGTGTGCTCTCGCATGTGCATATGTGTGTCTGTGCATCTCTGTGTGTGTGTCTGTGTGATTGTATGTGTATGTGACTGTGTGTGTGTATGTCTGTATGTGTGTGATTGTATGTGTGATTGTGTGTGTGTGATTGTGTGTATGTGTCTCTCTGTGCGTGTGTATGATGCCTGGAGAGATGGCTCAGTAGTTTGGAGCTCTTATTGCTCTTGCAGAGGGCCAGGGTTTGATTTCCAGCCTCTGCATGTAACTCACAGCCACCTGTAACTCCAGTTCTAGCACCCTTTTGACTTCTGCAAGGCACCAGGCATGCATATGGTGCATATACATACATGCAAGCAAAATACAAAAAAATAAAAACTTTTTAAAAAAACATTTGAGTACACACTGTAGCTGTCTTCAGAGACACCAGAAGAGGGCATCAGATCTCATTACGGATGGCTGTGAGCCATCATGTGGTTGCTGGGAATTGAACTCACAATCTTTGGAAGAGCAGTCAGTGTTCTTAACTGCTGAACCATCTCTCCACCTCCCCACCCCCCCACCCCCCCAATCTTAAAACAAAAACAAAAACCCGGGGAGGAAAGAGTTTATTTATTACACCTTGTAGGTTCGAGTTTATCCTGGCGGGAAACCAGAACAAAAGCTCAGGGCAGGAACTGAAGCAGAGCTGTGGGGGAGTACTGCTCACTGGCTAGCGTCTCATGGCTTGCTCAGCCTGCTTTCCTACACTATCCAGGACCACCTTCCCTGGGATGACACCAACCAGAGTGGTCCAGGCTCTCCCATATCAACCATGAATCAAGAAAATGCCCTGCAGACTTGCAGGACAGAGGCAAGCTGACATTTTCTCAGTTGAGGTTCCCTCTGCCCAGGTGACTAGAGTTTGTTTCAAAATGACAAAAACACTGACCAGCAAAAGTCTAACCTCTCATTTCCCAGTCCTTGAAGGTCAGGAGGTCAGTGAATGCTCTGTGCAGGGCCGTCCCATATGTGTTGTCTGATTTACCCCCAACCCTGGGTTGTTTCAGTGCCTTCTCATTTCTTCATAAGGGGAAGAGACCCACGTCGGCCAGCCGGTTAGCACCTGCCTGAATAGGAAGCCGATTTGGTCTGCCACTTGTGACTGAGAAACAAATTAGTCCCCCCATTCCCTTCCTTCCCCCGTGCTGGGGATAGAACCCAGGACCTCCAGCATGCTAGGCAAGCACCCTTAACAATGCCGAGATAGGCCCTTAGTGCTCTATTTGGCCAAAAAAATTATTTTAAAAATGCATTCCTACTTTCTAGAATCCAGAAGAACATCCTGTTTCTGAGCTAGCTTTGTAGCTTGCACCTGAGATCTCAACCCATGGGAAAGAGAAGGACAAGAAGGGTGTATGCTCCAAGCCAGTCAGGGCTGCATAGCAAAAACCCAGTCTCAAAAATCAGTAACACAGGAGGGAGTGAAGGCAGGTGCCTGTGATTCCAGCACTTCGGAAGTGGAGGTAGCATGATCAGGAGTTCAAGGCCAGCTTTAGCTATGTAGCCAGTTGAGGCCAGTCTGGGCTGTGTGAGACCCTCTCTCAGAAGATGAGACAGGAAGTAGGAAACCCTCCAGTCACCCAGCTCGTTTATCGGATGTGTCTTTTTGTTCCGAGTTGTGGAACAGCTGCTTGGCTGTACTCTTCACTGTACCTCCTGCCTTGGGGGTTCAGTGTGAAGCTCAGGCTGTCGCAAGCCCTGATTCTTTATGAAAAGCAAAGGTTTTGCTTCCTCAGCATTGAGGAACTGTGCTCTCATAATGGATGCGAGGTCACATGAAGGTCACTGCTAGCCTTGTCTGGGCACTGTCTTTAGAATATTCTGCTGACAAAATGTTGGATGGCGAGTGTGCACAGAATGTTGTCACCAGCCCAGCTCCCCTCAGCCTTGACATGGATTTAACGTGTTCATAAGGAGAGTTTCAGGAAACTTTAGACCTTTCGTTATTTTTTTTAAACTGGACCTATCCTTAGTGACTGGTGTGCCTGAAGAGAAATTGTTTTTGTTGTTTGCTTATTTTTATTTGAGACAAGGTCTCACTATATAGACCAGGGTGGCCTTGAACTCACAAAGATCAGTCTGCCTCTGCTTTTTAAGCACTGTTAGTGCCACTATACCTAGCTCTGGAGGGAAGATTTAAATGTTCTTCCTTCCTTTCTTTGTCTCTCTCTCTGTGTCTGTCTGTCTTTGACTCTGTCTCTCTGTAGGGCTTCTACCAAACAAATGGACAAAAGACAATAGGAAGCAGAACTTACAAGTCTTACTGGCACTGTGGTCACTTATACAGAAAGAGATACAAAGTACAAGATGGCTGGGCCTTGTGCAGAGTTCAGCAGAGTGGGGGGGGCAGCAGCTGGTGGCTTGTGTGTGTGCACAGCAAGCGCAGTGATCTTTCTGGGTAGATAATGTGACAGACACCTGTGGTCTAGGCCAGGTGTTAGGACCCCTTTCTCCATCTATACCCCTTTTCTTCTTGCTTGGGAGGACTTTCCCTAAGCAGAAAGGAGTATCAGAAAGAAAAGCCCCAGCCTCTATTTGCAGCTTACCAATGTAGACCACTGTAAATTGATGAATGGATTCCCCTCCCCCGACTCCTTTTCCAAAAGGGAAACCCCAGAGCCATTTTTCTGTCAGTAGTGGTTTATTGTTTCCCTGAAGATATTCTTGAACTAGTCTGCCACCCCAGATCTGTTTGGGGGGGGGCGGGTATTTTAATTTTTTGTGTAGTCCTTGAACCTGTCTGGTGATAGTGTGAAGTGGGTATCACAGAGAATGGATGAGAGCTAACTGCGTGGGGTTTCCAAGTCAAAGAAAAGCAGCCAGCACTCCGCAGATTCTGAGGGCTCCTTCTGACATGGGGAGGGTCAGTGAAGAAACAGCTAGAAGCAGTTAACCTCCAAGGGAGAGAAAAGAGTTGCTAACAAAAAGAGAGCTTTGGTTACAGCAGGGGTGACGCAGGTTAGACAGTTGGACGAACCTGAAGGGCCTGGGAAAACAAGCTTGGGAGAAAACTTAGTGCAAGGTGCAGCTGCTCAGAGTGGGTCTCCATTCAGCCTGCACTGGCAGAGCACCAAAGATGAGCTTTGTGTTGGTCTTTTAGGCTAAAAGGTTTTAATGTCAGGGTGTGAAGGATCTATCAGCACATCAGTGAGTTAGAGTCCAGAGTCCGTGGGGGAAGAAGCTTGTTCTTTAGCAGAAGGGCTTTGATTCCACCCACAAATAAGGGACAATTTCCTCCAGGGAAGGCATACCCAGCTCCAACCTTCTTAGGGACCAGTTGGAGAAAGAGAGTAGTAGTTCAGACCACTGGGAAATAAACTTGGAATCCAGCAGGGACTGGGTGGATGTAGTACTGGCCTGTGGATTTGCTTGTGGAACCTGTGTCTGGCTGTAAGGTTTCATCAAAGGTGGCCACTGGTCCCACTGTGATTGATCCTGTCTTGTACCCTCTGCCGTGCACCCTGTTTCTGTGGGCACTCTGTGTGCTCCTACTTAGGAGACATGGGCCTCCACATGCCAGTCTTCCCTAATGACTGTCTTGAATGTTTCAAAGACATTCATCCCAGGTAGGAGGACAAACGGGAGGCAGAGAGCTTTACGTGCTGTCAGAAGCTGAAGGGTGCCTGCCTTTGGTTGCCCATGAGTGGTAGAGACAAGTACGCTGCTCACCTGCTGCAGCACGAGCACGAGACTCACAGGTCACGGGCCAGATGCCTTTGTGTGCATTCTCATCTAACGCTTTTGATACTTGTCCATTCTTATGGTGTGCGCTGGGGAGCGCTGTGCCTCTAGCCACAGTCATGGACCTGGCTTTTTGTTTGATTTGAAAAGCTGATATATAGTCTTTACATAAAAGTCCCGAACCAAGGAAACAATGGAAGTCATAATTCCTGGGGTAACAATTATCGACCATTTTCCTCACTATGGCACCCTTTGGGGACAAGGTCTCTCTGCTTAACCCTGGCTGTCCTGGAACTCCTTCTGTAGACCAGGTTGGTCTTGCATTCACAGAGATCCACCTGTCTCTGCCTCTCTAGTGCTGGGATTAAAGGCAGGTGTCACTACGCCCAGCTTTTAATTTTTTTTTAATTGTGAAATTGCCTAGCCGGGCAGTGGTGGTGCACGCCTTTAATCTCAGCACTCAGGAGGCAGAGGCAGGTGGATTTCTGAGTTCGAGGCCAGCCTGGTCTACAGAGCCAAGACAGCCAGGGCTATACAGAGAAACCCTGTCTCAAAAAACCATAAAGAAAAAAGAAAAAAAAAAAAAGAAAAATTAAAAAAAAAAAAAAAAAAAGAAAAGAAAAAGAAATTGCCTAGCAACACAAAGCAAATAGAGTCATGTCGTTAACTCCTGGACCTCTCCTCACTTCGGTAATTACCTGTTCATTCTCTGTCTTCCTTCCTTCCTTTCTTCCCTCCTCCCAGAATCTCTCCTTTCTCCCTCACCTATTTTTTTTTAAAAGGCTCATTTATTTTTCTTTTATGTGAATGTCTTGTTTGCATGTGAATCAGCACCATGTACATGCACTGCCCTCAGAGACCAGAAGAGGGCATCAGATCCCCTCAACTGGAGTTATGGATAGTTGTGAGTTGCCATGTGAGGCTGCTGGGAACTGAACTCAGACCTCCTGGAAGAGCAGCCAATGCTGCTCTTCTGAGTCTTCTATCTTCAGTTTCTCTCTCTCTCTCTCTCTCTCTCTGTCTCTCTCTCATGTAAATCAGGTAGAGGTCAGAGGTCAATGTCTGCTGTCTACGTCAATTACTTTCTAAATTACTTTTTTTTTGAAACAGAGTCTCTCAAACCCAGAGCTCATTGATTGAGCTAGGCTTCTTGCCAGTGAGCTGTCATGGATCCGGCCTCTATTCTCTGAGCTGTGGGCTCACGCTGCTGTGCCTTGCTTTTTACATGGGTGCTGGGGATCCGAACTCAGGTCCTCACACTTGTGTGCAAGCACTTTACTCATCGGTTCATTTCCCCAGAATCATTCTGGCCTTTCTGTTTTGTTTATCCCAGGATCCATTCTACACTTCTGTGCTTATTGTTATTCACTTCTGCTCTCTCCCAAGTAGCATGAACAAATTAATTCTATGTTTTGGTCTAACTGACCCTTTGCCCTATCCTGATACAGAATAGTTTAATCTGAAACTACAACCAATCAAAGTGTGGCGTCATGGAGTCCACTCGCAACAGATACATCCACAGCACAACTGGTGCATCTAAGGCTCAGCAGCAGGGTTTGGTTCAATTGTCAGAGTCAGAGGAACAAGGAATGTTACTGTTAGGAGGTGCTCCTAGAAGACCCAGAAGTTACACCTGTAAAGCTACACCAACATGGCCGTCTAAACACGCCCAGGACAAAGATGGTGTCAGCAGACATGCTGATGTGTAGGGGGAAAGCTCCCAAGGCCTCAGCCCTACACAAAGATCTACAGGCAAGCAAGGAATACTGACAGCCAGGGAAAGTGTCTTCCCCAGGGAAGAGAACACCAGTTGTTTGTGTAATACCACTTGGTCAGCCCTGAAAACATACACACACACACAAGTAACATTATAAGAACTGAGCAGATTGTATTCCTATGCTTAGGGACACACACACACACACACACACACTCACTAGTAACAATAATTAAGAAGTCATGGATCTGAAATAGAGCAAAAGAAGAGTGGCCCATGAGAGGGTTTGGAGAGAGGAAAGGGAAGGGAGAAATGATGTAATTGCATCATCATCATCATCATCATCATCATCATCATCATCATCGTTTTGTTTTCGAGACAGGGTTTCTCTGCGTAGCCCTGGCTGTCCTGAAACTTGCTCTGTAGACCAGTCTGGCCTCAAACTCACAGAGATCCACTTGCTTCTGCCTCCAGAGTGCTGAGATTAAAGGCTTGCGCCACCATCACCCGGCTCTAATTATATAATAATCTCAAAAAATAAAGTTATTAAAGACTCACAGCAATCCCCAAACCATAAAACATAACCACAGTGACCAACCAACAACCACAAACACCTTCCACAGTCAGACACCTCTGTTCTAGTTTGAATTTGCACCTTAGATTGTTTTAAAATTTCTTATGATGAATGGAACCGTGAAGGGTGTGCATCTTTTGTACCTAGCCTGATGATTTTGAACCCAGGCAGTCACACCAATTGGGCTTTTGTTCCTTTGTGTTACTGAGTGACATTTCACTGGGTGGATGTATCAGTGTTTATCGATTGACACATTTGCCATTTTCAGATTTGACTATTTGGAATAAAATTTGCTGCATACATTTTCATATAAGCCTGAGACTCGTACCACGATCACTGAATCCTCGCAGTAGACTTAGGATGGCATTATGGCAATCTCCCTTCATGGGGATGAAGAGATAGAGATGAAGAATTAGTTCTTAGCCTGAGAGACGCAGCTAGCAAAAACTGGAGGTGGGATTCTAATTCCAATTCCAGTCTGTCTATGTGTATGTGGGGTCTGTTGATTCTCAGGCTGTAATATCTTAAAAGTTATTTGGGGGTCACTAAGTGTAGATCCAAATGGCCGCTTACCTCAATGGCTGTCAGCTCACAACTGCACCTAGCTATATCACCGTAGAAGCTGGTATTGATACAAATGGTTTTGAATTGCCTTTGGAAAGGACAACACCATAAGGCATTTAAAAGAAATGTGTAGCCAAGGTCGTTACAGTAACAGCAAGCAAACAAACACAAAGTCACATCGGTATAATTCCTCATCTCACAGACAGTCAAGCCCAGACTGTGACTGGGCATGTGAGATAGTATATAAATAATACATGTCTTAGAATCCACTCCGATCTTTGTAGAGCCAGGCAGAGAAGGTTTTTGGAGAGCCTGCCGGCTCTTGCTTCGAAGGGTGTTGTTGCTAAGCAATGTTACTAATATTATGGAGAGACAGCCTCCTTGAGACTTGCCTCAGCCCTGGAGACTCTATGATTGCAAGTGGCCTTAACAGGTAGCAGCCACTGAGACGTTTGTGACCGCTAAGATGAGGGCTGGGGACGGGGGGGAGGAAAGGTAGCACTGTAGGCCACTTGGCCAAACCAGCTCTTTGTTTTCTGGAATGATCCCTGGGAAATCTCCATGCTAAAAATCACTGTCTAATGTTCATCAGAAACTGGGTACTCCAAAGAATTTCATTCAAATGTTCCCAATGTGGGGAAAAATCAGTCACGCAGCTTAGCAAAAATCAAAAAATCTGCAAGGGAGGGAGGGGAAGCGAGAGAATATGAATTTTAAGTATCTTGAGAAACTCAAGCAGTATTTTAAGCATTTCTCTTCCTTCTAAACACTCCCTTGATTCCCTGAATAGATATCTGGAAAGTTCTGACTGAAATCACACCTTGAGTACTTTCCCTAGGCTCTGGGCACCCAAGGGATGGGAAGGGCTGGATGCCCTGCGGGAGCAGGCTCTGTGGGTTTCCTCCATGTGGTTTCCTTCCCCCGGGGTTTGGAAATGCCACACGCTTTCCTAGACCTGTTTCCAAAAATCCGAGCTGGCTTGGGGCGGGGCGTCTGCTTGGTTGGATGGTTTCCTGCAGAACTGCTGCTTCAGGGGTGTGTGCTTCTGGGAGCATGAGGTTGGGCAGCGGTTCCTAAGGATCGTTTAGAGTCTTGCCTGTAGATGGCTTCATGTAGCTGTCGCTGTGGGTATGGGCCCTTTTAGGGGCTGCTTGCCAGCCCTGGGAGGAGTTGTTAGCTGTTGAGAGGAGAGTTGGTGTGTTGGCAAAGACTCTTCCTCTCTCTCATTTCAAAATGGAAACTGCTCTCCCACCTCGAATGACCTTCTCAGTCTTTCCCTCTTCCCACCCTCCGTCTGCCTTCTTGTCTCCCTCCTCGAGCTTTTTCTCATCAGATAGTGTAACTGTGTTGCGGCCCAGGAGGGGGCGCCGGTGTACCCGCGAAGAAGGAAGGCAGTCGGGTTCATAGGGCACAGGTGTGAGGTCCCTGACAAAGTGTGAGATGCCAGGGGGAGGGAGACTGTGAGTGATTTCTCCAGGAATGAGTGTGGCGTTGCTGTACTATGCTATCTGAGGTAGTTTTTAAAGCTAGAATGTTTTTATTTATCTATCCATCCACCTATCCATCCATCATCTATCTATCTATCTATCTATCTATCATCTATCTATGGTCAATCGATCGTACATGCATGTTCTACCTGCATGTACACCTGCATGCCAGAAGAGGGCATAAGATCCTAGTACAGATGGTGGTGAGCCACCATGTGGTTGCTGGGACTTGAACTCAGGACCTCTGAAGGAGCAGCAGACAGGGCTCTTAAATGTTGAGCCATCTCTCCAGTCCCTGAGGTATTTTTTTTTTTTAAACCACTGCTTTTTCTTAAAGGGTGGATGATGCAGAGGTTAGCTGGCGACTCGATTCCTGCAGAAAGGGAGAGGTACTGCATCTGGAGACATCTGGCCCTACCCTGCCTTCAAAAGCTCCTGGTGCTTGAATCTTTCTTCTTACTTGCTTTGCTTTGGAGCAGTGCCAGCCTAAGGCGGGAGTTGTTAGCTGGGGACAGTCTCTGAGTCCAGGCATGCTGACTGAGTTCTGGCTTTCATGTGAAGACATTTCTGCAGCCAGTTTCCAGCCTCAGAAAGCCCTTTTCTTCAGGAGTAGGCATGCGTGTCTGTGTGTCTGAGTGGCGGTGCAGCTGTCTGTCCTCTGTTCATGATTAACTTGCTTGCATTCCTCCTCCTAGGCCCCATAAGCCTTTGGGTTTCCCCTTCACTGGGGCTGCCTGGCAGTTTGTTTTTGAGGACTGTGGGCTTTAAGGGTGGTAAGTGCGAGTACTGCTGGGGTAAGGGATGGGATGGGATGGGACCCTGAAAGAGATCCCATCTTCGACCACTCCTGGCTTCCGTATCTTCATTCCCTGTGGCTTGACCAGGTCTTGGTCTACTCAAAAGTGACCCAGTCACTAATGTGAAAAATGTCCCTTTTCCACTTCTCTTTCAAACTGTGATCTCTTCAAAGACCAGGCCTTGGTTTGGTGCAAATGTCTGACTGAAACTTCAAGTCCACTCGTTTTTCTGAATGAGCGAGATCAGTCTGGAGGTCGGTTTAATAAGCCAGCTTGTTTTCACCACACTGATACCAATGTTTCAACGTCCGTGGAAACGCAAGTTGATGCAAAGACAACAAATGCCGAAGTAAATAATGGACAGTCCCACATTAAGACTAAAGGTTGAGAAGGTGGAACTGGATGGTCAGTATTGGGACCCACTGCCTGGGCCACACTGGACATGCTTGTTGGACATAGGCTTATTTGCAATGAGGTGTGTGTTAGCTCTCTACAGTTAGCAGTGACCTGGTTGGATAACAATAGCGGAGGATAGTCTTCTGTTTTTGTCTCTCACTGTCTCTTGCACGAGACTGGATTCATCTCGTTTAATAGATGCTGGTAGAGCAGCAAGCCTAGACTAGACCGGTGTGAGGGCCTTCGGCCCTGGTTTCCTTGACCCTTTGTGTTTAGGGGTCGGGTACCTGGGTGTGGGTGATGGAGGAATTATGTTGGTGACAGGCTTGGTGGTGGGTGGAAGGAAACAAGGGCTCTTCATCCCAGCAACCAGGGCTGAAAGTTGCTGGTGTTTTTTTGAGATACTTGGTTTTTTTTGTTTTTTGTTTTTTGCCACATTGAGACTTTGGGGGAGCTGAGAGAGCTCAATATCCCAAAACAAGAATGAATAATGGAACCCACTTGATGGAGAGATTTTGCACCTTCCAAAGCCTTTGTACCTGCGGTGCACTTGACCTGAACTAACTGCCAGGCAGTGGGGGATGGGTGGGAACTGTTTACACTGCTCACCAGCTGCAGGTGGACTTTCCATTCAGATTTTACCTTTCGATGTGCGTGAATAAAATATACCCCATGCTGGGCTACCTTCCCTGCCACATAGCTGAAGCTGTCCATCAATTATCCTGGAGGTGCTAAGAGCTCCCAGGGGCTCCAGAGGCCCTGCACCCTGTGCTGAGACTATTTTTGTTTCCCCATTTGAGCACACTCACTTCCCATTCTTTCCTTCAGGCAGATTGTGAAGTCACCCCTGGTGAAATCCTCGCAGCTGCCTAGCTGCCTAACCCATGGGTGGGGCCTTGGGGGGGTCACTCTAGCCGGGTTATAAATAGAAGTCCATGGCTGTATCTGTGATCCCCCACCACTCAGGAGGCTCAAGAGGGCCCAAGGCCATTGCTAATTGATGCTTCATAAATAGACCAGGTGCATTTTGGAATCACCTTGGGGCTGCTTCTCTTTGCCCCAGCTCTAGTGGTAGCTAGGAGCTGAGCTCACTGGAGAGTCCTTACTGAAGCCCAGGAACCTGGAGTTCATTTGCAGCCACCTCTGCTCTTTGATACAGTCCTCTTCCCCCCTGTATTTTCTGTTTGCTTGAGCACCAGACTGTGTAAAAAACAAGGCAAATTGCTATGGGACCTCTTGGCCACACCAGGGCTGTTTCCAAAGATGGGCTAATTGGTTTGTTTTAATTCCTTTCACCCCCACCCCTTCCATGCCCGATTCCTTTCCCCCAAGAGGGCAAGGCAGTTAGTTATGCTTCAAGGGCTAAGGGGGCTGGGAGGCCCCGCGGCAAATGGAAGTGATGAGGGAGGGGACTCTAGAGTGAGGCCGGGTGCTGGTTCTGTTATGACTCAGGTCACTGCCTCTTCCTTAGTTAGCTAAGAGCTGAGGCATTCTGTGTTCAAGTCTGGAAGGAGCTCGCATATGCTGTGCTGGGGACGTGAGGGTCCGAGGGGGTGGGTGCGGGCTCAGGACCCGAGGCTCGCTGGCTAACCTGGTCCTTTAAGAAGAAGCAAGCCCCTGTGAAGTTGATTACCAACCCAGTGTGGTTAAATCCCGAGGCCGGGAAAAGAAATGTTAATGGGAGCTGACCGCGGCTGATCCTTCTAGCATCGCTCACGACAATCCTTTCGCTGACTCCAGGTGGTGGAAGGGGAGGTAGCATCTTTCCTGATCTCTCTCTTCAAGTACCCCCGCCCTATTCTTGACTGGTCTCAGGACCGCCTAAAGTGGTACCCCGGGGTTGGGGGGCCTGGCGGTGGCCACTCGAAAAGGCGGTTTATTTGGGACGGAGGGAGGGTGGTGGATGAGCGTTTCTTTTCCGAGTGTGTTTTTCTCCTCGGCTATAAAGCCAGTGACAGCATCGGAGAAGTATCCCGGCGGGCTGGCATGAGAGCTTGTCAGCTTGGGAGGGAGCCTGAGACAGTCAGCGGGGTCCGGAACCCGGGCGCGGGAGACAGGGATCCAGACCCCAGGCGCAGGGGATTAAAGGCCGGGACTGGCGCGCTCAGGGCAGAGTGCGAATCCGGACGTCGAGCCCCGCAGCGCCCGGCGTGATCGAGTCGCTTTCTTTAGTTCGCTATCCGATACCTTGCTCTCCCCGGTTCAGCCGCCTGAGCTCACCAAGGTCGAGCTGCCTGCGCTCCCTTGGGGCAGGTCCCCTGCTCTCCCGAGTTCTATCGCTGAGTTCCCAAGGGTTGCTTCACAGGTCGGGTCGCCTGCATTCCCTAGGGTCTCAGCCTGCTAGGGGAGTCAGCAGCCCCAGCCCGGTAGGCGGGGCCGGGGCGGGGCCGGGGCGGGCGGTGCGTCGGAGCGGGAGGCCGGGAGCCGCTGGCCCGCCGCGCCCGCCCGGAGCGAGCCTCGGAAATGCCCGCGCTGGGGGAGCGGACACCGGCCGCCCTGCGGGCCCTAGGGAGAAGCTGAAGGTCGTCGGGAAGTGAGCGCCCAGTCACCTGACCCTCGGGCGCACCTAGGCGGGGCGGGGCCCATGCGAGGCGGGCAGCAAGGGCCGGGGCGCGGGCAGCGCGGAGTGCGCGGAGCTGGGGCTGCGGGGACGCGCGGCGGGCGAGGGCGCGGCTGGGCACCGCCGGCGGCCTCGCCATGTCCCAGCCGGCCGGGAGGATGCATTGCCGAAAGGCGGGGATACGAGCCGCGGTGGTGCTCATCGGACTCCTGCATAAATCTCGAAAACAGAATAAAGAGAAAAGGTAAAGCTGGCTGCGCCCGATCCCCTGTCCTCGCTCGCGATGAATCCCAGTTGTCTTTCTGGTGGACTTTTTCTTTTTGGCTCTTTTTTGGATAGGAAAAAAAAAAAGCCTGGCTGGCTCTGACGGGACACTGGCGGAGTCGGAGGGCCCCTCAGACCTGACCTTTTCGGATCCCGGTACCCATCCTGAAGCCTGCAGAGTGGAGAGACTTGAGCTACTGTCCTTGGCTCAGTCCAAGCTTCTCTGTAACTTGGCTGAGCCCGTGAGCTGCCTTCCTGGCTCTCGCGTGCTCCGTGCCTGGGTGCCCGGCAGGCAAGGACCAAGTTTGGAGGTGGCTCAGCTCCCACCTCCCCACCATGTCTGCTTTTGGGTATTCCCCTCTTTGACTCTTTTCTTGCGATTGCTCGCTCTTCAGTTTGCTACTGGGCGTTGAAGATTGTTTTCTAGGCTATTTCAGGGACACCCTGGACATCTGCGTCGGGGAGGAGGGGAGGAATGTGTGGAGTTGATGGTGGTGGTGGGGATGCAGGGAGTAGAGTCTGAGGCAGCTGCCTGGGCTCCAGTCTCCAGATGCAGACTTGACAACCATTAGACCCCAGGGACTGCTCTTGTAGGTTATGGCCACAACCTACTATTCTACTAGGGTCCTAGTGACTGAGTATACTGAAGCTCACTGCCTGGCTTATAGTGGTCCTGCTTGAGGAGTTTTGGGGTAGATATTGCTGCACCTCCTCATAGCCCCCCAAGGGCATCACAGTCACAACCGCATGGGTGGTGACTGTGTCTGTGGGTGCTGGGCAGTGAAGAAGAGGGCTTTAAGAATATGGTCTAGGTCATGTCTGGTTCTTCTTGTTCCCATTTCTCCAAAATGTGGATTAATGAGATGTTTCCTACAGCATGGAATGAGACGCCAGGGACATGATTAAGATGGTTGAGTATGAAATAACATTGAGTCACTTGGTAAGAAAGTTCTTTCCAGTCCTCTACCCATCCTCATGATTCCTTCAAAGGAACAGCTTCTGCATAGTGGCAGTCTCCCTCAACACCTTTAAGACTCTTGCTTATGTTCATTTTGTAACCCAGGGCTGGCTGGGCTGGCTCAGGCTCTGTAAGTGGGAGAGAGGATCTGCCCAGAGGGGAGATCATTTTGTTTTGAGGAATCCTTCCTCCTTACGGTTAGTAGAACTCATTTTCCATTTGTGGCAATAATGTAAGGTGTTACTTAACCGTAGTCAGTCCCCAGAATGCATTTGTTTAATCGAAACAGTTGTAATAAAAATCTAAGTGTTGAGGTGGAGAGATGGCTCAGTGGTTAAAAGTACTTCCGGTTCTTCCTGAGAGCCCTTGTTCAGTTCCCAGCACCCATGTGTGGGAGAGGGTGAGGAATAGGAGCTGTCTCGCAGATGCCTCTAAGTCCAGCTCCAGGGGATCTGAAACCTTCTGGTCTCTCAGGGCGCCTTCATTCACATGTGCAACTCCCCAACATAGACACATATGTAAAAATAAAATAGAATCTTAAAAAAAAACCCCAACCAATCCGTAAGTGGCACTGAAAGTAGCAGAGATCCCTCAGGTGGACTGAGGGTGTCTGATGTTGAGAACACCGGTGTCCAGTGGAAGGCTGCCGGGAGAGCCAGGAGTCCAGTGCTCTGGGTTTGGGACGCTTTTGCCTTTGCACCCTGCTCCCTTCGTCTTTCCACACACTCTATGGAGGAGGCACCAGTGGATCAACCCCCTGGCACTGGAAGGATGGATGAGTGGCTAGACTCAGGTCCAGCTTTGGGGAAAGAAAAGGAAAATGCCCTCCCTAAAAACGCAAATTTAGCTGGGCCTGATGGCTAAGGCCTGTGATCCAACCTTACTCATAAGGCTGAGGCTGGAGGATTACAGGTTTAAGGCCTATCTGAGCTTCAGAGTGAATTCAGGACAAGTCTGGGCAACTTAGTAAATCTTTGTTTCAAAAAATGAGGGAGAGTTGGGTATATGGCTCCGTAGTAGGGCACTTTCCTAGCATGGGTTCCATCCTGAGCACGAGGGCAGGAGGTGGAAGGCAGATGCACCCAACTAGCTCCTGACTAAAGACAGAATGTGTGGTGGGGTAGAAAGCCCCCCGTACAACGTAGAACTTTGAGCCTTGACTCACCTATTGACTATGAGGTAATGGTATAGGTTTCAATTCCTTGGGCTTCACATTCTGAATACACACCAAGGCCTTGCTTAGGCTCAAGTGCTATAATGTGGTGAAGATGTAGTTGAAAACTCTCCAGTGCTCTTGAGGATGAAGGGGGTGTGGTGTAAATGGCTCCCGTCTCTCACTGGCCCCGTGCCCTTGATGACTAAGGAAAGATGTCTGGTGGTAACAACCTTACCAGAAGTGGTCAAGGCGTATTGTGTATAGGCAAAGGAGGCAGAGAGATGGTCATAGGTTAAGGGTGTACAATGAGGTAGCAGTAGCCGGGAGGGGGGGCGTCAGGGAGAGGTCTGCTGGGGCAAGGATGCCTCCTGGTGATCTGCCCTTTCGGATGCTCTCAGCTGCTGACTGCCAGCCAGGCAGTCAGTAGCAGTCTTCCTTCATCCTTAGCTTCCTCTGGTGCTTCTGTTGTTGTAGCCCGATGCCTCCAGCCACACACTTACCCCCTCACAGAGAGGACTGGCTTTATCGTAGTGTGAAGTGGCTCTTGTTTCTTCCCTTGCTTTATTCTGGAGTTTTTGTGTCTTTCAGTGTCTGGAATCAGTGTGCTGCACGCTATTGACCCTTGCTCTGTGGGCGCCCACTGGCCATGGGGAGTCTAGGGGCAGGTGGCAGCTGCCAGCTCTTGCTAAGCCTTCCCCAAACTCCATGCTGGGTGTTAAATTCACAGAGTTCTTCCTTCCATTTCCTCTCATCATGGGGTCAGCTGAGACTCAGGCCCCTCCCCATCCTTCTGCTTGATCCATCCATCGATCTTCTCAGCACCTAATTGACAAGCATATGCAGAGAAGACTCTGGGCTGTTTGCCTCAGGGGCTGAAATGGTCACTGGTAGCTGGTACTGATATGCTAGTGGTCCTTGTCATCTCTTTCTATGCTGCTTAGAGAGATTACACATTAAAGTGCTGATGGACGTGCCAGGGAAGATGGTCTAGGGATAGGTGTCTTATGGGCCAGGGGCCAGGAGATTCTTCCAGAGTCTCTTGGTAGGTCCTAAGAATTGTGCTCAAAGCTTCAACCTCAATTTACCCATTTTAGAAATTTTCATGGGTTCATCCGTCTTAAAAATTATTATACTTGGGACTGGAGAGATGGCTCAGCAGTTAAGAGCACTGACTGCTCTTCCAGGGGTCCTGAGTTCAATTCCCAGCAACCACATGGTGGCCCATAGCCATCTGTAATGGTATCCTATGCCTTCTTCTGGTGTGTCTGACAGTGTACTGATATAAATATAAAATAAATATTAAAAAGACTTATTTAAAATAATTATTATACTTAGTGTGTGTGCACGCGCACCGCGGAGAAGATACAGAGTTCAGAGGACAGCTTGCTGGGGTCAGTCCTCTCCTACCATGTGGGCTTTGGGGAGTGAACTCAACCCCTCAACCTTGCTGGCAGAGGCATTTGTCCTCTGAGCTATATCATCAGCCTGGTTCATCAGTCTTTTTTTTTTTTTTTTTTTCGGTTTTTCGAGACAGGGTTTCTCTGTGTAGCCCTGGCTGTCCTGGAACTCACTCTGTAGACCAGGCTGGCCTCGAACTCAGAAATCCGCCTGCCTCTGTCTCCCGAGTGCTGGGATTAAAGGCGTGCGCCACCACAGCCTGGTGGTTCATCAGTCTTAACAGAGCTCTTCCAGAGTTTGGAACAGCCTGGAGGTTCTGTCTCCTTTTGGCTCTCTGCAAGGTTTCTGTCATAGGGGAGCTGGCCAAATCAGTGCTGTGTTTGAGGGGAGCTTGGATCTGACATCTTCTCTGATACTGTGGCTTGAAATCCCAGTATAAGGAATTCCTTTAACATGGGTTGATGGAGAAGAGCCTTCTTCCTTTTACGCCAGGTAGATGGGGCGGGGCCCAGAGCACCTTTTTGTAGGGTTTTATGAGGGTGGTGGAAGCTGGGCCTTGTCACACAGGCCTGCAACCCCAGCTATTCAGGAAGCAGAGGCAGAAGAATCAAAAGTTCAAAACCTGCCTGGACTACAGAGTGAGTTCAAGACCAGCCTGGACAATTTAGAAAGACCCCGTTTCAAAGCCAAGGGAACGGATGGCTGAAGATGCAGTTCAGTGGTGGAGCACTTGCTTAGCATGTGTGTGAGTGTGAGGGACACACAGACCCCAGGCTGGGAATTGAACTCACATCCTCTGCATGTGCTTTGAACCACTGAGCCACCTTCCCAGCCTAACGGTATAATTCTGTAATCTATCAAATCAATTTTCTAATTTCTCCATCATCATGAAAGGTTTTCAGAGTCAAGATCCAGACAATGAAGTGAGATGGGTGTATTTCTCGATCTACAATTTTTTCAAACTCTTTTTATTTTTAGTACAACTTGTTTATTGAAGGGATGAGACTTCTCTGCCTCCTTTGTCTTCTCCACCCCAGGGGCTTGTCCACACTAAGCAGGTGCTTTTCCATAGAACCGGAACCTTAGCTTGGTGAAGTTTCCCACAGTGGGGGCTTTGTGGTCAGTGCTCCTGGTGTTGTTTACCAAGCTCTTCCACCTGACATGTTATCTGTGAGTTATCATATAGGTCTTGAGTCCAGGCTCTGTCAGGGTTCAGTTTGGTGAACTCTGAGGTGCTTGCCTGACTGAACTTCTGGAGGTATCTGCTGTCTATTTTGGTGAGTTAGCAGCTTGTGGGTTCCTGAGCTTTGGACCTGGTATCCAGGAGGAGGCTTGCTTTGGAGGCAGTCCTGTGAGTAGCTGGCTAATGGAAAGTCTGAGCCTGTGAGGTGTCCAGGAGCCCAGGCCTCCCACCCTAGTGTTCCAGAGCTGGAAGAGGCACAGGTTCCCAGCTCTGAAGACATGGAATCTTGTTCTTGTCCTGGGAGGTGGCTGGGGCCTTCTGTTTCTGAAGGGCCATTTTCCTGCTCCTCCACATCTGATATTTGGATGCCACTTGCTTGGTTAGCTGCCCTTGTTTCAAAGAACAAAGATCTCCTTTTAACCAATTTCCCAAGATTAATTTCTCTGAGCATTTGAGAGTCAGACCCTTGGAGTCTAATGGACAGAACCCAAGACATAAATGAATTGATTTGATTTCTCTTGAGCTCCTGTTTAGTTTTGAGACAGAGTCTCACTCTATGGCCCAGGGCGGTTTGAACTCTCAATTCTCCTGCCTCAGGCTCTTGGTATTGAGATTAGGCATGTGCTCCACCACTACAGGATTGGGAACAATTAGTTTACTGTCCCATTTTGTGTCCTTGCTTCTAGCTCTTATCTGGGAGTTTGAAAGAGTCACATAAAATCAAGCCTTTTCCCCATAGAGAAAAGCCCCCTGTTCCCTTGGTTCATTCTATCTCAGAGGAAAGCCAACAGCAGCCTTACCCCCTCCCATCATGCCCCATGATCCTTTTTCTGCTGCTGAGTCCTTCCTTCTGTACCTGGAACATACCAGCATGTTCTTGCCCCAGGCTCTTTACACCTGCTGTTTGTGACTTAATTGACTGTTACTTTGTCCACTGGACTCCTTCACCAACTCCCCCCAAAGCTCCCATGGCCAGGTAGTCTAAGCCTTCACTTCAGTTGCCCTTGCTTTGCTATGATTTACTTATTTTGTTGTGCTTATGTGAACAGATACCCAGTGCATGCAATAAAAGCTCTATTGGCAGCTACTTTCTTTAGGATGTGAATGGAGTCCAGTGGCTTTGCCAGTATCACATCTGAATCTTGATTGTTTGGAACAGGAGATGTTCAGTGGGATACTTGTTGAATGAGTGGAGGGATGCTTAAGAGATGGTGGCTTCCCCAAGTAAAATGTGCTCATAGCCTGTGTCTCCAACAGCCTGCGGATGGTACACCGCCTTTCTGAGGCATAGCCTGTGTCTCCAACAGCCTGCGGATGGTACACCGCCTTTCTGAGGCAGGTTTCAAGGTGCCCTTTTCTCATCTCAGGCCATTCCATAAAATCTCAGGAAGAAAGGCAAAAAAAAATGGCTCACTCATCTTCTCATAGTTCTTCTGACCCCTTTCCTGCCTCTGTATGATGTTGGGACCCATAGGCCCAAGGAACTGGGCTCATCTCTGACTGTCCCTAGGCTGAGCAGGGCACTTGGGCTGTCCTGGCCCTGGATTCTGAGAGTTCCCGTCCTTGAGCTGCTGCACGAGAGGCAAAGGCAGATTCTCTTCGTTATGGCAGAGGGGCCAGTGGGCGTCTGAATTAGTGAACAATTGCTATTAGCTAATACATCTTTCTCCCTAAACACAGTTTTATCTCTTTGGAGTCTTTTGGAGTCTGCACACAGATGGCTCCCTACCATCGTGATGCCAAATAGAGGGCTTGCCAGGCCTGCCCGGTTCAACCAACGAAAGTCACTTCTGTGCAGACCAGAACTGCCCAAGGGCCCAGGAAGAGTCTAAGTCATTTTCAGATGAGGCCCCTCTCCAACCACAGCCCCAACCCCCTGCCAACGGAGGTTGTTGCCTACCCAATCCATAAAAAGCAACTGAGGTAGGCAAGATGTTTTCAGGTGGACAAGTGCTTTTTATTTTAATAGCTATTTTGAAAAATGAATCCTGGCAAGCTACACTGGTTTTCCATGCATGGAAGTTACATAACATTTTAAAACAGCAAATTTGTTTAAGTCAAAAATTGCAAGTCAATTTAAAGAAAAGTGTTAGGAAAGTCATTGTCAGGTGGAATTGGAATTTGGGGAAAATCAGGAAGGTGGTGGGAAAATATCTGAGATTTGGGGAGTTTCTTACAGACTAAAATGGGCCACAAAACACCAATGTCTCAGGACTGCTGAGGGCAGAAGGTGCTTGTAACAAACCAATAGATCATGATTCTATTATTCATTTTTACACGTGTGTGTGTGTGTGTGTTTGTTTGTGTGTGTGTGTGCTCTTCATGCACATGCCATGGTGTTCATGTAGAAGTCAGAGGTCAGCTCTGTGGAAGTTGGTTCACTCCTTCCACCATGGGACGTCTCAGTATACAAGGTAGGTCATCTCTGTTGGTGGCACTCACCTTTACCTGACGAACCTTCTCTCTGGCCCTCGTTTTCATTTTTAAAAAATATTTATTTTTATATGCATATGTGTATGGTGTGTACACATGTTTGTATATGTGTGTGTTGGTGTGCACCTGTCCACGTGTGGGCCTAAAGTCGATGATGAAGACTTCTTGTCTTCATTACTTTCTCCTTTATTGAGACAGGTCTCTTGCTGAGCCAAGGAGCTCACCAGTTGCTGCTAGGCTAACTCACCAGCTTGGGCTGGGAAGTCCCAAGTCCTTGCTAACAAAATGTTGGGATTATGATGCTGTGACTGCCCAGCTTTGACAAGGGTTCTGGGGATCCGGACTCTGGTCCTCATGCTTGCAGGACAAGGAATTTATCCACTGAGCCACGTTCACCAGCCCCAAACCAATACATTCTGTAGCTTTCTATTTGTTAGTCCCTGAGTAAGGGCTTACGTGTTCATCTTTATGAATTCTGCTAGTTGTTTCCTTTTCTATTTTAGTTTGCAGTGGGACTGATGGGGACTAAACCCAGGACCCTTGATTGATACCGGTCAGGCTGTGACTCAACCCCTTAGCTCTGCTAGCGTTTGCTATTTCCTCTGTTCTTGAGGAACTGAGATTCGGAGGCCAAGAACAGTGATAAGCACAGTTAGGATTGGAGCTTCGGGAGCTTTAACCCGTTTGAGAGGCTGTGTCATATCTTTTGTTGTCATTTGCTTTGAGAACAGGGTCTTGCTGTATAGCCTGGAAATCACGATCTGATGTCTTCAGCCTCCCCAGTCCTGGGACTACAAGGGTCCGAGTGGACCATACATTCTGTGTGGCTGTGCTCTTGATGCAACTATGTTTGTCAGTTTTGTTGTTGTGTTGCCTGAGAGAAACAGCATAAAGGAGGAAAGGTGTTTTGTTTTGTTTTGTTTTTTTAAACATTTTTTTTATTGGATATTTTCTTTATTTACATTTCAAATGTTATTCCCTTTCCTGGTTTCCCCCTCCTGGAAACCCCCTATTCCATCCTCCTCCTGCTTCTATGAGAGTGTTCCCCCATTCACCCACCCACTCCCACCTCCCTGCCTTTGATCCCGCTACACTGGGGCATCTATCGATAGGACCAAGGACCTCTCCTCCCATTGATGCCTGACAAAGCCATCCTCTGCTACATATGCTGCTGGAGCCATAGCTCCCTCCATGTGTACTCCTTGGTTGGTGGCTTAGTTCCTGGGAGCCTCCGGGGGAGGGGGGGGGTTGGTGGGTTGATATTGTTGTTCAGAAAGCTGTATTTTAATTCCCAACTTCAGAGCCAGTGAGCCATGTGAGCCAGTGGTCAGTCAGTCACCTACATTGTTATGGGCCAGTCAAGGGGTGGAGCATCCTGCAGAGAGAGTGAAGTGGGGAGAGGGGGTTGAAGAGAGAAGTAGAGTTGCTCACCATGTCACAGTAGTTGGAAGCAGACAGATGAAGAGGAACGGTCCAGGGGCAAGGTACCCTTTTCAAAGGCATGCCTTCAGCGGCCTACTCTTCTAGCTACGCCCCACCCCTAGGTCTATTCAGATACCAGTAGATTAGCAGACTGACCCATCCACCATGTCAGAGTTCTCTTGTTCCAGTAACCCCTCAGGAGCCCATCAGTCAGCAATCAAACACTTAATAAACACACAAGCCTTAACAGCAGGGACATTTAGAAAGACTTATTTTTACGTTACGTATGCGTGTGTTTTGCCAACATGTACATATGTGTGTAACCCGTGTGCCTGGTGCCTGTGGAAGTCAGGAGACAGTGTTAGGTCTCCTGGAACTGGAGCTATGGGTGGTTGTGAGCCACTTTGTGGGTGCTGAGCCATCTCTCTAGCCCCCAGGGGCATTTGAAGATTCAAGCCACAGCAAGGGATCAGAACCTCAGATAAGCACCTTTGCAGTGCCTGGCTGGATATAAGTTCACTATGTATGCTGTGGCTTCTGTCACTAATGTATGGAAGTGTGCACATGATAAGAATGTACATCCTAAGGAGAGAGCACCAAGAGCTCTGCATGCACATTGACCTGTGTAGACACCACCCTGATAAAACAGGCAAATTTTTTTTCTCTCTAAAAGCATGGTCTTTCTCTGTAGCTCAGGCTTACTTGGAACTTGCCGTATAGCCCCAGGCTAGCCTGAACTCATGATCCTTCTATCTCTGTCCCCCAAGGACTGGAATTACACTTGCGTGCTGCTGTGCTCAGCTCAACATTGGGGTGTATGAGTGGGAGCCCTGGGTCTTCTCTCAAGTGGATGGTTCTAGGGAACAAAGACTGGTTTCTAAGGCAGAGTGAACTTGGTTTGACCTTCTCTTCTTCCAGACATAGCCAGTGAGAACCTGGAGCCAATGCTGTGATTATTCACTGCCCTTGGAGCAAGGGTGCTTTAAAAAAATGTCACTTGCTTTTAAGCTTATCAGCAGTGAACACACTGTTTCATGAAGGCTGGTGCCTTAGCCAAGTCCTGCCCAGAGCCCTCCAGGAGCTGGGCACCTCTCTGGAGGCACACTGGCCTCATGAGTGCCCTGAGATAGCTTGTTCTGTGGAGCCTTGGCGTTAACCTACTTCTCCGTAGGAAGAAGGGTCAAGCCTTCTGGTGAGAGTCTCTCTCCCTTGTCTCTTTTCCTGCCTTTGCCTTGTTCTGTTCCTTTGCTGTAAAGGTTGTTACTAACAGAGAGAGTGCTGTAAGGTAGATTCAGGCAGGACATGGTGACAGCTTCTGAGGTCACAGGTGAGGATTCTTGATCGTAAAGCACCATATCCAGCTCCAGGAGGGGCATGCTGGTTCATCAACAGATGGGAGTCACAGAGCAGAGTGGCTGCAGGGGTCCTCTGTTTTTCACTGTGCCAGCAGTGCCATCTCTGCCACCTAGGAATTTGCACCCTAAGGCAGAGGTCAGATAGTGGCTCCTGCAGAGTCCTCAGATCCTTAGGGAACCTCTGCAATACACACTGAGGCGGGCACTGGGGGTATGAAATGGATGGTGGAGAATCAGAGTCCTGTCTGGTGGCCCTGCTATCAGCTAGAGTCTGTGCTAAGTTCACCTATCAGGTCTCCTGTTTTGGGGGATCTATTTATCTTTATTTTATGTGTATGAGTGTTTTGCCTGCATTTGTGCCTGTGCACCACCCACATACATACCTGGTGCCATAGAGACGAGAAGAGATTCCCAGAGTTGGAGTTACAGATTTTGAGCTGCCACGTGGGTGCTGGAAATTAAACTTGGGTCCTCTAGACTTTTGCTTTTGACAACTGAGTCATCTTTCCATTACTTTTTTTTTTTTGTCTTGAACAGGATTTCATTGTGTAGCTCTGGCTAACCTGGAACTTGCTATGTAGACCAGGCTAGCCTTAAAGTCATAGAGATTTTCCTGTTTTTATTTCTTCCCTTAAGTTTATATTTTAAGATTGTAGATTCTGTGTTATAACCCTGTTTTTCAACCTTACTGGAGAAACCAGTAGCTCTGGCAAAGTTACTGGGGCCTTCCCCAAAATGCTGGCCACCTGTTCACTGACCCTCTCTATGTGTCCACACCTGCCCACATTGCTATCTGCCTTACGCTTGATGCACAGGATGTGAGAGACATGAGGCTTAGTGTGAAGAGCTCTCAGGGTAACTCTCTAAGCCCAGCCTCGCCTCTCCCTTGGCTCTGCTGGCTTGGGATAAATGCATTGTGATCAGTCCAAGGAGACCTGCTGCTGAGATGGGCTCCCTGTAGGAGCTGGCTGAAATGGTGCTGTGGACCTGCCTTGTGGTGCTGTGGGAATGTTTCTCTTCCCTCGCCCCTGGAATGACCCTCAGAAAGTGACAGAAATTATGTTTTACATAAACTTAAGAAAATATAGAAAGGGGGTGGGGTCAGAGTGTGGATGGAGACTCATTCTGGGTATGCACTGGGCTGGGAGCATGCATGATGCCTCACTTTGGGTATTCATTGGGTAAGGAGCATGCCTATAGCACCACCCTGGGCATGCACTGGGCAGGGAGGGAGCATGCATGGAGCCCTGCTCTGGGCATGCGCTAGTCTGGGAGTCCAGATGGAGTCTACTCTGGACTCATTCTGTGATAGTGCCTGGGCCTCACTTAATTTTATTTCCTGTAATGTCAATTATTTTCATTCAGTCTGTTTTTCTTTTTTCTTTTTTTTTTTGGTTTTTCGAGACAGGGTTTCTCTGTATAGCCCTGGCTGTCCTGGAACTCACTCTGTAGACCAGGCTGACCTCGAATTCAGAAATCCACCTGCTTCTGCCTCCCGGGTGCTGGGATTAAAGGCGTGAGCCACCACTGCCCGGCTCAGTCTGTTTTTCATAGTGTCTTCTGTCACCCAGGTTGTATAGCAGATCTGGGACAGTCTGATGCCTAATTTCATCTCTTTTCCCCTCTTGCTCAGTATGTGGTGACCCTGGTCAAAATCCTTAGCTTGCTGTGCGTGCTTTTCAGTACTCAGGAAGGGGATTACAGGGGAGGTAACTAGGCTCAGAACAAAAACTCCAAACATAAAACCTGTGACACCTAAGCACACTACACACACACACACACACACACACACACACACACACTCATGCTCACATGCATACACACATACTGGTGCACACACACTTATGCACACACACACTCACTCATGCACACACACATACTGGTGCAGACACACTCATGCAAACACACATACTGGTGCACACACACATGCATATACACACTCATGCACACATGCACGCACACACACACATACACACATTCATGCACACACATATATGGAAGGGACAGGACAGGTGTCTGGAGCAGCCAGGCTTCTTCTGAATTCTTGGTGTAAGCTGAGGGGTGAAGGAGCATCAAGCTGGGGAAGGGTGTGTCATATTAGGCCTCAGAAGAGCTAAAGGGCATCCTGGCTGCCTGGCAGCTGTCCTCACTAATTAGACAGGAATTACAGGGCCTGGCTGCAGCCACAGTTACCCACATGCTCTGTATTTTAATAGGACATGTATTTTAATAGTATATTTAATCCAAGATGCAAAAGCAGAAACCATAAAGGTAACGGAGATATGCTATCTGGAAAATAGATCTGAGCGTGTTCTGGGAAAGGCTCTGAGTGTGACATCAACAAAGGCAAACCCTGGTAGCTGAGAAGCTCTCCCAAGGGCACGGGCATGTGGAGGCTGGACACAGGCTGTGGGGGAAGCAATGGGAACAGAGGCACCTGGGTCCACATCACTGTCCCTCTGTACCACGCTTCATTTCTGGAAAGTGCCTTTAGCCTGCACTGTACCACGGGTCCTGTTTCTGCCCTTAACTATAATTGGTAGTTGCAGCCCTTTGTGGAAGTGGGTATGTCCTAAATACCTAACTCCTGCATTCTCCTCTATTGGTATTTATGGAGTGCAGGTGAGTGCTAGGGACCATATGACAGGGTCAAGGTGACATGACCCTCCTCCTGACTCCAGCAAGAAAAACCTGTTGTGTGTGTGTGTGGGGATCCAAGGCAAAAAAACATGGGCTCTGAAGTGGTATTTGGGAGGTCAGAAGTCAGGGGTAACACCTATGAAAAACATCATGGAGTTGTAGGCTAGATGGCTGTGACTGGACAGGATTTTCACCAGGAGAGAGTAGATGGAGAACTGCTCTCTAGCTAGAGATAGCCAACCAAGGAGTGGAGGTGGGAAAGGCGCAGGGTCACCTCATGCTGGGTTGACTGTAGTGTGGATTTCACCTGGGCAGTGGTGGAAATGAGGTTGTCAAGGTGGCCTGAGGGCATGAGGCTGGTTTTGAATATCAGGGAAAGAAGGCCAGTGGACGGCTTGCCTGCTCCGCCTCCCCCAGCCTTCAGGTAGTGTAGCTTCTCCGGCAGGATTAGCAATGTGGCACCTAAAACTCTGTTCTGTACTGTGTGTCTCGCTGCAATCGCATGACACAGAGGCCAGGTAGTCTGTGCCTTAGAGGAATGGCAGAGTTTCACCCCAAATAACTCTGCTTCTGATTGTTTTTATTTGTTCGGACTTTTGGGATAGGGTCACACTCTATAGCTTAGTCTGACTTCACACGTGTACAGTCCTGCTTTAGACTCCCTAATGCTGGGATTATAGATATGAGCCATACCCAATTCAGATTGGTAATTTATCTGAAGTAATCAGCAATATTGGGGCTGGAGAGATGACTCAGGGGTTACGTGTTCTTGCTGCTGTTGCCGAGCACCTGGGTTTGGGTCCCAGCATCCACACAGCACCTCACAACTGTCTGTAACTCCAGTTCCAGAGGATCCAACACCCTCTCTGGCCTCCCTGGGCACTGGGCATACATGTGGTGCACATACATACATTCAGGTGAAACACTCACATACGGGAAACAAAAAATCCCTACCTTTGATCTTTGGCTAGAGGGATAAGATGCCTCTGGTCTCAGGAGTCAGGGTTTTGTGGCCATTCCTGGTTCTGGGAGAGGAGTTATTTGGCTGAGAACAAAGGAAGGTGGCCTGAGGAAGTTGTGCTGTTGGCAGTAGGCAGGGAGGAGCCCCAGCAGTGGTGTCTCCTGGCTGGGTGGGTTAGTTGGTCTTGATAATGGTTCAGCCTTGCCTTTCTGGCTGGAAGTTCAGCTGCTGATCTCCCCCAGATTCAGGGTGCCATGGCTGGGGTGGGTAAGGTTTTTTCTGGTAGGCCCAGCAGCTTGGGGTCTCTGGTCTCCTGCAATATGCTCACTTCTGGGACTCCTTTTCTTGAGCTTGTCTTGAGCAGTGAGGCTGTCAGACACTGCCTGAGAGAATAGGTTAGCCCTGCGCTGAACCCTCAGCTCTAAGACTATGCAGTGATTCCTATCTTCTTCTGTTAGTGTATCATGGGACCCAGTTGTCCATCACCCAGGAAAGCCTGCATTTCTTGAATTTAGTCTGTATGCAGTTTTTCTAGCCGCTGGTGGAGAGTTCACAGGGCCCTGGCTGAGAGTGGAGCTGCTTCTGTGTTATCCACTCCCCTGCTGGAGGACCAGTCCCTGCAGTAGTTTCAGAGTCTGAGAGGTAGAGACCCTTGGATAGCAAAAGCCAGAACTGCAGAAGGGCAGAGGGGCAGCCTGAAACCTCACAGAAAACCCAGGGAGGCCACAGATAATGTGATAACCCAGAATGTCTACAGAGCTCAAGCCGCAGCTTCAATTTTCTTGGCTGAGAGATGGGGGCTAGACTAATGGGCTTGTTCTTGATTCCTGCAGCCATCAGAAGTTTTATTTGGCAAGTCTACTCTTAGGTTGTAAGAATTAAAAGCATGGACTTGAACAGTTACGAATTAGAACAGCCCAGTGTGGAGGTAACACAAGTGTCCTCCAGCAATGGATGGATGAGCAGAATGTGGTAGATCATACAGTGGAGTACTATTCAGCTACAAATGGAATGGAATCTTCTTGCAGCATGAAGGAAATCAAGACATTATGTAAGTGAAATGAACCAAACACAAAGAGACAGGTCCCTGGGGTTCCACTCTGCCTTGCTTTGTTCTAGTTGCTGTAACAAGCTATCAGAAACCTGATGGTTTAAGCCACGTTTATTTCTTTACCCTCTAGGGGCTGAGAATTGCATAGTCAAGGCCCTGGCTGATGTGGTACCTGGTGAAGGCTGCTTCCTGTTCCAAGGTGCCTCCCCAACCTCCTCCTCTTCAAAAGATTTTATGTACACTCGTGTTTTACCTGCTTGTTTGCCTGTACCATATGCATGCCTAGTGACTGAGGAAGCCAGAAGAGGGTGTCAGAGCCCCTGGAACTGGAGTTACAGACAGCTCTGAGCCATGTGGGCCCTGGGGGTCAAATTCAGGCTCCTAACAAGAGAAAGAAGTGCTCTTTCCATTCCTGACGGCCATCTTTTTATTATGTCCTCACAGAGGAAGATACAGGGGGGTTTGGTGGGACCTCACTTATAAGGGAATAAACTCCACTTTATAAGGGAATAAATGACAGTTCTGCCCTACCAACCCCATCACCTCCCAAGACCATCACTTTATGGGGGAGGTAAGAAGGAGCTCAGCATATGGATTTGGGAGTACATAGCCATTAAGTTTGTAGCATTCTCTTGAGATGCTGGGCTTATGCAAACTTAGAGCCAGACAGTAGGACATAGATTTCCAGGGCCTAGAGTAGGCAGCCTTTGTTTTGTGGATATAAAGTTTTTAGTTGGGGTGATAGGAAGTTCTAGAAGCGTATGGTGGTAATGGTTTTTATCACAAGCATTTGAAATAGCGAAAACAAAGATTCCAAAGAGACTATGTTCAGACCCTCCATGTGGAAGGCAAGATGAGAGGGTGTCTGGTTCTAGTTGAAGATGTGCTGGGCTCAGTAGCCTTAGCCTAGCCTCTAAGCACTGAGGCATGTTTAGAGCCCAAGAACCTTGGGGACCTCAAGCAAGCCAAAGTCTTCTCTTCTTGAACCCTTCATATGATGAAATTAAATGTCCCTAGTGACCCCACTCCTCACCCTCCTGATGGGTAAGGTGAGGCCCAGAAACAGTCGAGGAAGCCTTGGGCCCCTTTGTGTGAGCCACCCTTTCCTCCAGGCATTCCCCCCTGCTGCAGTTCACTGGCAGTGCTGGGTGGGACTCTGCTGTTTGCAGAGGCAGCATGGGGCCCGAGAGGAGTGTGGAGGGAAGTCGGGGCCATTCCAGTGAAGGCTTGGATCCAGTGACACAGTAGATGTGACCTTCCAACCCATCCTGTGAGGAGCAGCATCTGCCCAAGAGCTGATGGCCTGAGCAACCTGCAGTCTGGGCTTTGGGGCTGATTTGACCACTGCATAGCTTGGAGCCTTCCTCTCAATTCATTCTGGGATGTTTCCTGCCAACCTGAGGTTTTCATTATTATTATTTTTAATTGTAATATATTTTAAAATCCACGTTCCTTGCAGAAAATTTAGAAAAAGCAGAAAAGTTACAGAGACTAAAATAAAATCATATGTAACTCTAGCTTGGGGACAGAGACTCAGGGGTGACCGTTGTTCATCTGTACCGTGTTTTCTTTTCCTGTCTGTTCATCCAGCCCCTATAGAGTCACATCTGCATCTTTACCCATTTCTCCAATTACAACCAAATTGGGATTCTCCTTTCTGTACAGTGCACACTAATCAGGCCTCTTGAGAGCCAGAAAGCCTAGTTAGCCGAACAGAGCAGGTTGCTGGCAGGCATTCCCATGTGTGCAAGGACCTCAGTCAGGGACAGCTGGCTCCAGGGCCATCTGCATTGTTCCTTGCTGTCTCTTGACTTGGTGTCTGTCTTTGGATTGGTTGTATCTTCCTGGGTCATCTGTCTCTGTGATATTGGGTCCACAGTTGTAGTTTACTGTGGGCAAAAAGTTTTAGCTTCTTGACCTCTAGAGAGGAATGAAGACTACATTTCAACAGCGCTAGCTATGCAAATTCTAAGAAGGGGATTGTGATTGAACACGGTTCCATTCTTAGAATGGCTTATTTCTAAGCCAGCATGTGAGGGTGCTTGTTCTGGGAGCCAGTAGGTGGTCCAAGTAGTGCTAAGAGTCCTTTCAGTGGGACTGAGGGGATGGCTCAACAGCTTGGGGACCTGAGTTTAGTTCTCAGAACTGGCATAAAAAGCCAGTCATGGTGGTGCATGTGGGTGATCTCAGCGCTGTGTGGTAGGGACAGGAGCATTCCTGGGCTCACTGGCCAGCCACCCTAGTCTAATTGATGAGCTGCAGTCCAGTGAGAGACTCTGTCTCAAAGGAGGTGGGCAGCTCTTGAGGATGACAGCTGAGTCTGTCCTCTGACCTCTCCTTGTGTGTGTACTGCAAACACCCCCCCCCAACACCTACACCCACCCCAGAAGGTGAAAACATGTATTTTTTTGTTTTGACACAGTGAATCCCCTTTGGGAATTTCTCAGACTTTGGAGTGGCACACCAGCTCATCGACTGATATTTTCTGAGAATTACTTTGAGGTAGCAGAATACTGCAAGCAGCCAGATGCCTGTCCAGAGGGAACTGATCTCATTGGTTGTTTTGCATGCATGCCGCAGACGTCTCCTGTATTTGAAGAATGGAGAAGCGGGTTGAGTGATGATCTCATGGTTCCCAAAAAGCTTCACATAATGAAAGCAAGGTGTAGAATAGAACGTAGCAGATGCATGCCTCTATGTGAACAAAAAATGGGGAAACAAGACATTGCGTTGGTGCTCGGCTTGTACCGTTGGCCCTCTGCACCCTCAGGGTCTGTCCTCATGGGTTCAACAGAACTTGATGGCAACTATTTGAAAAGAGATCGTTCTTGTACTGAACATGTGCAGACCTTTTTTCTTCCCACCGCTCTCTGAATGAGACCGTAGCGCTGTTTCAAAGTGTTACCATTGTTTTAGGCATCAGGAATCATCGAGAGACGTTTTTGAGTTGAGGAAGGACTGTAGGTTATACGGAAGTACTGAGACATTCTGTTCAAGGGGCTTAGTGTACCCTCGGGTTTGGGTATGTGAGGCTTCAGCGGGTGGTGAGAATCGACTCCCACAGCCACAAAGGGGTTTCTCTGTATAGTAGATTTGCAGAAAGAAATGGGTGTGTAAAAGTCATTTCAGGAGCCAACCAGGAACTGGATAGATTTGGAACAAAGATAAGGCAAAGTGAGGGGCTTTGGTAGCTAGCTCAGTGGTTAAGAGCACCGGCTGTCTTTCCAGAGGACCAGGGTTCGATTCACCATACACACTTGGTGGCTCACAACTACCTGTAACTCTAGTTTAAGGGTATCGGTCACTCTTCTGGTTTTCATGGGCACTAGGCATGCATGTGGTACACAGACATACATGCACACACATAAAATAATAGTAAAAAGATAAAATAGAGTAGATTTTCTGATCATTTTTTGGATTTTAACCATAGACTGTATTAGCTATTCATATAGGAACAATCCAGCTTCCTTCCAGGATGAGGGGTGGGCAGTTCAGGAATTAGACAGTGGTTGGCTGTTGGAACATCGTAGACATTTTAAAAAAATAATATACTCGGGGCTGGAGCAATGGCTCAGTGGTTAAGAGCACTGACTGCTCTTCCAGAGGTCCTGAGTTCAATTCCCAGCAACCACATGGTGGCTCACAGCCATCTGTAATGGGATCTGATGCTCTCTTCTGATGTGTCTGAAGACAGTGTATTCATATACATAAAATAACTAAATCAATATTTAAAAAATAATATACTCATTTAACATTTAAGCACTTATTTTTATTTTTGAGATTATTCTGTGATTACATCATCTCTCCCATCCCTTTCCCCCCTCTACCCTTCACACCTCTGTGCTCTCTCTCCATGGCCTGCCCAGCCTATGTAATGCTGCTACTTGTATGTGTGTTTTCAGGGCTGACCATTTGGTGTTAGACAAACAGTTGGTGTGCTCTTCCCTGGGGAAGACTTGGTCCCACATTCCTTAGTTGCCTGTAGTTCTTTTGTGGGTCTGAGGCCTTGCGACTTCTTCTAAGTCAGCATGTCTCCTGGCGTTCTCCTTGTTCAGGTTATGTTTAGGCAGCCATGTTGGTGAGACTTTATGGATATAGCTTCTGAGTTTTCTAGGGGCCACAACCTCACAGCAAACTCCCATTTATGGGGCTTTTATGGCCTTTCTATCCCCTCTTCTTCAGTGTTCCTTAGGTGTGGGAGTGTTTTGTAAATCTGTCCATTTACAAAATGGACCTAACCCTAACCCTAACCCTAACCCACCATTCTGTATGACATAGATTCTGTATGTTAAAATGGCTAAGATGGTTTATGCTATGACTGTTTCATATTTTTTTTGTACCTGTGTATGTGCATGCACATACTTGTGTGTGTGTGTCACACACATGCATGAACAGCATTTATTAACCATCTCTGCTGACCAGGCACAGTCAGCCATGCACTAGCTTGGCTCCTTTCCTCCCTTCCCTTTCTCCAGCACATGGTTTGGCCTCCATGCCCTTCTTATAGTGAAGGATTCTGCTCCTCCCTGGTCCCTCTCCTTGGCTTGACACCCTGGAAGCTATCATGTGAGGAGGCCCTGGAGGGAATGAGGCAGAATACCTCATGCCTGGTACTCACAGTCCATCTTGGAAGAAGGTACTCTATCACAGGGGGTGGGGGTGGGGGAACAACAGCAATAGAGAACAGTAGGGCCCAGAAGATACCCCTGTGTGACATCTCAAGGAAGGGACATAAAACAGAGGTCCGGGGGTGAACAGGACATAGGTAGACAAAATCTGGAGAATTGTGGCGGGGGGGGGGGGGCCATGCTATGCAGACAGAGGTGAATGTGAGAATAGCCAGCTGGAGGAGTTGTGGTTATTCAGTCTGGGTGGGTGAAGAGGGCAGGCAGGAGGAGGTGGGGGGTGCAGCAGGATGGGGGGGCACAGAGGGTGTCAGAGTGAAGGGAACCATTGGAGGGAGATCAAGAATCAACTTCGCTTTTCTTTCTCTCCTTTTGTTCTTTTGAGATGGGGTCTTGCTATGCAGCTTAGATTAGCTTTGAATTCAATGCATGACCCAGGTAGGACTTGAACTCAGGAACCTCCTCCCTCTGCTTCTCGAGTGCTGGGATGCCAGGCAAGTTTTCACTTTATCCTGGTAAAATTCACACCACATACAATGTACCATTTTAGATGTCTATTGATAAATATTGCTGTGTAATATTAAGTTTATTTTAGACATTTTATAACTATGCCCTCTGTCTTTCTCTAGAACTCATCATCCAATGTCAACTCTCCCTGCTACCAAGGCACTCTCCCCCTCTCCTCCCCCTGCCCCTGGCAGTCACCTCTCTAATGCCTGACTCAATGGCTTTACCTGATCCGGGCATCTTGTAGTAAATGCGGTCATATGATTTGTGGTCTTCTGTGGCTGGCTTCTTTCACTTAGCGTAACATTTTTGCGGTTCACCATGCCATGGCCTATATTGCTACTTTATATCCGGTTAAAGGCTGAATAAGCCTGTTGTGTGACTCTACCACATTTTATTTATTCATCTGCCCATGCATGCACATTTGGGTTGTTCCCACACTTTAGCCACTGTTTATAGTGTTGCTATGAACATTCATGTGCACGGTTTTTGTTTGAACACCTGTTTTCAATTCTTTTGGCGTGGAACTCCTGGGTCACGTGGCATCTCTATGTTTAACTTTGGAGGAGCTGCCAAACTGGTTTCCAAAGAGGATGCACCATTTCATATTCCCTCAACCTTGTATGTGTTTTTCTTTATCTGCATGTTCTTGCCAACACTTGTTATTTTCTGTGCTTTTTGTTTTAAGTTATGGCCATCCTATTGGGTGTCATCAGCTTTTCCTTTAGGAGGGATCACTGTGTCTTTCCTTCCTGGAGAATGGATTGGAGCTAGATTAGGATGTGGCAGCTGTTGCCTGGGTGAGAGATGATGATGTACTAATGATAATAGGTAGAGACATGGAGCAGTCTAGGAGGTGGTTGAGGACGAGGTGGTATCATAGGCCCATTGGAGGGAAGCTGAGGCTCCAGAATGACCTGTTTATGTTATGTCCCCAGATGTTAGGCCAGTGCTGGCACATAGTGGGTGCTTTATTCCACAGAACAAATTCTAGCTACCCAAGGAGAAGGAATATGGACTTTGATGCTCTTTGGCCTATCCTGAGGGCACCTCCCAGGCCTGTTTTCAATAGTGCCCTTTGTGTCAGAGAAGAAGGCTTAGGAGGGATCTTTGTCAGCCTGTCTAATGCAGGAGACTGCAGGGTGACCTTGGGGCTGGATATTCAAAAACTCTTAAGGACTACCCCCTCTTTTGGAAAAGAAAAAAATATTTTATTTTATGTATGTAGGTATTTTGCCTGCATGTACATCTGTATACCATGTGTGTGCCTGGTTCCCCAGGAGGGCCAGATGAGGGTTGTTGGATCCCCTGGGGCTGGAGTCACAGATGGTTGTGAGCCACCATGTGGGTGCTGGGAATGGAACCCAGGTCCTCTGGAAGAGCAGCCAGTGCTCATTACTGCTGAGCCCCCTCTCCAGCCCCCCCCCCCCCCGCCTTTTCACTGTGCTAGGTATGAACCAGGCTCTTGCGAATGTTAGCAGATTCCCTGTCACTGTGATCTCCATCTGTCCGTGTTTCAAGGTCCCTCAGCTCTTGAAGGGACCCGTGGGCAGGGCCTTTGCGTACTCTGATGACCTGCGGGCAGCTTTCCAGACTTCTGCCTCTCCTCCTCTTTCTACCCTGCCCACAATCCTCCTGGTTCTCATTCTCTCCTCCTCCTCCTCTCTCTTGTGTTCCATAAATCTCCAAAGCAAACACATTTTTATGAATCTTACTTATCTGTCCCATCTGTAGCTCAGAGGAGAGAGATGTTTTGCTTCAGTGCTGGATTTCGAGCTTTGGGCACTTGTTGGCCTTGTTCCTGCTGGCTGTAGGGCAACTGGCATCCACTCTAGGTGGCTGCCGTGAGGCTGGTCCTTGCTACTCTTGTCTCTGAAGCTCTGATAAGTGGGTAAATAGTCACTTGCCTTTCCTCCCTCATTACCTTCTTGTCCAGAGAGACCCAGGAAGGGCACAGGAGTTTGGAGACTTCAGCCAGTCTCTGAGACACAAAGAGCTGGACAGAAAAAAAAAAAAAAACTAGACAGGAAGCAGTGGTCACTTCACCGTGTTGGTGGACAGTGGGCTCCTGGCACAGCTTCTTAATTTCTCTCCCCAAGATTAGATGAGCCCTTTGTTGGGCCAGTCAGGAATTGCTTGTTCAACACTGTTGAGGTATGTGCCTGTAGGTCTGAGGAGCACATGGTGCCATCCCTGGAAGCTTCTTGTTTGAATTGCAAGTAAAATCTACTTTCTTTCAGTATGGCCACGATTGTCAGAGGGCGCTAAGTGTAATGTAGCCTGTGTCTTGCTTTGGGCTGGGGGGGGGTGTCGCAGAGCAGGGAGAGCGTGCAGATAGAACACAGAGCTCGAGAGCTGTATGGTCCTTCTTCTGTCCCTTCTGTCCTTCCTTCCATCCAGCATATGCAGGTGGTTCAGTCCAGGCCTTCGAGTTAGAGTTTTGGATTTCAAGGTGCAGTTTGTCTGCTGACTAGGTGCATGTCCACTGACTAGGTGCAGTTCATCCACTGACTAGGTGCACATCCACTGACTAGGTGCACGTCCACTGACTAGGTGTGCTTCCACTGACTAGGTGCACGTCCACTGACTAGGTGAGCATCCACTGACTAGGTGTGCTTTCTTTAGCTAACGCTTAGCCTCTCCTAAGCCAGACCTGACTCCTTCCTAGATGAGAGGAAACTTCATGCTTCATCCAAATCAGCCACACAGAACTGTGTTTGGCAGGGAAGGTGACCGTAGTAAACACATAAACACAGCCACTAAAGATTGCTCTGGCTTTGGCTCTCCATAGGCCCAGGGACCACATTCCTGAGTTCAACCAACTATACATTCAAAATATTGGAAAATACCCCCCTCCCAACACACACACACACACACACACACACACACACACACACACTACACATAACCCCCATACATACCCCCACATACACACATACACCACGCACAGTCTTACTGAATATGTGTAGACTTTTCTTCCCACTATTCCTTAAACAACATGACAACTCCATACATTTTTTCCTGTGTAGGCATTATAGGTAGAGACATCTGAAAGTGTACGGGAAGGGGCTAGGGAGATGGCTCAGTGGTAATGAAGATTGGTTGTTCCTCCAGAGGAAATGGGGTTGATTCCTGGCACTCAGTTGACAGATCATAACTGTCTGTAACACTAATTTCAGGGGATCCAGTGCCCTCTTGTGCACCCCTCCCCCTCAGCAGGCATACATGTGGTTCTTAGACACATATAAAGGCAAAATACCTACACACATAAAATAGGAAAATTAAGACAAAGTGGATGAGAGGTTGTGTGCAGGATCTGTGCAAATGAGCAAACAGTTTTTTGGAGGGCCTGCAGCATAGGAATGCAGCCTGGAAGCAAGATGGAGATCCTGCTCTGAGTGCCCATAGCCTGGTATGTAAATAGACCCATTTCTGGCAGGATCTGCCTGGAAGACTTCTTCATGCTTCTCCTGGAGCTGGTACAGATCAGGAGCTCTTCTTTCCACAAATAGTCTCCAGATGTTCAAAGGAGCCAGGTGACGTGTGGGGCTGAACTGGTGTCTGGGAGCCTGCCAGAGGCCAGCAGAGCTTCGGCCATGTGTCTCTCTGAGTCCTGTAGCTATGACTAGCTCCTCTAGTGGGTGGGGGAGGCTCCTTGGTTCCCTTCTGTGCCTGCTTGCTTGGATAACTTTTTGGCTGGCCTAGGAGTGGCCTCTTCCCGTCATCGTTTGGTCTTGCAAACTGGGGCACAGAGTGGATCTGGGAGGGGGAGATGGCAGCCCTGGGCAGGGCTACTTCATTCTCAGTGGCTCCAGCTGCCTGCTGAGGCTGCTTTCAGTGCCCTCAGGGGAGAAGAACTCTGCCTCCAGGGCAGACCCTTCAGTGCTATTGAAGTTGATGTATCATCTTGTCACTTAAGTGACCAGGGCAGCTAGAAATGATTCAGCAGGAAGGCCCCAAATGCCAGTCTTTTCTCAGCCCTGATTCCCTGTGGCAGGTGTTGGGTCTGCTCTCTGGGGCCTGACGCTGTAGTTTGACATGTCACTTCAGAAAGACAGAAAGCAGATGTGGCAGGGCTCCTACCCCCACCTAGGCCACTTCATTAGATGCTCCTGGAGTCTCTGAAAACATTTCCCTTATGAGTCTATATTAATATTTACAACAGAAATGTGAAGCTCATGGGGCTGGCAAGAGGGCTCAGCAGGTAAAGATGTTTGCTGTCAAATCTGAGGGTCTGAGTCTGTCTGTGTCCAGGTACCCACAGGTTGGTCGGGGACCCACAGGATGATTGGAGACCCACAGGATGACATGAAAACCGACTCCCACACAGTGTCCTTTTACTTCCACAGGTACCACGGCACATGTGTCCCCTCCTCTACAATTAATAAATGTAAACAAAAAATTAAAAAAAAATGTGAGGATCAGAAATAGAATGATAGTCACAAAGGCCTTACCCTAAGAGGCTACTACATTGGTTCTCAACCTTCCTAATGCTGTGACCCTTTAATGCAGTTTATCATATTGTGGTGACCCCAACCATAAAATTATTTTTTGTTGTTACTTCATAAATATAATCTTGCTACTGTTAGGAATTGTAATGTAAATATCTGATATACAGGATATCTGATATGCAACTCCTGTGCAAGGGTCAGTTGACTCTCAAAGGGGCTGTGACCCACAGGTTGAGAACCGCTGCTCTGCTACAAGCTTGCACACTCTGCTCTTGTGGTTTTGAGACAAGTCTTTACACACACACACACACACACACACACACACACACCCCAGGCTGAACTCAAACTCACAATCTTCCAGATATTGTCTCCTAAGTGAAGTGCAGGGGTTATAGGCTTGAAAAGACTTTTGATAGGTATTTAACCAGTGGAAAAAATAACATTCTCAGGCTGTCTAGTTTTGGCTCAAGTGGTTAAGAGCACTTGTTGCTCCTATAGAGGACCCAGGTTTGATTCCCAGCACCCACATAGCAGCTCACACCATCTGTATCTTTTGACTTCCACAGACACGGGGAACCCATCTTGTGCTCACATATCCATGCAGGCAAAACACTCATATACATGATAAAAATGTAATTAAAAATAATAATCTTGTAAAACAAGAATGGACATGGTGGCACATGTCTGTAATTCATCCCAGCTCATAGGCAGAGACAGGTGGATCTCTGTGAGTTCCAGGCCAGCCTAGTCTACATAGTGAGACTGTAGAAAGGAAGGAAAAAAAGGGTGATTCCCATCCCAGGTTCTTTCCCAGATCGCTTTGCTTTGGATACCAGGCTTGTCTAGAAAGGTGTCCCCAAGGCATCTGAGTTACCCTTCTCCCAATAGAGGGGATAACCAATGACCCCAGGGCAGGGCAGAGCGAGTCCACTAAAGCCCATCATCCAGTGTCTTTTCAAATCCCAGACCTGCCCCCTAGTAGGCTCTGTGAGCCCTGGTTTCTTCTATAAAATGGGAGAATAATCAATCACCCTAGACCACTGCAAAGATCAAATGAAATAGGATATTCAAAGCATTTAACACAGGCAGGCAAATGCTAGCTGCTGGGGGTATGGGGTTAGTTATGATACTTCTGTTTTCTCTGCAGTTGGTTCTGGAGAGGAAGAAGCTGAGGAGGGACAAGAGGTTACTAACAGTTCACACTGGCAGGGAAGTGGGTGAACCCTGCCTCAGGCTGTTGGCCAGAGAGCTGAGGTTGGTAGAGGTAGTGGGCAGACCATTTGCAGTGGAGGTTAGATTCAGCTTAGTTTCCTAGCTGTCATGATCTGGGAGCTTCTTGTTTATACACTCCCAGTTCATTCAGTACCAGGCATCATACCAGGGGCAGACAGTGGTTGGATCCCCATGACAGACCTGATGAAGGGCAAGGCAGGGGCCTGTGGGGATGTGGCTTTTTGCTTATCATCTTGAGTCTTGCTTATCCAGTGTCGATCTAGTCTGCCACTCTTTCTTAACCCTCCAGCCACAGAGTATAGCAAGAGCTGCTGGAGCCCCTGCTGCCTCCTGGCATTCCTTCCCTAGACAGGAAGAGGTCAGAGACCTGGGAGGAGGCAGAGCTTTGCTCTCCCTGGATTTGACTCATCAGTGGTGCCTCTGAGCATGTTATTAATCTGAGGTAGCACTCCTGGTCACTATGGGCTGAGTTTTCTGTGCTTGGTTGCTTGGTCCCAGGTGGAGCCTATGACATTTATCTTCCAGTGATATACTTACTATGGCCACAAGCAAAGAAAGGCAGGCATGAGCTTTGGCCTCCCTCTCTGTTTCAGGGCGGAGAAACAGCTTAAGTGTCTGTCCTTCTAATGAGTAAAACAGTCACAGATAAGGAGTAACTTGTCAATTGACTAGACACAGTTACCTTGAGGTGCTGAGTCATCACCACCAGGACAGTTACTTAGTTTCAACCAGAGATGGAAACCTCAACTCTGATATGTCACTAATGGCTTGTTCTGAAGAGCTAAGATTTGGGAGATGGTTTTAGAGTTCAGTGAAGTGATGGAGTGACCAAGACACAGACTGGTCAGCACACAGCATGTCCTCCCAGTGACAGCATCTATTGGTCCATCTGATAGTCAATGTATACTTATCATCACAATGTAAATATCGTTAGCAAACCATGGAACAAACTACAATTAAATTTTCTTTTCTGGGTAACTATTTTTCCTAGAATTATGGATTAATTCATGTTTCTGGGTTTCCAAAATAACACAGATTTCTATATGCCTGCCTTTATTTATCATTGTAATTTATTCAACTACAATCCTCTCAATAGTTTTAGCTTGCACCTACTAGAAACTCTATGCATTTTTTTCTAGCAAGAGACCTTATCTCTAGAGCCTTCTATCCTTGAAAGGGTGTTCCCTTTCAATAGCAACCTCCCAAGAAAGTGTGTAAAAGGAAAAACAGTTTTCAGAGCTCTTGTTCCAAAAAAGATATCTTAGAATATTGGGATTCAGCTTCCATATTTGGTTGATAGTTAGTCTGGGTATAAAATTGTAGATTCAAATTATTTTGAAGAGTTTTATATCCTTGCATTCCAGAGTTGTCCTTGTAAAAATCTGCTGACACATATTCATATTACTTGGTATACATATTCCTGGGATCACTGAATTTTTATTTATTTGTGTGTCCTGAGGCTTTGGGTAGATCTTGTGTCATTCATTAACCTGGGTATTTGAATCGAGAGGCTCAGGATCCTAAGGCATGGGAAATGTTCTTGTTTTGTTTCTCTGAAAATCTTCTCCTGTTATGGTACAATAGTCATTTTACTGTGTTCATTTTCTCATTTTCTGTGGACTGGGGATTTAGCTAGGGCACATTGAAGAGACATGCTGGCACCTCTCTCTCTCTCTCTCTCTCTCTCTCTCTCTCTCCCCCCCACCCCCCATAACCGACCCCTTCCCCCCAGACAGGGTTTTTCTGTGTAGACCTAGTCGTCTTAGAACTTGCTCTGTAGACCAGGCTGGCCTTAAACTCACAGAAATCCACCTGCCTTTGCTTCCTAAGTGTTGGGATTAAAGGTGTACGCCACCATCACCCAGATGCTCGTCTCTACTTTCACTGTATCTGGGACCTCATCTTGCTGGCTTAGGTGCTGGAAGTGGCTGGGATGCTCCACTGGCGATACATGTTAAGGTCATTCATTGGCTTTAGCTCAGTTCCCAGGTTCTCTGCTGGGCCTGAAATGTCCAAGATGGTTTCTTCACATGCCAGGGACTACGGTTTGGACCTGATTTGGATCACTTGGGAATTGTCTGGGTGTCTCTTTCCATACAAACCTCTCTGGGTGGAGTGGCACAGCATGGCAGTCTCAGTAGTCAGCCCTCTCATGCTGGCTGGCCTTCCCTATCGTAAGTGTTCCTAGAGATCAAGGTGGAAGCTTCGAGAATTCCTGTGATTCAGCCATGGAAGTTAAATAATGGTATTTCAGTTCCATTGTCTTGGTCAAAACTGAGTAACAAGGCCGATTTAAGCAAAGGGCATCCAAGGGCATCATCATCAGGAGATGTGGCTCACCAAGAGATCAACTCTGGCTACTGTTCCCAGTCTTCTTTCTCTCTGGAACTCTCACTGGTCAAATATTAGGTCCTTTGGTATTTTCAATCTCTCTTCCTCATTCCCTTTTCCCCACACCCATCTCATATGCTAGGGCTGGACAACCGCTCTTCTATTGAACTACAGCCTCAGCCTCACCATTATTTTACCAATTCCCAAGTCTTCTTTCTTGTACCCTGATCATTTTATTTTTATACCATTTTCTCCATGTGTCACAGATACAGCATCTCTGTGTCACCTTTCGTCTCTGAGGATATGAATTCCTAGTGGTTTTTGAAGGTCCCCCTACTACCTCCCATTGTTTGTTTTCTTAAGATTTCTCTTGGTTATTTTGGTGCCATTTTAAGATTTCCTCAGGTCGTCCTTGACTTTCCCTCCATGTCCAAGAGTGAGACACTAGGAAGCTGATTGGAAGTTTAGTGGGGGACATTGGCTTGCTGCCTCTGGGCTTCAAAGTATCGGGGGTGATAGTGGTTATTAGCAAGCTGATAGCCCCAACAGAGATATCTAGAAGCTCTATCTTTTCTCAATGATTATTTAGTTCCCCAGGGTGGTAGGGATTGAGGAGTATCATCTGGCTAGAGGGGAAGTGAGTCAGGGAGGTGCTCCAAAGGCTTAGCCTTTCCAGTATCTACCAGTCTCTCTCTCCACCTCATTATTTGGTTCTGTATTTCAGGTGCAGGGCCTGGTGCCTTCCTGGGCTCTCCACCTCATTATTTTGGTTCTGTATTTCAGGTGCAGGACCTGGTGCCTTCCTGGGCTCTCTAGGGTGAAGCATCCTCTTCGGTTGCATCTTTCTCAACGATGCCATGGGCGGTTCCCATCTCGTATCTGTTGTCTGTTTTCTGAGCACCCACCCTTTCATGGGCTAGCTCTTCCTGTTACATTTTGTTACAGCAATTCAGGCCTTTTCCCCACTGTAAATTTTCAGGGCAGGTGAGATAAATGCATGTGGTCAGCCTGACATGTCCATCACAGAAGTCTGAGCTCAGGATATCTTTATCTCCATTTCCTAAAGGAAGCAAAGGAACATACTTATCACTTTTTGCAGGCGATGCTTCGTTGTGATAAATGTCATACATCCAAGCTGTGTGAATCATAAAGTGAACACTCACACCCTTGCTGTCCAGGTTAAGAAATGCTTGCCAGCTAGGGCAAACACTGATATCCTGTGCCTTTGTGACTTTGTGCTTTTGTGTTGAGTTGGAGGCTGTCTGTGACCTTGGGAGCTGGCTGCCTTTGCTCTGACCGTGACGTAGTTCTCAGTTGAGGCCAGGTAGTATTGAGCAGAGGTGCTGACCATGTGAGGAGAGCTGCTCTGTTGGCAGTTTGCAAATGATGTGGTGAGGGCTGCAGGGCACAGGTGCAGCCGGGTAGGGATGGCTTAAGTGCTGGGGAAGTGGAGCTCTGGGCTCGCAGGTGACTTGCTTGCTATGCCCTCCTTTGGTACTTTGCCTTCTCTCCAGATCCCTTTGGTTTTATAGCTCTACCAGCACTCCTGGGGCCGCCTCTCCTCTCATGGTCCCCTCCTCTTACCTTTGTACTCCTGGAATCTGCTTCTGGTTAGGGCCCAGTGCTTTCCCCATCCCACTGTCTGAGGCAATTGCCTTATCATCTGCCTTTTGCAAACTCAGTCCTTCCCTGTCTGCATTATGGTCAAAGCATCCACCACACATATTTCAAACAACTGGACCTTTGCTGTTTAACCATCTCCCTCCTCTACCATCTGCAACTAAGCCCTCTCAGCTTTGTCCTTTAATGCCTTGGGAGTCAGATTCTTTCATTTCCTTGGCCATGAACACAGTCTGCTCCTCCCATTTCCTTCCTCTCTCTGCCTCCAGCCTTATCTGCTGCCCTCAAATTCACTTCTTGAAGACAGGCAGAGCACCCAGACCCTGTTTTGGAGACCAGCCAGGTAGAGTTAAGATTGCTAAGTACCCGTGTTCCCCTACGTTGCTGTCCTCTGTGTTCCTGTCATATTATTCAAAGGTTTCCTTTAACTGGCTCTGTTTGGCTTTAATGGACTCGCTCTCGAAGGCAACTTTGAGCCATTACCATAAAAGGACAGGCACCCTGGCCTGCTCTGAATAGGTTCCTGTAAAGCTGGAGTGTTGCAATGCAGATTGTCCCACAGCATCTTGGGAGCCATCTGCGTTACATGCACCCCATGCAGGAAAGCGGTGCAGCATGGAAGTCCCGCTTTATCTGGAGGTGGGCAGGGTCATAAACTCTGGAACCAGATTACCCTAGTTCAAGGCTTGCTCTGCTACTTGCTAGCAACATGACCTTGGGCAAGTTACTTAGCATATCTGAGCCTCAGTTTCCCAGTCAGCACAATGGGACCATTAATATTTCATCCACGGGATGTTGGTGAGTAGTTAATGAGAAGACCTTGTGGATTGCTTTGCTCAGCCTTTGAAGGACAGCTGCGGTGTTCTCTCTGATACCTTAGCTTATCTCCCAGTAGTGCAGGGCTTTCTTTTCCCTGGACCTCATGGTGCTTCCATAGGCATATCTCCTTGTTTCCTTTATGTGGGTGTGGGGTGCCACTAGGGAGGTTTGTGCTTTTCATTTCTGCCTGGGTCACCTGTGGGTGTGGGGTGCCACTAGGGTGGTTTGTGCTTTTCATTTCTGCCTGGGTCACCTTGTATATTTGGAAATAAATCAGACAACCCATCTAAGCAGAGACAGTGTACCATGATTGCCAAACTCAAGCTCAGAGGGCTGGAGAGGGCACAAGCTCGTGTTCTCCCTCACACCCTGCAGTGGTACACAGGCCAGGCAAAGATGCATTTCTCATGGTGAAGGGAAAGACCAGTGGAATTGGTGTCAGAGATCTGGGGTGCAAACCCCTCCTCTCTCATTTCCATGTTGGGTCTTGAGGCCCTCATTGGATCCCCAGGAGCTACCACTGCTTATGCACGAGCTATAATGCTTTGGTCAGTCCTTAAAGTTGCTTGCTCAGCAAAGACTCATCTTCTCAGGGAGTGATGACTTGCCTATGTGGGTACCCCACTGAGGGTGACCGGGGTTCACAGCTGTCTCTCCATGCCTCATCGGCCCTATTGTGTCTTGTGCCTTCTGGCTGCTCTTTCTCCCACCCTTGTCCTAGTTTAGGGCTTCAAGGTTCTCCAGGGAAGGGCAGAGCCATCTGTAACCAACACATCTAAGGAGGTGCTGCATCCATCTAGCCTTGAGCAACTTGTCCCAGGTTCCCAGATGCAGATGTCTCTTGCTACTTGAGTGTGGGTTTTAGTAGAGTCTATGTCTAGCATAGCTAATGATCTCCTATGAAACCCGGCCCCCTCTCCCATCACCCCCCCTACCCCCCCCCCCCCCCGGTCCATAGCAGGGGCCTCTGCTGTTTGTGCACTTATGGAAACCTGTAAACTCCAATAGCCCCCTCCTCTTCTCTTTCTTTACATAGGGTACTGTCATTCAGTAGGTGCTTTGTGAATGTCTGTCTATAAACATGTAGTTCTTCCGGACATATTCTTGTGGAGTTGTGGCTGCTCATTTCTGGCACGCTCAGCCTGAGCTGACTTCTGAGGAGAGAGGCATCCAGTATTCTCTGGCTTTATAATTAGGCTATCAGATAACATCTCCCAGGTTTCTTCCAGGTGCTGCTGGTCTCCGTATCCATGAACCATGGAATTGAATTGGCGTGGGGCAGGTTGCCGTTTGGAGGAGATTCAAGTCACTGAAGGTTCAGCATTATGCTCTGAATCTCTGTGGTGGCCTTAGATTTTACATGAGGATTGGATGGAACACCTAGATCAACCCTGCTGGGTGTCCATATGTGAGCAATACATGTTCCTTCCTGTAGGGTTCATCAAGGAAGCAGAATCTGCTCGCTTCCTGCACTGTACCCTCTCATTCCTGTCAGTTCTGCAGGGATCCTGCCCTCCTTCTACATTGGCCCTGCATGGCAGGATGGATGTTAGTGCCCCAGCCCCTGTGTACACTTGTGGCATCTGCACACCCCTTTCTGTCTTTCACCAGGGCAGCAGTGGGGGCTTTCATATCCAGCCTCCTAGACTTTGGAGCACCCACATCTAGGTTATCCAGATTTTATATCTGTTCTTGCACTGTCCGCCTCTGCTCTCTGACTGGCTTCCTGCTCCTTCTTTTGGTTGGGACAACAATAATTACCACTGTAGTTGTGGTGATCATCTATTGTGTTTCTGCTGTATGACGCAGACACTGTGTTGAGGACTTTCCAAGCCTTTCTTAAAATGGCAGGGTAGGGAGACTGACACTACTTCAGATGCGGAAGCTGACAGGCAGAGAGGGGAAATAAATTGACCACATAGCTAGTTAGGGTTGATGCTGGGAGTCAAGTTCAGGCCTGTCAGACACACACACTGGCACGCTTGTACTGCCTGTCTCCCTCCCTCAGGCTGGAGCCTGGCTCTCTAACGTGTCCAGTTAGCATGGACAGACATTTGCAGCCATGATGACACTCCAGCAAATCTGGATACTAGAATAAGGGCTGTGTGAGCATGCAGCTGAGCCCTGGGTGGTCTGGTAGGCAGCGGCGGCGGCGGCTGCTGCTGCTGCTGCTGCTGCTGCTGCTGCTGCTTCTTCTTCTTCCTCTTCCTCCTCTTCTTCCTCCTCCTCCTCCTCCTCCTCCTCCTCCTCCTCCTCCTCTTCCTCCTCCTTCTCTTCTTCCTCCTCCTCCTTTCCCTCCAGGTTTTTCAAGACAGGATTTCTCTGGGTAGCTCTGGCTATCCTGGAACTTGTTTTGGACACCAGGACTTCCCTCTGCCTCCTGAGTTTGGGAATTAAAGCATGCACCACCACACCTGGCTTCTGACAGACTTCTTTGAGCCTGAAGCCTTCACCACCAAGTCCCTGCTGTCTGTGTTCTGCCCGGCTTGTCCAGTGACACATGATTCTCTGCTCCTATGAAGACTAGTTCTGTAGAGGGAACAGGAGTCAAGAGTCAACTCATCCATTCTGTCTTCTCTGCCGAGGATTGAGCAAAGACACCAAGAAGTAGAGGGTCCATTCATCAGGGCCAGAGCTCAGCCCGACTTTTAAGCTGCCTCTCCCCCCATGCCTCAGGCTGAGTCCCCTCCTCCTGTGTCCTGAGTCCTCTTGGAGAGTTTGGTTTTGTTCTAGTTTCTAGGCCACCGTTTCAGGTCTTATTGGCTCTGTAGGGTGAGCCTTGTGAAAAGGTAGGACTCTATCATTTTTCCTAACCCACGACTGAGCTGAAGATGCTTATGAGTGCTGGGTGTGGGGCAGAAAGGGCCCCTCAACAGTGGCAAGGAAACCCCGCTCGGCCCCATGCCTGTTCACTACCTCTGTTGCAAAGCAAGGACATGCTCATCAGTTGGGGCCCAGGGGATCGAAAGGCAGCTGGAGAGGAAATTAAGCAGGAGGACCCTCCAGCCCTCCTTTCCTTGTTCCTTTTTCAAAAATTGAGATAGAATTCATGTACCATGAAGTTCATTCTTTGAAAGTATGTACTGTTCTCCAGGCTTCAGTACCTGCGCAGGGCAACAACCATCATGACAGTCTGGCTCTAGAGCATTTTAGCCACCCATTAGCAGTGTTCCCTTTGCCTCCTCCTTCAAGAGCTTGGCAACTACTGATCTGCATTCTGGCTTTGGATTTGCTGGTTCTGGACCTCTCATGGAAACAGAACCATCTAGAGCAGTGACTCTCAACCTTCCTAACGCTGCGATCCTTTAACACAGTTCCTCGTGCTGTCCTGACCTCTAACCATAAAGTTATTCCATTGCTACTTCATAACTGTAATATCGCTACTGTTGTGAATCGTAATGTAAATCTCTGTGTTTTCCAATGGTCTTAGGCGACTCCTGGGAAAGGGCCACAGCCTACAGGTTGAGCCACTGATTTAGTATGTGGCCCTCTGTGACTGGCTGTTTTCCTTTACCGCTATGCTTTCAAGGTTCACCGTATGATAGTGTAATCCATGCTTCAGTCCTGTTTGTGGTGAAACAGTATTCCACTTTCTATACCACTTGCGTTGGGTCTGTCCAGTCATCAGCTGGGACATTTGGTTCATTGACTCATGCTTTGCGTTCCTTTTTGTTTGGTTTTCTTGAGAAGCTATTCAATGCATACAACTGTCTGTATTCCCCTAGTTTGGTTAATTTGGAAAGCCAGTGTAAGTGCCTGTGGGGTGGCTGGGGAGCCAGGGTGGTAGGAGATGAAGGTTTGTGAGAACTGTCTGCCAGAGGGAGGCCTTGCACCTGGCCCCAGGGCCATCTGTTACTAGGTGGGTATTTTCCTGTTGTTGATTATTAACCAGTGGGTGGTTATGATCCTGAGAGCAAATCTCCAGGGGCAAGGACTGTTGCTGTATTTGAGATGATAGAAGTGTTCTCCCAGACATGTAAACAGCCTAGGTCCTTGCTTCTCTTTCTGCACTCAGAGATAGATCGCCAAAGTGCACACCCGTGCACATATCTCGGTGTTTGCATGTGTGCATTGGTGTACCCTCATGCTATGGTTTGTAGGTGGAGGTCAGAGGGCAACTTGTGGGGGTCAGTTCTTCCATTCTATCATGTGGGGTTGGAAGTTGAATGAAGGTCATCAGGCTTTGTGACTTTATGCTCTGAGCCATCCTGCTGGTTCCAGATTGCCATTTTATGAATCCTTTTGGAGATGCTGTCATTGCCCTAGTCTACATTTGTACAGAACTTCATAGTTTTATTCCACAGTATTGCTTTTAATCCCTCAGAACACCACTACTCCTGCCTTTGCGTCGAAGCACAGAGGTGAGGTCACATGACAGAGTAGCAGGAAGATCCAAACTTGAACCCAGGAATCACTTGATTCTAACTGTAGGGCATTATCTATAGCCATGTGCAAAAGACAATGTGCTGTTGCAAGGGACCCAGGTCACAGCCTTTTGAGGGTAGATGCTGAGATGGTGTCACAGGGACCTTCCAAGAATTCTGCCCAGCTTCTACTCCAGGCCCCTCTGTCTTTCTTTGTCGAGATTGCATTTTACTAAAACCAGGTGGGGGGCTCTTCTGGCTACCCTCCTCTCTGCCCTGTGATCTCCTATCCTTGGAGGAGCCAATCTCCCAGTGGAGAACGTTAGCTCATTCGGCTGTGCAGTAACCGAGATGCTGAGTGGGCTGCAACTCCAGGAACCCCGGATGACCTGCCCATTCAGTGCCCGCATGCCTCTCTATTCAACCGAGAGTAAAATCCTCCTCCCTTCTGCCTTCTCTCTGTCCTCCTCTTCCCTCCTCCCCTCCACCACCTGTCCTTATCATCAGCACCTTCCCTTATGTGTTCCCAAGGTCCCCTGCGTAAATATGGGGTCATGTGTCTTTATAGCATATGTTCCTGTTTGTCTGGGCTAGTAGGAGGGCTGTTTCCAATCTCAGGTTCATGACATTGTGGCTCACAAGAAACTCATTACTTCTGGTAATGATTTACATTTTGCTTATAACAAATGAGAGTGGTCAAGGTTGTCCCTGGATAGAATCACAGCAATTTCACCTACTCATGTGTGATATGTTTGCTGAGTGAGGGAGAAAGAGCAGGAACTTCACTGAGCGTGCAGCCCTCACCTTATCTTTGTGTCAGCTGGTGCCTGGGTCTGGTCCTGGTGTCCTAGGGGGTGGCACTGGCTCACATGTAAATGACATTGTGATGAGGGATAGAGCAGGACAAGGTTAGGCTCAGCTGATCAGAGTAGGGGGTGCGGTTGAGGTAGAAGCTGGAGTTTCACCTTCTTCATTCTGGTCTCTCAATCACAAGGCTAAGGGTAGATGTGAGAACTTGTGTATTGCTTTCCCAGGGTAGGGCTTACCACGTTCTAGAACTGCTTTGAGGTAAAAGACATTTCTTTTCTCAGTTCTGACATCCAATAAGATTCAGTGGAAACACAGTGGACCTGGGGGAAGGGTCCTTCCTGTGCCTTCTATTTGCTGGCATTTGCAGCTACCTCACTCTTCCATCTAAGTCCGTCATGCCACTGTGTGATGTGGGCCTGTAAGCTTACAGCCTCCTCTTCTTACATGGGCACTGGGCACGTGAAAGGCCTAGCTCTCAGCCTCATCTGAACCTCCGTCACATCTGCAGAGACTCTGATTTCAGATAAGGCCCTACTCATAGGTGCTACAGGTTGAGATGTCAGCATACTCTTTTTTTGAGGGGACACACTTTAACCAACAATAGACATTTAGCTTTTAAATAGGAGGTAGGGATGGAAGCAAGGGTGTGCCAAGAGGAACCATGAGTGTGCCTCTAGTGTACGTATACTTGACGTTATCTGTATACCAAAGCAAGGTGGGCTCTAATGCATGACTGAAGGCACATGTGTACCCTGAGTCTTTTGCAGGGCAGTAGCCATCCTTGTGTCTACCTCCCATCCCCTCGGGACTCCTAGACCCATCTTGGGAGTTAGAAGGAACCTGTTGGCCATGAGTGTTCTCTGCTGCCCCACTATCACTTGGAAAATCCTTCTGATTAGAAGCTACCTTGTGTGGTCCTCATCATTCCCTGGTCCCAGTTGCTCATCCAGCATCCAGGGGAAACAGGCTGGTGCATGGGAAAAGGTTGAGGATTCCTCAATCTTGGGCAGTAATTGCTTTTACTTTGGCCCCATGGGTGTGGACATGGGACTAGATAACGTAACTGTGTGTAGTGTCCATCAATGAGTGATGTAAAAATCTCACAACATTCCTCCTCCATCTCCAGGACTGCTGTCAGTCAAGGTCATAAGTCATCTCCAGAGGCATGGACGGAAGTTCTCAATTGAGCCCAGAGCAGCCTATCTTCTCTGGTGGAAAATTTGCTTCTTCTTTGTTCTCTGTCAGCCTCCCAGATTCCAGAGAAGGTGCCCTTATCTTTGCCTTAGGGTACCTGAGGATGCTATTTCCCACCCTTGATCAACCTTCCCTCTTCCCCTTTCTGGCTTTCCAGGGATAGGCTCATCAAGAGAAGCAGTGGCTGCTTGAAAGAGGGCTGAGTGGAAGAGGCAGAGGGCAGAGGCTGTGCTGGGCCAGGCCAGCTTCTATGGGAGACAGATGAGGGCATATCAGCGGCCACAGCTAAATTGATTTATGGAAAGTGAGGTTGGTAGCTTATGTTGAGAGGCAGACAAAGCTGCTACATCCGTGTGTGTGTGCGTGTGTGCATGCGTGCGTGAGTGTGTGTGTGTGAATCTTGTCTTTTCTGGTACTTGGACCTCTTCCACTCCAGCTATCCTAAGCCCTGTTACCAAGGTGCAGGAAGAAGTAAGGACAGAGGCAAATGGAGGAGAGAAAGGGAGCTGGCCAGGGTGGAGGTTAGTGGAATCATGTGGATCCTGAGCCAAGCCAGATGTTCACCAGCCTCCCTGTCTGGTTGCTTAGAGGACAGAATGGGTGGCTGACTGCAAGGGGAGAAGGGGCTCTGTGCTAGACAGTATGTCTCTGTCTCTAGCCTGGCTTCTCAAGAGGCATTAGATTGACCTAGCCTGTGGTCTTGGGCAGCTGGTCTAAGACTGTATCTGGCTCTGGGTTCCAGGGCTGGGGTTTCTCTTTGGAAAGCTGGGGAGCATGGCTGTAGGGAATGTGGGTTTCCTTCATGAAGCAGCCTGGATTGGGGCTGTCACTACTATGAGAAAGGCTGGAAAGAAGAGTGAGCATTCTCTGTAGTAAGGAATGGTGGATCTTGGTCATTTAACACCGGGTAATGGGCTGACTGTTGGGTGCTTTCGGATGGGTCTCCTGTGAAGCTAGAGGTTTTAACAGCTCAATTTTGATCTCTGTCAGTTCTCAGTACGATTGTCTTGACTTCCCATTCCTCCCCTCCAGAGCACATCAGAGTTCCTGGCCCACTGGGGGAAACGCCCATCTCTGCCCAGATGGTCCTGTTGCATAACTTGCTGTGAAAGTTTCTCCCAACCTAAGTTGGTGATGGGACAGCAAACAAGCTCTCCCTGGTCACCAGCAAGGGCCAGATGGGAAGTGGGGAGTGTGTGAGAGCAGCGTTTCCATGGCAACACAACTCTGTTTAGCTGCCTCAAACCTGGTCCTACCCTATATGGACTAAAATAAGTTTTACCTGCAGCTTTTGCAGCAGGCAGCACTGTCCTCCCAAGGTTGGGTCTATTCCAGCTCCTCCCCTACCTCGTGTGTGTGTGTGTGTGTGTGTGTGTGTGTGTGTGTGTGTTCGAGCATGTGGACAGAGACACCCATGGGAAAGATCAGGTTTCCTACATGCCGATCCCTTTCCCTGTCTCCCTCTGACCCTAGTCCTGTGTCTTTTAGAACTCGTGGTTCTGAGACTTCGGGCACATCAGAATCACGTGGGAAGCTGGGTAAAGCAGATTCTCGGGTTCCATCCTTGGAGATTCTGGCATGCACCTGGGAACTTACGTGTCCTTAGGGGATGCTGGTGGACCAAGGCCTTGTGTTGTACTGCTTTCGACATTGGTATATCCCAATGGAGAGAGATACAGTGAACTCCAGTTTCCTGTATCTCTCTGAGTCTTCAAGCTCAGCCACTCTTAGATCACAGAGGGAAGGCTCACGAAGGCCCTTGCTCACAGCTTCTGTGTCCTTTGGTCTCTTTGCAGGAAGCAGGAGCTGGCCAACAGCTCAGATGTGACCCTTCCAGATCGGCCACTGTCCCCTCCTCTCACTGCTCCCCCGACCATGAAGGTAAGAGGCTCAAAGTCAAGAGGTGGGAAGAAGGGAATGCTGGGAGCATTGTGAAGCCTCGCTGTTGTTTTAGCTTCTGGTCCAGCTGCTTCTGTTCTAGTAGTGGCCATGGAGGGCCCAACACTTCGGGAGACATCATCCTGTTAAGTCTGGTGGAATGAGGAGAAAGTATGCCTGTGGCCTGGGTGTCACTGTCAAGGGGCAGTGGAGAAACAGATGAGTGGTGGTGGGATTGGCAGGATACTTAGGTTAGTGAGAAGCCATGTGGAATGGTGGGACTGAGAACAAGGAGTCCATATTGGAGGAAGGAAGCTGGGTGTTTAAAGGTGCTGCCATCCAAGACAGGAAGGGACTAAGCCGACCCTGCTAGGAGTAGATAGCATTGATCAACCCCTCTAGGCTGGCTTTGTTACCCTGGTCTCTGTGGTAAAGTTGCTTCAGTCTCTGTGGAGAATTGTTCTGAGGCTTTAGTCAGAAAGAAACCTCCTTTGTAGGGAACCTCATCTTTGATTCCATGCCTAGGACCCCCCACCCCCCTTCCTAGAAAGGGGACTGTGCTCTCCTTCCATGCCTTTGTGCATTCAGTCTCCACCTCCAACTTCCATGGGATGACCACCTTCTCCTAGGCTAGTCCTCGGGGAGGACGGTTAGATCAGCTGCATACCTCCAACTTCCTCCTCCATGCTTTGTTGGATAAAGACTAGATCTGAGGAAGCCTCCTGCCTCCCAAGTTGTCAACAGGCCTCAAGGCCTGTTGGTATCTTAGTCCTGCCTGAGGCTCTGTTCTGAGATGACTCAGAAGAAATAATTTGGCTTCTCTTCCCTGCTGCTCTGTGTGGCTCCCCTTTCCCATGGCATCCCAAAGGCAGCAGATAAAGATCATGCATGGCATATCTCACACTGAGCCACGATGGCAGCAGAGCCCTAATTGGGCATTCAGAGATGGGCAGGGTGGGGACAGAGTACGAGATGGTAGTACAATCCTTTTCTTTTCTTGGTGGGGATGCCTGGGCATCCAAGGCCAAGCCAGTTTTGTCAGCCTAGCCTGGGATAGTATGTGACCCAGCTGCTGGGGTGGTTTGCTGGCAAAGAGTAATGTTGAGGAGGGTGTGGCCAGTCCAAGTTTCAGCCTTCGGTCTGCAGAGTCGGTCGTGGGAAGATTGTCTCTGCTCGAGGACAGGAAGAGTTTATAGGGAGAATGAGGAAGCCTAGGAAGAGTCAGAGAGTTCTCTTGGCAGGCTTCACTCGCATGACTATTTAATTCATTCAACACCCAGTGTTTATTTGAATATTGCGTTAGTTAGTCAGGACTCTTGAGTGACAAAAACACTACTCACTTCAGCCTAGGAACTTTCCCAGGCATGGCTGCATCTGGGGGAGTCTACCTCTCTCCTACTTTCTTCTGTGATGTTTTTATTCCTTGTGAAGCTCTGCTTTGGTGATGGCAGGATGGTGACAGCAGCTCCTATGGAATAAATAGCTCTTGTGGAAAAAAAAATGCCTTTTTTGTGTGTGTGTGTGTCAGTAGTTCTGACAAAATTCCAGGGAGGAAGCTCATTGTCTAGAGAAAATGGAATGCTATGATTGGACAGGTCTGAGTCTCATGACCTACACCAGGGAAACGGAGAGAAGGAAATGAGGTGGTCCCTGGAAGAAAAATTGAAGCCCCGCTTTAAGGAGGGAAAACAGCCTCAGAGTAGGTAGGACCCACCACAGGGACCTCTGAGCTAACAACCAGTGCTGGACGCTTAGTGGCCCAGGAGTGGACAGGATACTGAAGTCTCTTTTTCCCTGGGGTTCATTGTTCATCCACTGAGCCAGAAGTTGAAAAGGGAGCGGCAAGAATGAGGAATGAACAGTTAGGGAAGGTGAATATTCTCAGGGAAGCTCCATATCACCAGGAAGGATAAAGTCGTGGGACTTGGGAAGATCTTGGAGAGGACTGATGGGGCTTCTTTGAGGAAATGCTGTTTCAGCTGAGCCCTGAGAGTTGAGGAGAACTTGTACTAAGGTAGAGTCAGGGTGGCATTCAAGACCCTTGCTCTTCAAAGTGAGATAAAGGGACCAGCCACTCCCTCAGTGTCTGGGAGCTTCTTAGGAATGCAGTCTCAGTCTCTGCTTCAGATTACCCAGTGGGATCTGGATCTTACCAGTATCTCTGGTGACCAGAGGCACAGAGCAGCTCGGGGATCCTGGAGATGAGGTGGAAGGAGAGGAACTGGGAAAGACAGAAGCACTGGACCGTCCTGAGTTAGGGTTGGAGAGTCTGGGCTTGAAGACTGGCTCTAGAACAAGCAGAAGTTTTGCTAAAGATTTAAAAAATTTTCCTAGTTAAGGGCATTGGAAAGGTGCAGTTTTGTTTTAGACACAATCTTACCATGTAACTCAGACTCTTGATTCTTCTGCTTCAGCCTCCTGAGTACCAAGATCACAGGTGTCCACCATCCCTGGCTGTGATGGGGACTGTGAGCATTCACCTTAATGGCTGTGAGAGGGATGTCTGCACTAGAACTGAGTGGGAATCAGCAGATGTACCAGATGCCACTGTCAGAGTACCAGGGAGGAGCATGTGATCTTGCCCAGAGCATCAGCAGGCTTATTTGGAAATAGAGCTCAGTGTTCTCAGGTGGGAGGTTGATGGGACACGGTGATCTGAAGAGAAGAGGCAAGAATTGTCTCAGGTCTGGAGCAACTGAACTTGGTGCAAGCATTTTCTGAGGTGGGGTAGCCCAGCAGGGAGAAGGGTCAGGTTGTTCATGTGGTGTTTTCAGGCCCAAGGCAGCTGTCTAGGGAGGCGGTGGAGTGGGAAGAGGAGGGGATCTTAGAATGATACTGTGTAAGAGACTGGGCATAGACACAGAGAGAAAGAGCAGTCACTGCACAGCGAGGAATGGGTAGCTGGGAGAGGCCCAGTGTGGTGTGGACTGCACAGAGGAGCACGGGGCAGAGCGGCCTGGTGTTTGCTGGGATATGACGAGATATGACTAAGACTTGTCAGGAGAGGTGAGGTGACAGCAGATGGCAGTGCTGAGGAGTGGAGACACTGAGAGTCAGAGGATGTAGACAATCCTGTGAGACCTACTGAAAGGACCAGGTGAGAGTAGAGGTGTGCCAGGATCTTCAGGCAGACCCTCCACCATCGTTGGCGAACTCTGTGCTCTGTGGCTCATGACCAGAAGGCATCCCCAGCTCCAGACTGTCTTTTTAAAATAGACACTTTGAACTCAACTCAGGAGATCCCCAGCCTATGACTTTTGAGTTCAGACTCCAGAGGCAGGGTGAGAGCTAGGAACTGAGGGAACTGACCCTGCCCTTAAGATTCTGGGTGGAGATCTTATGTGCGGCTGGTGTGGGGTCTGTTATATCTTGTCTCTCTGTGTCTGTCTTTTTTTTGTGTGTGTGTGGCTAGGGTTTGACTCTATGGCTAGGACATGTCACCATTGTATGCAGGTCACTGCTTTCCAGGGATTTGAAACCACAGTGCGCACAGCATGCTGACTTGTTCAGCATAGATGGAGGGCCCCACGGCCCTGCCCAGCCATCAGTGCTGCCTGACACTGAGCTCCTGGGGTGACCCTTTCTTGGTCTTTGGGGCTCTTAACCTCTGGCTTAGGGTGGTTGAGTTGTTGTGGACAGCTTGAGACCTCCAGGTTGAAGGAGTGTGCTCTGGGCCCTTGTCTGAGTCTCCTCCTCCTTTTAAAATTAAGATTTGTTTTCTTTTGTTAAACGTGCATAGGTGTTTTGCCTAAATGCGTATCTGTGCACTTTGTGTGTGCAAAACCTGTGGAGGGCAGAAGAGGGTGCCCTACTCACCTGGAACTGGACTTATAGGTGGTTGTGTGTAGCCGTGTAGACACCAGGAATTGAACTCAGGTCCTTTGGAAGGATAGTCAGTGCTCTAAACCATTGAACCATCTCTCTAGCTTGCTCCCCACTCCCTTATATCTAGGAGATCTCTTCTTGCCTCCCTATTTTTGTTTCTGTTTCCAGGGTGATATCAGACAATCATATTTTTATTTTGAATTTTTTATGCTTTGATAATTTCATATGCACATACACACACACACACACGCACACACACACACACACACACACACTATTTGATAATCACACTCCATTACCCTTTCTTGTCTGCACCCTTGTATGCCTACTGAGCCTCTTTTCTTTATGAATCCCTTCTTATTTCCACGGTATGTTTTGAGATGATGTCTCTCACTGCTGAGACCGTGCCAAGTAAGCCAGTCTGGCTGTCCAGCAAGCCCCAGGGTATCATATCTATCCAGTAGTCTGTCTTTGTCTCTCCAGAGTTAAGGTTAATAGTGCACATTGCGGCACCTGGCTTTACATTTGTTTACTTAATTGTGTGTGCGTGTGCGTGCACACACACACGGGAGTGCATGTGCACATGCACATGCATGTGCGTGTGCGTGAGTGTGTATGTGTATGGAAGTCAGAGAGCAACTTGTAGGAGTTAATTCTCTCATTGTATGTGTCTCAGGTATTGAATTCAAGTCATCAAGTTTGGCAGCAAGTGCCTTTACCCACTGAACTATATCTGTTGGCCCCCTGCTTGGCTTTTTAATGTGTTCTGGGGACTGAATTCAAGTCTTCATCCTCACATGGCAAGTGTTTTACTGTCTGAACCATCTTTCCAGCCCCTTGAATCTTTTTTTTCCTCCTACCTGAGCAGATGCCTGGCAAGAGAAGAGCTCACCTGTTCCCCTTGGTAGTGTGACTCAGGTGCAGAACGCTCCTTTGGGTCAGGAACTGACCATCCATTTCCTTTATAGATAGATATAGTCTGGTCCTCCTCTGCCTCTGTGCAGCTTGTTTTCCTAGGGGATCACCTACCCCCAATAGGAAGCTGAGAAAAAGCTGAGCAGATGGGCTGAAACAAGAGCCCAGTTCCCAAACTGAGGATGGGCAGGGTAGGATGGGAGTAAGGTTGGGGGCTGGCTGCCTGGGTGTGCCCTGGATTGCTGCCAGAGTTTTATTCTTCATGAGTTCGGTTTTCATGTTCACAAGGACCAGTAGGCATTTAGCAGAGTCCCCAGTGTACCTGGCTTTGTGTGGATTCCCCTGGGAACACCCAGAAGCACTGGTCCTTGACCCTCAAAGAGCCTCTACAGGGGACTTAGCAGAAGAAGCCAGATGGCTCAGCATGTGACAAGCTCACAGATTAAAAGTGGCTTCTTAGTGAGGAGGAGGTGCTGGAGATGAGGCCATAGGAAGCAAGGTTGGGCTGCCCCCTGGGGCTGTAGACCAGACCTTCCTGTACTGAGGAGGGAAAGGAATTAGGGTCCACGATGCTCAGATTCTCTTCCATCAAGGCATCTCCTAGATGCTGATTTCTCTAGGACTTGAGATGGCTATGACCTGAACTGTCAGCGTTGTCCTTGGAGCCCTGAATAGGCTGGTAGCTGGCCTGTGACCCTCGTTTAGCTTCTCAAGTCCTCCTCATGAAACTCTGAGGCACTCTGGGTCATATGTTCTCCTTTGGAGAAGGTGGTAGAGGCTGGGGGTTTCTATGTTGGTCCTTCAGGGCTTTGTCCCCCAGGACCACTAATCCCTCCTCCCACTTTCCCTCAGTGGTAGGTGAGGCAGCTGCACAAACTTTGTATGTGTGAAGGAAGTGGGCATCTGAGGAGCTTCTCTGCATCCCTTTGGGCTGAGGCTCAGCTCCCCTCTTTTCCCCTTGGCTTTCTCTTTGCCCATGCACCACTCTCCCTCCTCAGCTGTCACACAGACCCATGGCCAGTCCATCTCTTTACTTTGTTCCCGGTGCCAGACCCAACCCTCCACCTCCCCTTATTACTGAGCAATACTTTGTCACATGAAGACACCACGTTTGGTTTGCTTGTGTCCCACTTGAGGGACAACTGAGTTGCTTTTGGTTTGGGCTGTACTGATAGTCAAAAGCTGTAGTATAGTTTGTTTGTGTCTTCCTTTCTCTTGGATTATCAAGGAATAGAATCACTACATTAAAGAGTAGTGAACTTTTTGTTACTTCTCTTTAGAAGACCCGAGTCTCATTCTTAGACTAGTCTTAACCTTCCAAGTATCTTTCTCCCTTGGTCCCTTGAATGCTGAAGTTACAGGCATGTGGCACCATGGTAAAATCTTTATTTTATCACTATTATTTCTCTCGTAGTACTTGTGCATGCTAAGCAAGTGTTCTACCTCTGAGCTACATCCTCCGCCCTGAATCTTAAACGTCATTTGAAACTGACAGACTGTCACCATTGTGCATTCAGTCCTGGCTGCTCTGTATTTTTACCAACATTGGACATTTTTAGCATTTTAGCAATATACCCCTCAGTGGGTGTATGTTTGGCAGCTCACTGTGTTTAGTTTACATTTTTCTGATGTCCGATGATGCTAAGCCCAATGGAGATCTATGTCTACTTACTTTGTGTGAGGTTTGCTATTAGGGCCTTGCCCATTTATCTTCATGTAGGCGTCCAGTGTCCCATCATCTGTGGAGAAGAGTTATTCCTCCATTGCTTTCTTGGATGTCTTAGCCAAGAAACCTGCTGGCCGTAGACGTGCTCCCATGCATTGTATAGCATCTCTGCCAGCCGTGGCACCGCTCTAGCAGAGGAGCTGAAAGCACAACTCCACCTTTTGCCCTGTGTATTTAGTAGGCATTGATCGTAGTGCTCTTTCCTGAGAGCTTCCACATGATCAGAATCCTGTCCCACCAAGCTCAGTGGAAAGCTCCTGATAGTCATTTGGAGCTGTCATTTGAGAGGAATCACTTTTGGCTCCTCTGCCTGAAATAGTCACAGGAGGTTGTGCTGTTTGCTGAGGGTCCTGCAGCTGCTTAGTGGCAAGCCTGTGGTGTGTGCCAGAGCTGGTGTTCTAACCACTACCCTACACTACCCTAACCACTACCCCACAGACTGGTAGGGCAAATTCTCAGCAAGGGCATAGGCACCCTGACTCCCATCTCTTCCCCTCCATATCAGTGACAATACACCCACAGGAGCAGTTTGAGCAGCCATGATGTAATTCGTGACACAGCAGATGCTCTGTCATAGGCTCCTATGATGGTGATCGAGGACAATGACAATGATGTTCTTGTCTCTGAGGAACAGACCATCACCGATTCTCTTTAGAGAACCCACACCTAGCTTGGGTAAGCTTTGCCTATTTCCACTACCTCTGGACCCTTGGTCTTTTGACAGGTGGCCCTTGAGAGGAGCCCTGCTTTTTAGAAGTCTTCAGTGAAAGTTGTCTGGGAATTTCTATAGCTGTGATAAAACACCACGACCAGGAACAACCTGGGGAGGAAAGGATTTGCTTCATCTTATGCTTCCACATCAGAGTCTCTCACTGAGGGAAGTCAGGGTAGAATCCCAAATAGTACAGGGACTGGACACAGGAGCTGATGCAGAGGCCATGGAGGGTGCTGCTTACTAGCTTACTCCTCACGGCTTGCTCAGCTGATGCAGAGGCCATGGAGGGTGCTGCTTACTGGCTTACTCCTCACGGCTTGCTCAGCCTGCTTCCTTATAGCACCCAGGACCACCAGCCAAGGGGTGGTACAAGCTACAGCAAGCTGGGCCCTCTCTCATCAATCAGCAGTCTGGTGGGGGCATTTTCTCAATGGAGATTCTCTTTCTGAATGACTATAGTGTCATGCTGACAAAAAACCAAACCAAAATCAAAATCAAAACCAAAAAACCCGCTAGTACAGAGACAGTCACAGACTTTCTGAGGTCTCCCGGCTTCCAGGACCTTGTACCCTTTCTCCTCTGAGTGGGTGGGTCAGGACAGTGGGGTTTCCTGAACTGTCTCTCTGCAGACCTCTTTCACCTCTCCTTTGATTTTGCAGCCCAGCCCCCTTTCCAAACCTTTACATCAGTCCCATGATCCCCTACTGGCGTGGATACCAATATAGTCTCCATGACCTGGTCCCTAAGGGGCTTCTTCAAACTAGTCATACCTATAAAGTAGTAAACATCACAGTTTCTGGAGCCAGTCTGCCAGGGATGAGGGCTTCTCAGCTGTGTGAGTATTCTGAGCTCTACTTTCCTCATTTGTAGAGCAGGGGCAGGAAGAACTCCCACGTGATGGATACTGTCAGGAGCTTGTCAGTAGCTGAAATTAGTTGACATTTTCATTCAGAACAGACCTGTGTGGCTTGTGCTGCCTCAGTGTCAGTATTGTCCCCCAAAATAAAAAAAAAACTTTCTGCAAGCTGATACTTTGTTTCTAAGATAGCAGTGCTTGGGGCTAAAGTTAGAGTTAGGACTGGGGTTCAGGAAGGATTCAAACCTCCTTTCTTCTGAGGACTTCCTGTTCTCTGCCTTGGAAGGCATCCACAGCAGAGGAGCCCATACCGTGGGATCTTCTCTCGCAGACATAAATTGTTACCTGTTAGGTTCAGATATCCACGGGATGCTTAGAATAGGATAGAGGTAAGAACCCTCAGCCCAGGCAGGCCTGGAGTGCTGTTCTGGAAGCTTCTGACTGGACTCTTGAATTCTCAGAAGGCTACTCCGACATAAGCAGGAATTACACTCCAGGTGGTTTCTACTGGGACAGGAAGGGCCTACAAGGCCATCTTCCTCATAGAGACCTGTGGAAGGGGACTGTGCAGAGACTTGGATTGTTCAGGACTGTGGGGAGCTCTGAGATTGGCCTTGGAACATTTTTTGATCTGTTGGTGCCCACCAAGAATTTCCCAAGGCCAGTTCCCTTTCCTGTAGCTGATGTTGAAACAAGCCTGTGTTTCTGGACAGATGCTGATGTTGTGGGGAGCATTGGAAGGCCAAGGGTAGGGCATCAAAGCTCTGGGAAGCGGTGTGAGGTGCAGCTTGGGGTGCAGAACTCAGTCTGAGCTATCTGTTGTCTGGGTATTGAGTGCCTGGAGAAGGTGAGTCAAGGCTCAGTCTGGCCTTCCTTACTCATTCTGAAGACCTTGATGGAGCACTTAATATTTAGGGTGTCTCCCTGGGCTGTGGATCCTAGTCACGACACATGCCTTTGGAGGCCTGACCATTCATCCTGCCTCAGAACTTAGTGCTTGGTCCTATCCTATGACCTCCCCTAGTAAGTGCTGGGTCTGGCTGGGTCTAGCACAGTCTTGGTCCTGGACTTTGGTTTCTCTCTCTCTCTCTCTCTCTCTCTCTCTCTCTCTCTCTCTCTCAGGATTGGAGGACAACCTATGAGAGTTTGCTTGTCTCCACCATTATATGAGTCCCAGGAATAAAACTCAGGTTGGCAGCCTCGGTAGCAAACACCTTTATCTGCTGAGTCATATTGCTTCCCCTCAATCCTAGAGTTTAGTAATCAACAATGCCACTCTGTGCAGATGAGAACCTCAGCTGTAACATAGGTCCATTGGGCCACTGTGTGGCTTAAGGAGGACATGGGCTGGCAAGGGCTTTGTGAAGGTCTGGACACCATACAGGTGGTACATTTCAGTTTCTTTAGAGATTAGCAGTTGTCATCATGGTCAACGAACCAAACACCCATAGGTGGCTTTGATGACAAACTCGAGTTTCTCTTTAAACTGCCTTGAGACCACTTGGCAACTTGGCTGCCAGATTCTGTCCCTAGCCTACTCCCACCCCTTGTACGAGTGTTATCGACCAGTTCCTCAAGCCTAGTATCTGGGAACCAGTGGATGGTGGCTTCTTTCTTCTTGAAGCACTGCCACTGGTGCAGTTCCAAGCCCCAATAGATTATACGTGTCTCCTACTTGCAATCTCCCACCACTCTGCCCCTGACCTCCTGCAGACTCCCCGTTCCTGGCTGAGTATGGAGCTGGAGTTTTGAGTGTTGGGGTGTCTGTTTCTAGAGCCTCTGTAGCAATTACCACGAGCTTAAGTGGGTGGCTTAAAATAACAGCAACATATTCTCCCACGGCTCTTCAGGCCAGAAGTCTGAAATCGGGGCATCAGCAGGTACTTGCTCCCACCAAAGTCTGTGAGAGAGACCTTGCTTGTTCTTCCAGCTTCTGGTATTTCTAGACATCACCGCTTGCCTTCCTCTGCCTCTGTGATTCTGTGGCTGCTTGTCTCCCTGGGTGTCTCTATTTTGTGTGTCTGGATACTTGTCGTCTGATAGAGCCCTCTGGGTAGTTAGTCCAGGATGGCAATGGCATCTTGAGAGCTGTTTCAGTTCCACTGTGCTTCTGTGCCTTAGAATGGGTGAGTTACGAACAGCAGACTTTTGTTTCCCACCATGCTGGAGGATGGGAAATCCAAAATCAAGGGGCTGGAGGATTTAGAGTCTGGAGAGGCTTGCTTTCTGCTTCCAAGATGGCACCTTGCTGTTGTGTCCCCACATGTGGCCCTTGTGTATATGACTACAATTGTCTGTAAATTCCCCTCTTATAAGACACTGATTCCTTTTGCGGGGTCCAAACCCTCATGAGCCAACCATCTCCCAAAGACTTCACCTTCTGATGCCATTCTCTTGGGCCTTAACTTCTAACACATGAATTTGGAGGATGTACATTCACACTATGGGATCTGCTAATGTGCACCTCCCCTCCACCCCCACCCCACCCCCACCCCAGTGCTGCCATAGGAGTCCCATCCACAGATTTTTGACATGCACATGCCTTTTGGATGGGGGTAACATTTGACCCGATATAGGGTCTGGACTGTTCTACCCTGAACTCCTGGTGGGAACATGGTGAGGCCCAGAGCCTGGTTGACACTTATTCCACTTGTGTAGTTGTTGTAGATGTGATTGTATTTGCCTGCATAAGGGAAGAGTGTGACAGGGTTGGGAAGACCTGGCCTTTTGTAGCCAAAGCTCACACAGTCAGGGTGGTACTATCTGTTCCATAGAACCCAGTATGCAAGGAGTCCAAAGTAGATGCTCAGTAAATACTCACCTGTAAGAGATGGATGAAACCTTTTGATGGATCCATATTAGAATGTGGATGTGCATGAAAAGCCCAGTATTCTACAGAATTTCTGTTAAGACTTGACTCTCTTGAAAGTAAGTGGTAATAACAAAACCCAGCTTCATACAGCTACTTCTAATGAATGTATGCTTATTGTGAAACATTTAAGCAATGCTAAGTACAAAGAAGTACATTGTTAAAATATTAATAATGCCTTTATGATCCTGTTATCCAGAAATATCCAGTATTACCACTTGCTAAGCATCCAGATAGCTTGGCATCATACAGACAGATAGCCATGCATAAATGATATCACTCTGTTTATGCTTCTTTGTAATAAAAAAGAGTCTAATTCAATTTTCCTTGAATTTATCCAATGAGGCAAAACCCTAAGTGTCTCAGAAGGAATTGCTGGAGTGTAGAAAGAGATTTCTTCTCTAAAGGAGACAGTATTTTTCATGGGTTCTCTAAAGATTTTGAGAAAGACCCTTGTAAAAAAGAACCAAGCCAGGGACGATGGTGTACTCCTGCAATCCCAGAACTTGGGAGGTAGATGCGTGAGTTCCAGATTATCCTTCACAATATAGTGAGTTTGAGGTCAACCTGGGCTACAGTAACCTTGTCTCAAAAACAAAAGGCTGGCAATGAACCAAGCCTTTGAACATACAGAAGATTGATAATGAATGATAGTGCTCTTCTGTGTTGTATCTGACTCCCTACTTTGGAATGTGAGAATCAGGTGGGTTTTGAAGGGAAGACAGTACTGCCTGTGTACTTGACCCCTTGAAGAATATTCTCCTTTTGGGGGGGGGGATGGCTGTGGGTAGTGGGTTTGTCTTTGTAGCCACATGACGAAGCTTTCCAGAGCTTGGAGCTCCATCACATGTGGTAACCATGCTGAACCTATCTCAGGAGTGAATTGGGCTTGTGAGGGAATAGCATGGGCTAAGCTAGTTTGATCTGGCGATGGGGTTGAGAAGTTTCTGAAATGTCAGATGTTAATACAATGGCTGGCTTGCTTTACTGTGGAAGCCAGAAGTAGCGGGTGGATGGTTGGGTAGCATTATCAGTTATACAGGAGGGGTGTTCGAAAAAGGAAGTGGGAAGAGGGAGAAGAAAGCAAGTAGAAGGAGAGAAGGGAAATGGAGGGACAGAGGCTGGTGGCAGTGATGGGGGGGGGAGGAGAGCAGAGGTGAGGTGAGTCTGGCCTGCAGCATCAAGGAGCATGAGCTTCAGGACTACACTGGATTTGCACTCTGACAGGCTTTGGCTACCTGATGGAGCTTTCAGTACTATTCAGAGGGATGCACCCTGCAGCCCTTTGCAGCACAACCTTCTGTGTTTCTCCAGCCCTTTCTTCCCAGGGTCTGGTCCAGAAATGAGCTGGAGAATCAGGATGAGAACCAGGTCAGGTGCACTCAGGGCTTTGTCCCAGTGATGGTGTCCAGATGGAGCTCTGGAGTGTCGTTTGGAATATTCCTTGCATGGTCAACAGACCTGGGCTATGGGGGCCAGGAGACAGCAGCTGGGGCAGGTTTAAGGAGGGTCTAAGGCTTCATGACTCCTGATTGAACTGGGAAGATGTGATCTGTAGGAAGGATAGAACCACAGAGATGGCCCTTTGAAATCAACATAAGATAGCTCATGGCCTTAATGGTCCAGTGCTGGGTGTTGAGGGAAGAGGGGTCTGGATAGGCTATAATGATGATGATGATGATGATGATGATGATGATGATGATGATGATAAAGTTAAGAAGCCCCTAGACACTGACCTCCCCCCATTCCTGCTTTCCAAGAAGGGATGGATTCAAGGCTATCTGGGGGCCTTTCATGCTAACTGACTTTCAAAGCTCCTCAAATAATCCATTTAGCAAAGCAGAAAGCCAGTCAGGAGCGCTGATCTGTTTTTAGAAGCTGCAAGGTGCTTCTGCAGTACCTAAGGAGGGTTAGGGACCTGTCCCAGGGGAGCTCAGAGGCACTTGAGGGTGGTGATGGTGGTAGAGGTGGGAACCAGGCAACCAGGCTTCTGTGCAGCAGTTCAGATGTTCACTTTAACCTTTCTTATTTACTTATTTGTTACTCTATTTATGTGTGCGCACGTATATTTGCACGCATGTGTGTGGGTGCACACATGCCGAAGTGCACGGGGAAGGCAGAGGACAACTTTCAGAATTCAATTTTCTCCTTCTACCATGTGGGTCTTAGGGAATGAACTCAAGTCTCAGGCATTATAGCAGGCTTTTTCTGAGACTGTCTCACATAGCCCAGTGTATTAGGGTTCTCTAGAGGAATATAACTTATAGAATGAATCAGTCTACCCACCTTTCTGTCTGTCTGTCTATCTATCTATCTATCTATCTATCCATCCATCCATCCATCTATCAGGCTTACAGGTTCTGGTCCAGCTAGTCCAATGATGGTTGTCTATCAATAGAAGTTCTAAGAATCCAGCAGTTGTTTAGTTCACAAGGCTGGATGTCTCAGCTTGTCTTTAATATATTCCAGAATCCTTAAGAAGTAGGCTCCAATGCCAGTGAAGGAATGGACTTGTCAGTGAGAGCCAGAATAAGCAAGCAAAGGCAGCAAGCTCCCTTCTTCCATGTACTTTAGGCTCCCAGCAGAAAATGTGGCCCAGATTAAAGGTAGATCTTCCCACCTCAAAAAGATCTGGATTAAAGGTGAGTCTTTTCATCTCTGAAGATCTTGATTAAAAATTTGTCTTCCCACTTCAAGTGATTTAATTAATAAAAAAAAATCCCTCACAGGAGTACCTAGCTTGGGTTTTAGTTAATTCCAGATGTAGTCAAGTTGACAACCGAGAATAGCCATCACACTCAGATTGGTCTCAAACTTGCTATGTAATTGAGGGTGACCTTGGACTCCTGACCCTTCTACCTCCACCTCTGAGTGCTGAAATTACAGGTGTGTGCCACCATGTCTGGCTTGGCATTTCAGTTTTGAGGAGCAGTGAATGGTTAATAGAGACAGTCTCAGAATGTCTCAATTTTACCTCCATGCCGCCAGACTGGTTTCTTCTGGCTGCTCTAACAAGTGGCCACAAACTCAGGGTCTGAAAACAGCACAGGTTTGTAACCTCCTGTTTCTGATATACACTATCCATTGGGTACTGGAAGTTGCATTCTGTCTGGTGGTTTTGGGATGACCCAGTTCCTAGCCTCATCCAGCGTCTAGTAGGTCACCTGTGTGCCTTACTTTCTGGTCTCATGCTTGTCTTCAGAGCCAAAGACTCTGAGCCAAGCTCTCTCAACAGAGGAAAAAGACTCTGTTTCCTCTCCTGATGACAATGTTGTACCCACCTGGGTCATACTGCTGCTTGTCCCATGTCAGAGCAGCCTGGATTCTATCTGTAACAGCAACAGTCATGGCTGGGTGAGCTTATGCATCTGTAATTCTGGGGATCAGGATGAGGGCATCTCTGTGGAGCAGATGGGTCATCCTTATGGGTCAGAGGCAGGGCCAGGCCTTCTTCAGGCCTTGCCTCCTCATGTGTAGGACAGGGAACCACACTAGCTTATGTCTCTGAAAGATTCCATGGCCTGTGACTGAGGCTCCTCCATTTGGGTTTCTTTGTTTTGTGGACCTGTGACTGGTGAGTTCTCACATGCCCTTACCTCAGTCATAACCTTGGGGCTGGAGGTTTGTTGAGTGTTCCCTATGTTTTCCTACAGGGGAAAGGAAACCACATTAGAGTTGAGACATGACCTCGGTTTAAAAATAGTTTTTGAAGATTTATTTATTTTAGTTTATGTGTATGAGTGTTTTGCCTGCACATAGGTCCATATATCATGTACATTTCTGGGGTCCAAAGAAGTCAGAAGAGGGCATTGGATGGATCCCCTGAAACCTGAGTTACAGATGGTTGTGAGCCACTGTGTGGGTGCTGGGACTTGAACCCAAGTCCTCTGTAAAAGCACAAAACGCTCTTAACCACTGAGCCATTTCCAGTCCCATGATTGCTTTGTAATGTTCAGTAAGCAAACTTGTAATCCTATATGGAGAGAGAGAGAGAGAGAGAAAGAGAGAGAGAGAGAGAGAGAGAGAGAGAGAGAGAATGAGAATGCGAATGCTTTATTTCCTCAGCTCTAACAGAAACTTGTCAAATTTTTTCATTTGTTCAGATTTTTTTTTCTTTGAAACAGGCTTTCACTATGTAGCACTGGCCTGGAACTCAACATGTAGCTCAGGCTGGACTTGAACTTATAGATCTGCCTATCTCTGTCTCCTAAGTGCTGGGATTAAAGTCATTTGCTATGAATGGACATTTATTGGAGACAGTTTCATGTAGCCTAGCCTGACCTCAAGTGCTGGGACTACAGATGTGCACCGCCATGTCTGGCTTTATGCCACTGGAGCTCCTGGAATGAACCCAGGGCTTGAGGCATGCTAGCCACGCCCTCACTGAAAAGAGCTGCTCCCCTTCCTCATTTTTATTTTTATTTTTTTGAGACAAGGTCTTGCCATGTTTTGGAGGCTTGGACTTTACTTATTGCCCAAGCTGGCCTGGAACTCATGGTCCTCCCTCCTTAGCTTCCTGAATGCTGGGATTATAAGCACATGCCGCCGTACCCATCCTTTTTCTAACCTTTTCTTTAAAGTGTCATTGCTTGCCTCCAGTCACACATTGTCATCCTTCTCTGATCTAGCCTGAATTTTTCTTGCTGCACATTCAGACAATCTGCTCATAGGTAAATAATGACACCTAATCCCTTATAAATCTACTTTCTGCCTTGTTCTAACCACAGCACAAATTTGCTTCCAAGACTCCTGTCATCTCTTTGTTAGTGGCGTGGGCATCTGTGTGTGGGCCTGGGGTCATTAGGCTGAGGGTAGGAGGCAATTCATTGTGCTTAGATAACCCCAGGTGACCTGCCTGGTATGGAAACTCCCCCTCCTAGTCCCCCAGGTCAGATAGTGTTGCTTGGCTACGGGAGGCTCCAGTGGGGAGAGAGAACAGGCACACATGTTTAAAATTCAATATTGTGCCCTGGCAAACACTCCAGTGGGGCCTTCCAGCCCACTGATAATCTCTAATTCTCCCCACTCCTTGTGGGCGGGGCTCTGCCCTGAGACCCAGATGGTCTCTTCTGGGAATTGCCTGTCAGCTGTTGTGAGGGTCAGGGTGGGGGTGAGCTGGTCACTCACTGCCTTGGATCATTCTGAGCAGATTCCTGGAAGGCCTGGGCTGGCTGGTACAGACCTGTCCTTCAGAGGGTCTCCCAAGGAAGAAAGCCTAGCAAGGCCTAGTCCTGTCACGGGTGGTGTCCTTGAGAGGAAGGGCTACTTTTCAGAAAAGAGCCCTTTCCTAGGTCACACAAAGGGCATCCGTGATTCTTTCCATAGGACCTCTTGTAAATGGAGACTCCTCACTAAGTTGGTTGAATCTGAGTTTGAAGGTGTGATATGGCTGGCTTCCCTGCAGCATCATTTCTTTCTGAGGTAGTTCAAGGGTTCCTCCTCAAAGCTGGGGTCCTGATAGAGGAGCAAGGGAGTGAGCAGACATTCCATATGTGCAGTGGAAAGTAGGTCACCCCCTCTTCATAGGTTCACACAGCCGTTTTGGGCATCCAAGAAGCACCTAGTCCGTCAGGTCCTTCCTGACAGGAAGGGATCACATGGATCCAGGACTGGAGGTCATGAGCAAGTCGGGTGATAGTTTTCTTGAGTGTGCAAGCCTCTCACCCATAGCTCTGAATCCTCTCCCCACCCATGGCCCTTGGGAAGCTGCCTCCCCTTCCATGCATGCCTCTAGTGTGGTTTCAGCTCCTCACACACCACAGGATGTTAGGAGGATTCCTGCATTTACTTTACAGTGTTGCTGAATGTTTCTCACGGGTAAGTTCTGCCTAGGGCCTTGGGACACACATAGAAGGAAACAGCAGATACAGTCCTTGTAATCATGTGCCCAACTTCTGGACAGAGAGACACTGTGAACAGAAATCCAGCACCTGACTGCAGCTCCTTGGGTGCTCTGAGGGAGAGATATGCTTTGTATTTTGGTATTGATGACTTTAAGGGTGGCATATTTGGGTTTCTATTGCTGTGATAAAATACTGTGACTAAAAGCAACCTGGGGAGGAAAAGACTCACTTCATCTCACACTTCCAGGACAGACTATCAGTGAAGGAAGTCAGGGCAGAACTTATACAGGGCAGGAACCTGGAGGCAGGAGCTGAGGCCATGGAGGGGTGCTGCTCACGGACCTGCTTCTCATGGCTTGCTCAGCCTGCTTTCTTATCTCACACCCAGGACCATCAGCCCAGGGGTGACACCACACAGTGAATTGGGCCCTACCACATCAGTCATCAAACAAGGAAATGCACTGTAGGCTTGCCCAAAGGGCAATCTGGTGATAGGGGACATTTTCTCAACTGAGGTTCCCTTTTCCAAAATGATTAGGTTTGTGTCAAGTTGAAAAAATCCAACCAGCACAAATGGAAAAGACAAATGTGTTTCCATGGGGCTTAGGAAGAGTCCACAGGAAGGTGACAGGTGAGCTGTCTCTAATATAGAAGTTGTGAAGGGCAAGAAGGGTATGTCTGGACCCTGGAAAGAACAAATGCACAGTAAAGGTAAAGTAAAGGTAAGCGCTTGCTCCTGGGGAGCAGACAGGAATTGTGGCTGCAGGGACATGAATAGGGGAGGCCATAGAGTCAGCACACACTACGTGTGGATCCTGGGGGTGGGGTTGGATATTTAAAAACTAACTTATTTCTTTTTATTTTATGTATATTTGTGATTTGACTGCATGCATTCTTTGTGAGGGTGTCGGATCCTCTGGAACAGGTGTTATAGACAGTTGTGAATAAGCCACCATGTGGGTGCTGGGAATTGAACCCAGATCCTCTGGAAGAGCAGACAGTGCTCTTAACCGCTGAGCCATCTCTTCAGCCCCATGGGTTTGGATTTTTAAGAATTATGTTTTGGTTAGTATTTTATGTGTGTGTGTGTGTGTGTGTGTGTGTGTGTGTGTGTTGCCTTCAGAGCACAGCTTTTGGGACTGGTTCTTTCCTATCATGTGAGACTTAGGAATGGAACTCAGGTCGTGGGGCTTGGTTGCAAGAGTCCTTACATGCTGAGCCATCTCAGTGGGCCAGGGATTTGAGTTAAATTAACAGAGAGATGTGATCTACATCTGGCAGCCGTGTGTGGAGAATGGATTATCGATCATCAGATGTGGGAGGAGGGAGGCTTTGTGAGAAGCTATCTCTGGAATCCAGCGCCTTGGACCTGGGCAGTCAGAGGAGGTGTCAAGAGTGAGTGGATGGTCATTAGGTTAGAGAGGTCAAGTCAATGGAATGGACTGGTGGCAGGTGAGGGGAGGAGGAAGCTAGATGAATTGGTCAAAGGAGACAGAAAGAGCCTGTCACAGAATTGTGGGGTATGTGGAATTCCACGGAGGGGTCCAGGCCCGAGACTCCACCAACCCAGAAGGAAGAGTGTCTCCCAAGTGCGAAGCCCCAGTGCCTGCTCTGACCGATGAAGACAGAGAGCTCCCTTGGCATCCAGGTGCTCTGCTTTCTAGAGGTGGTTGACGTGCTCTGCCTGCCAGCTCCAGGAGATGGTCCTCTGTAGATTTCACCGTATGCCCTGCTGAGCTCACCTGTAGCCCTCCCTGCCCTAGCAAACGCACCCCCACCTTTAGGCCTTCGAGAGCAAGCCATGGTGTTCACATTCCTGGTGGCCCTGTCAGACTAGGTACTCACAGGGTACCACTTGTCAAAGGGCTCCTTGATTTAGTGAAAATGGCTCGGGATGGTGGTACACACCTGTAATGCCTGCGCTTGGGAGACTGAGGTAGGAGATTGGAAGTTCAAGGCCAGCCTGGGCTCCAGATACTGTTCGAAAAAACAAAAACAAAACAAACAAACAAACAAAAAAACTCAAAGGAACAAATAAAAACAATGAATGGAGTTGGGTCTGTGCCTAGCTGAAAGGCTCTGGGAGCACAGGTAGGATTGAGTGAAGTTGGAATTCTTGGGTGGATCTGCTTGCTGGGTGGTGGGCAATCCACTGTCTGGGCCTCACCCACTGAATGGCTAGGAGGTGATCTGGAACTTCTTTGACCTCTGCCTGTGGGTTGCTTCTCCCCTGGGACTCACTAACCATTCCCCCCCTGTAGCCAACACCATCAATGACAAGGTAGCTTGTGGCTAGGGGACAGGTCCTGAGCTCCTCAGCTGCACACTGTATCAGCTAGGTAGACCCACTGCCACCTCCAGACTGGCTATTCAGCTCTCTTAGACCTTACCTGAGCCAACACAGCTTCCTCAGTCAGAGCAAGGATGTCTGATGGGTCTCACTTTCTTTGCTTGGCTGGCTGGTCCACTGTATCAGTCTAGCCTTGCTTGAAAGCTTTGAGTCCCAGATCTGCAAGGTGGTTTGTGCCCTTGGGACCAGGGCTCCTCACCATTTCTGACACATGTGCTGGATTCATCCATTACTTTAGCTAGCAAGGTATTGGGTTGTGAGCAGAATGATAAGGGACTCCCTTGATGTTCTCTTGCTCCAAGACCCTCCTCTGTTGTCTGTGATCCTGAGCCCAGGTTAACTGGGGACACACACTGGAACCAGTGGCAGATGATGACTGTTTATGATAGGCAGGCATGTGCAGCTGATCTCTTTTTCCTTGTCATCAGAGCCCATAAACCTCGGAGGGACTGGGTGTGTGTTTGCAATGAGTGAGTTTTTAATGCGTGTGTGGGCTTGGGGGTGGACTTGAATGCAAATGTTTTGGGTAGCACTCTGTTATGCCAGCCCAGTGTTTGGGGTGTCTGGGGGTGGATATTATGGGACTTGCCCTGTGAATGCATTTTCAGCCAAATGATTTCCCTAAGCAGGGACCTCTGGGCCTGGCATGGACAGTTCTCTGTTCCTCCCATAAACCTAGTTAGGGTCTTCGCTTGCCCCTGCACCCTGCTGGCAAAGCAGGGAAGGCGATCATGTTATTTGACGTATGGTTTATAGAGGAGAGAGCTGTCTAGCGTCAAGGTCTCCATGTATTGTACATGTATAATTAGGCTGCTGGAGCTTGGGGAACTGAAGTACTTATTTAGGTAATCATTAGCTAGAACATGGAAAAGAAAGGAACGTGCAATTTGCAGATGTTCTCCCTTCCTGCAGGTTAACCTGAAGTGAAGCTCCCAGCTGGTAGGGAGGCTGACCCCCCCCCCATCCCCCCCATCCCCAGCCTCCCTCTGCCATGGCTCTCTGGTGAGGGAAGGCTGGGGATCTGTAAAGGGTGGCCAGGACTGGTGAGGATGACTCAGATGGCATGTCCTGGGCACATCAGAAGAATCATGAACCCCCACCACCACCCCATTTCTCATGAGCTTTTTCCCAGTCTTGCTCTTTGCTCTGAACCAGTGCTTCTCAACCTTCCTATTGCTATGACCCTTTAATATAGTTCCCCATGTTGTGGGGACCTCCAACCGTAATATGATTTCCATTTCTACTTCCTAAGTGTGATTTTGCTACTGTTATGAATCGTAATGTAACAATCTGATATTCGGGAGATCTGATATTTCAACCCACAGGTTGAGAGCCACTGCAAAACCAATCAATTGACTCAGTGTTTGGCCCAGCACATTTGTTGTGCACCTACTGTGTGCTTGATGAGAACCAAACTCTAGTCAAATCCCAGGACTCTGTTGCCCCATGTGTGGGAAGGTGTTCAGAAGAAGATCTAGATCATTGACATTCTTCAATAACTATCTTCAAGCCCGAGTTCACTACTGACTAACAGTGCAGGCCTGGGTAGGTGGCTGGGTGCCTTGTTCTTCGCTTTGAAGCAGAGGCTGGGCAGCTGGGGTCACCAAGGCAACATGGTGCTGGGGCAGTTCTGGTCTGCTGCTGGTGACAGTCACCTAATGATCCCTCAGGGGACAATAGCAGCTCTTCTGGAGGAGAGTGGGAAGTGAAGCATAGGAAGGCAGAGGTCCACCGGAGAGTGTAGTCCTGGGATTCAGTTCCTAACATTTGAACAGGGTGAGGTTGGATCCTTTTTGGCTTGGCTATTTCTAAGCAGCCCTGGCAGTGAGTTGAATGGTGTTCTAGATGACCCTGCATGTTGGAGACTAGTGTGCTGAGCTGGGGTTCATAGCCAAGTTACTGGAAGGACACAGAAACCCTCTCTGGTGAGTAGCTGAGTTCATAGTTCCCCAAGAAGACTCTTTCTTCAGGGACAGGGGATGGAAGGATGTTTAGGCAGAGACAGCTAGCTAGTGAGAAGGAAACAGGAGCTGTGGGTCAGGCCTGGTGCCACGTCTCGTCATGGTGTTTTCTGTCTGGGTGACCATACACAGAATTCTCTTCATTTTTTCTCTGGGTATAAGGCCAGGCCAGCGCTGGGGAGGAGGAGGCTGGCACCGATGGGAATGGCCAGCGCGCTTGTGGTCCCAAACTTGTCTGTGGATGGAGGAGAATGGATGGTGGATGGAAAGGCTTGCTGGCTGGTTCCTAGTCCAGAGTCACACGTGTGCCATGCAGCAAGTGCCAGCCAGAAAGTGAGCAGGGGTCAGGGACAGAAAAGGGATGGGAGAGAGAAGTGTGAAGTCGGACCTCTCACATGACTGGACTCCCCACCATGGTGGCCTGGAGGCACCCCTTGCCATTTGTGTCTTCCAGAGGCTAAGGAAGTTTTAATGGAAGGCCCGTGGCTTCACCCTTTCAGCCCTGGGGTCTGTTCCCTTTCTTCTTTCTTTGAGCAGGAAGTCTCATGCAGCCCTGAGGCCTCTATGAGGGCAATGCCACACCTGTCCCTCTTTACCTTCCTGTCTGCTGAACCCACCAGTCTGCTGACACAGACCCAAAAAGGTTTGTCTCCAGTGACCTGAAGGGATTTTCACAGCTGTTTTTCCAGTTCCCCCCTCTCATGAGGCTCTTGAAGCTGAGTTTCATGTGGGGAAAACTGGAAATTTCAGGCCACACACTAGATCAAGACCAAGAGCTCTGCCAGAGGACATCAAGGCCAGGAGACTCTCTATGGTGCTGATGCCTGCACCTGAACCAGCACTGGGCGGCCTGGCAGCCGGAGCCCAGCTGCATCCTGGAAAGTGGGGCTGTTGCTTCAAGGCAGCCGTGTTCTCCTGCACCCTTTGAAGGCATGAGTGGCCTCTCTTGACAACTTCTGGTGGAGTCTGTGGTAGCTCTATTTTTTTAAGATTTATTTTTATGATTTTTAATTATGTGTATGTGTGTGTCTGTGTGTATGTGTGGATGAATGCAGGTGCCCACGGAGGGCAGAGGATCAGATGCTCGGGAGCTGGAGTTCAAGGTGGTTGTGAGCTGCCCCACACGGGTGCTGGGAACCGAAATATAGACCTCTTTCATGAACTGAACAGAGTGCTCTTAGTCATTGAACTGTTGATCCAACCGCGGTGGTAGGGTTTTTGGTTTATCTTATTTCATATATACTGCAGCAAAATTTCTGAGGATACATAGCGTTATAAAGAAAATGTTAATTTTGGCTCATGATCCTGGAAGTCAAGGTGGAGGGCCAGTATCTGGTGATGTCTTGATGGCAGGTTTAGAGACAGGGAGCTCATGTTTATCTCTACTGGATCCTTTCTTATATAGAGCTACAGGTATTGAATAATGGGGCTTCACCCTGATGGGCTATCCCATCCTGATCAGTTTCCAGAGCCTTAAACTTGAACAAGCAATTGTTTAAACCTCTGCCTTTCAGGACTTCATAGTGGAGATCAATTTTCTACACATAAACCCTGGGGCATACAGTCAGTCCACATTCTCCTTCAGCTGGGTCTCTGTCCCTCTTCATTTTTATCCTGTTTAGACTTTGAGTTGGTGCCATGATTTATGATTTACAAGCCACTTTCCAAAACACTTGTAGTTCTTACAGCTGTAAGAGAACTGTTATTTTCCCATTTCACAGGTAGGAAAATTGAGGCTTGGGGAAATAAATGAGGCATTTCCTTTCATCAGACACTAAAGACGCAAGCATGAGTCTTGTGATTCCAAGCTTCATGTTCTTGCCCCAATCCCAAGAAACAATCAGGAGACAGAGGTAGGGGGATCTCTGTGAATTTGAGGCCAATCAGATCTACAGAGCGAGTTCCAGGACAGCCTGTCTCGAAGAAAGAAAGAGAGAAAGAAAGAAGGAAACAAATAACAAACAACCCCTCCCCTCCCTCCCCCCCCCAAAAAGCCTTACTAAGCCCCTGCTGCTGGAAACACTGCTCCAGAGACATACGTCCTCCTTAAGTACTCTGAAGTCAGGAACATCTCATGAGCAACAGTATCCCAGGAGTTGCAGTTGCCAGTGTTCTGTTTGTGGCACATGGTATATGTGGTGCTGTGTGGTACACACAGTAACACGTTCTCTCACGATGGGCACTGCTGTGGATGGGAGAAAGTCTGCAGTGTGTGGCCACAGCTTCTGCCACCAGGGCTTTCCAGCTGCGAGGAACAGTCAAACCTAGCCATTAACTGTATTTTGATATCTACACAAATACACAAACCAAGCCAAGTTCTGTGAAGATGTTGGTTGAGAGCTTTCCAGTGACTTGAGGGACTGTGGATGCAGCCCAGGGATGGAGTGTGTGCTTAGCATGCACAAGACTGAATTCCATCATTAACGAGAGAGAGAGAGAGAGAGAGAGAGAGAGAGAGAGAGAGAGAGAGAGTGTTTCAGGAGGACAAGTGGCATTTGGGTCTTACCAAGTTGTATCCGATGTGTATCCAAGCCACATTAGTGTGCTATGATTTGCAAGGTTGTCTGTTGATCAAATTATTCACCTCTCAGCCTCAGTTTCTTCATCTGCAGAGTGGGCAGGGCCAGCATGCCTGCAGTACTGGTGGCACTGAGGCTTAGGTAGGAGACCATGTGAGGAGTGTTTAGCTGAGGTCTGGCACACGCAGTGAGAATTTGATAAATGTCGGCACCTCTCCCCAGAGTAAATTCTGTCAGTCTGGCTGCGGTTATTGATGACTGCTGTGTGTGGTAGGTGTTTCTGTATTTGTGATCTCCGTTCATCCTGGGAAACACCCAAACACCCAGGGTGTGGGGTAGGATCATTATTCCATTTTTTAAAGCCAAGAAAACGAGGCTGGAAGTCATAGGACTGGCTGGTGGCCGGCTGTGGTTTGGATACCAGTCTCTCTGACTGTCAGCGGGTCTTTCCCCTGGACCGCAGCTGCTGGGGAAAGATTGAGGCTGGAAAGGAAGTCTGGCTGGTGGGGAGCTCACAAGGCTCACAGTGTTTTATCAGCCATTACCACTGGGTGTCCTGAGTGATGGGGCTTCTGGTTTGGAAGAGAGGGGGTGTAGGGGTGAGGCAGGGATGAGAGTCTCATTAAACCAGGGGAAAATGTGCATGAACGTTATTCTTCCCACCCTCCACTTCCATGGGCAGTGGTCGGTTTTGCATCGCAGGAATGGCTACTTGTCTCTTTGGCCTCCACTCTTCCTCCTTCTACTTGGAAGTGCTTGAAGCACCTGGGCCCTGGAATGGCTTCAGAGTGTGGCCATAGTGCCGCACTCTGCTTATGACACTGCTGGGGCTCAAGGCTTCCTTGGCTAGCTAAGAGAGCCCTTCTTGACCTCAGAGTTAAACATAAGCTCATCAGGTCCTTCCCTCCTTGACACCCTCCCTAGCTCACTCTCCTCTTTCACTTGGAACACTCACTTGGCTCTGCTTCTAGCAGGCTGTGTGACCTTTAACAGGCCAAATAACCTCTCTGAACTTTAGTTACACTTCTCCTTGATAGCCCTGGGGGCCACACGAGATGGGGCAGGGGCGCATCCTGTGCCTAGATGAAGTGGGGTTGAGTGGGAGACGGACTGAGGATGATGTTCCTGGAGTCCCCATCTTTAGCAGTACCTGGCCTAGAGGTCAATAAGTTAGGTATCTCTCTCCTGCCTCTTCACTTCTGGAATTTGGACCACAAGCATACTGTGAACAGACAGGTAGCAGAAGCATACTGGGTATGGTGTGTCCTGCTAATTAGGGCCTGCCATGCCCCTGGGACTGCAGGAATGGCAGGGTAGGGTAGAGGCTCTACAGAAAAGCTTATGGGGCCCTAAGTAGGAATAGGGAGAAACCAGAAGCAGAAGCAGGAGGGTTAGGGATGCAGGAGCCCCACACTTGGTCCTTGGGCTCAGCAGGGGCAGAGAGGCCCATGAGAATCGCCCCATGGCTTCTCCAGTACTGCATGTTCCAATACTGCATGTTCCCTCAGTGTTTCAGGATTTGGAAGGGACATTGCCAGCCTTCTCCAGAGCTGTAGTTCCCTCTCCCACATGGCACTTGCAAGTGAGGTGGCCCAGACTCTATCTAGTCCCATGCTTCTCTCTTTCCCACCCATTCTGACCCCTCATGTTATTTTAATCTCAGGGATAGACCTATGCCAAGTCCTCTATTGAACCATGCCCTCCTCTAGCACCCAAGGACATCTGGCCATCTGTCTCCCATGGGATACTGTTGGGTCTCTACAGCAGATACAGGCCAGGCCAGGATGTGTCTGGCTGCCAGCGGACAGGCCTGGAGAGGCAGAGGCAAGCCTTCTGGGTGCCTCTCATGCTGTCTTGGGAGCTGGAGTGGGGAGAGTTGGCTGATCATCATGCAGACATTTACAAATTGGTCTTTATGCTTCATCTTGCCATGGACTTAGTACCTTTACCCGGCGAAATGGCCATCTTTCTCTATTTTACAGATATAGAAACTGAGACTCGAAGGCTGAACAATTAGTCACAGCTATAGCAGCAGAATCATGGGTTGAAAGCATGTCCATCACACGCCAAATCCATGGCTGTCTCCGGTGCAATGCAAGCCTCTTTAAGGAATTTAATAATTCTTGCCATAACTTCTGAGCTGGGCACACTGCCTTTTTCCCAGAGCTGATTCTGGTGAGGGTGTTGGATAGGCGTGGAGTCTGACACGCTTATATTTGGAAAGAGACCCCAAGACTCGGGGAAGGGTCTCAACCCCCTATCCCCCTTCTTCCAACTCAGCATATGGGCACCTCTGAACTTTAAATGTGGTGTGAGTCTCCTCAAGCCTTTGACTGTTTCTTTTAAAAATTTCTTTTGGGGGTACTTAAGGCATGAAGCAACTGCTGTTTTTAAAGTGCATTAAAAATTATTTTTTAAAAATAGAGCAATAACCCAACATTACAAAGGAATCTAGGCTGTTCCTGATAGAAAATAGCTCCCTATGCCTCTGCACCCCTTCCCATGAGTCCCCCACCTCCAAGTAACTAACTGCTTATGGATTTAGCTGTGTCTCCCACTTTGGGCCATGGTGTTTTAGACTGTGTGGTCCTCAGGGATGTAGGTATCTGCTGTCTTTTACTTTGTCGGCATTTTCCTTGCACGAAGGGCTTCCTAGCTCATAGGTCTTGAGTCTTCATTACCATCCAGGCCACTGGCATCCTTCCAGCTAGCCCTGTTTTCAAGGCAGGAGTGGAAGGAAAGCCTGCTTTTGACTCTCCTGGGCCCTAAGTCCATTCCTCTAAAAAGCCTCTGGCGTGGTGCTCCTTGAGAGTGACTCCTTACCCTATGACATACATATAGTAACTCTGCCAAGCCCTGGGTTACCCAGAGAAGCAACCCAAGCAACAGAAGGGTCAAAGGTCATGGCTAGTCAATGTGGACTAACAGCTCTGGGCAGGCAGACACCCAAATCCTGCAGTTCCTTGTTTGATCTTAAGGAAGTTGGCCAACGTCAGCAGCTGCCGCCACCTTGGTGGCAGCAACAGCAGGTAGCAGCCCCGGCAGTGCTTCTAAAGCAAAGGCTTTACCTCTCGGGGGACTGGCACAGAGAAGATGATGGAATTCTTAAAGAATTTTGTGGTGAGTGTCCCTGACTGGGAAGGGATCCTGTCCATACCCTGCTGCTGCAGGGGCTTCAGGTAGAACAGAGTAGAACCCCATTTGGCAGGGAGCCCTGAGAGGCTGTTTGCCTACTCCAGGCATAGAGGCTTCCTGTCACTCAGGGGAAGGAGGAGCAGAAGTCAGTGACAGGGTTTTTTTTTTGTGGGGTGTGTGTGTGTGTTGTTGTTGTTGTTGTTTTGGGGGAGAAGTAGGAGGAGGAAAGGTGTTGGAATCAGGGACCAGACCTTTCCTGCTTAACCTGGATCTGAGGTAGAATCCTAGCCTGCAGCTGGATCTCACCTATGTGTTCTTCTGAGAAGGCTTCTTGGTTTGTGCCAGGGTCTCAGATGCCTTCCTGCCCACCCAAAGCCATATTTCAGGTTGGCATTTCTAGAACATATAATCGACAGGGACTCTGCTGGATTTCAACTTAGCCTACAATTCTCAGAGGTGGTTGGTGTGGGACCTGGGCTGGAGACTGCGGGAGCCATGTCCGGGGCTGCCCTGGAGGTGTGATGGACTCTCGCTTGAGCCAGGGCTTTGTGCCCCTCCTGGTAGACTTGGATGGCCCAGACTAACATAAGCCGGCCAGGACTGCAGGGTTCCCTGTCTCCATTCCTGCTAGTCAGAGACTAGCTTGCTTTCTTCCCCTCCTTGGCTGCGCTGTCTCTTGTCTTCAGAATGCTGAAGGTAGCAGGGTAAGATGAGTCTGAGGAATGATGGGATATATTTGGGGATACAGTTCCCCAATCTCAGGCTACAAGATGAGTGCTGAGGGACCAATCTCAACGTTGTCAATCAAACAGCTTGACTTGGCTGGACGCTGCAGGGACAGATAGTGGAAACTGAAGGGTTTGAAGCTGGGAGCTGATGTCACTGGGTACACTGTTTTCAAGGATCATGTGGCTGCCGTATGGGGAGCTGTGAGGAAGGGGTGTCAGGGAGGCCTGAAGTCTAATGAGGAGGCTCATGAATGGCTGCAGGGAAGACAAATGATGAAGGCGGGGTGGGGTGGGGGAGAGGGGGCAGAGATGCCGTCAGACCTGTATGAACACTGGCCATGGCTTTGCAGGAGGCTTAGAGTGTTGGGGGTGGGGTGGGGGGATGAGCTAATGTGGGGATTGAGGGTGACTCTTAGGGTTTTGTTACTGCTCATTGTGATGACAAGACTGATGGACAAAGGTATTTTAAGGGAAGATTTAAAGATCGTCTCATTCTGGCCTTACTGAGTTTGAGACCCCTAAAAGGCATGCGGGTGAGATATTGACTTGACAAATCTAGATAGATCTTGTCTTGATCCTGCTTCTGCCTTTTATGAAAATGTTCATTTTTGGAAAGTTGTTTGATTCCTCAATGTCTCTGTAGCAGCCTCCGCCTTACCACCTGATGGTTGTGAGCAGCAGCAGGAGGAGGAGGAGGGGAGGAGGAGGAGGAGGGGGAGGAGGAGGAGGGGAGGAGGAGAAGGGGAGGAAGAAGAGAAGGAGGAGGAAGAGGAGGAGGGGGAGGAGGAAGAGGAAGAGGGGGAGGAGGAGGGGGAGGAGGAGGAGGGGAGGAGGAGGAAGGGGGAGGGAGAGGGGGAGGATGAAGAGGAGGGGGAGGAGGAGGGGAGGGAGAGGAGGAGGAGGAGGGAGAGGAGGAGTGGTGTAGGTGGTATTTGTAAAGTGTCTGATCAGTACTCAGTGCTGGCACATTTCAGGATCCCTAAGAGAAGACACCCTGAGATCCCTTCCATCATCTAAGTTTTCAAATTGGGAATATTCAATGGCTTTCTATTGTTCTGAACAGAGTGTGATACTATATCTCATAGGCTGATTTGGATTCTAAATTAAGTGTGTTTTCACCCATGCAGAGCTGTTTTTTTAAATACTTAGTTGATTAATAATGAGTGGATTACCACTGTGTAAAAATCAAGAGGGCTTACATAAAAATTTGGATTTCTGGCTTATCTTGAGAACTCTAGCCACACCAAGCTTGTGTTTCTATTCGGCAGCTTCTGTAGAGATAAGTAGTGGCTGTCTCTTTTGATACTTTAACGTCGACTTACTAATCTATTCCAATTTTAAAAAAAATCAAGGTGAAATTTATATAACATGGAATTAGTCATTTTAAAGTAAACAATTGGTTGGCGTTTCACAGGGGCACAGTGTTGTGGAGCCACCACCTTTGTCTAGTTACAAAGTACTTTATTTTCACCACCCTCACATAAACTCTCCTCAACAGTTACTCCCCACCCCGCCACCCTCCATCCCCAGCCGCTGGCAACCACCAGTCTGTTTGCTTTCTAGATATTTTATAGGAATGCAGTAATCAAATTTCTGTATAGCAAAAGAGACCACAGAGGAAAAAGGCACGCAGTGGAGTGGGGAAATATTTACAAAGTACATAAAAGCTAGGGGGCTATAGGGGATGGAGAGGTGGCTCGCTAGCTAGGGGGAGCCATCACTGCTTTTTACAGAGAACCAGAGTTCCATTCCCAGCACTCATGTCAGGCAGCTCACAACCACCTGTAACTGCAGCTCCAGAGAATCTGATGCGCTCTTCTGTCCTCTGCATTCACCCATATGTCATGGTGTGTGTGTGTGTGTGTGTGTGTGTGTGTGTGTGTGTGTGCGCGCGTGCGTGCATGAGGAATAGATTGAAAAAGATTTTAAAAGACATTTCTCCAAGGAAGACATTTAAATGAACAACAAGCAGGTGGAAGGTATTCAAACAATTCACGTGAATGTACCGGGAACTACAGAGATAGCACCTTCCACCCCCCACCCCCCTCAGAAGAGCTAGACATCTCCCCTCCACATACACAAAGATAAGAAGTCTTGGTGAGACTGGGAAAACTGGGCCCCCTGGAACACTCCTGGTGGGAATGTGAACCGGAGCTGCTGCTGTAGAAACAATATGGAGGTCAGTTGGGAAACTTTCAAAATAAATGAGGGAGTTGTTTCAACAAAGAATGATCTTGAGGACCTACCCGAGTTCCACCCCAGAACCCATGTGAAAAGAATGTGTTGGCTGTGTTGGATTTCTTAAAGTTCCATATTAAATGTAGGTTCAGCCTCTTAGCTTCTGTAGTGGCCAGGATTCTTCTAGGGACTGTGTTAAATATGCACACTGCTTTGTTCCGGGTTGCCGGCTGTAGCTGGCTCCTTTTCTTACGGCTGAGACAGACGAAATTTAAGAGTGGAATGGTTTATCTTGGCTCATGGTCTCGGAGGGATTTAAGTTCACTGTGGCAAGGTAGGCATGGTGGCAAGAGCCTGTGGCAGAAGGCTCTTCAACAAGTCATAGACCAGGAAGCAGAAAAAACAGGATGGAACTAGAAGCGGGTGTAACCTTCAAAGGCTACCCCTTGTGACTTCTGCCAGCCAGGCCCCACCTCTTAAAGGACTCACAGCCTTCAAAATATCCACACAGCTGGGAAACAGGCACTTAGTGTATGCACCTATAGGGGACATTCCGGATTCAGTAATACATGGTAGCACCATCAAGTCTTCCCATCCAGGAGCATGGCTATCACTCCATTCGTTTGGTGTGCCTGTGGTTTCTTTCAGCTGTGTTTTATAGTTTCTAGTCCCAAGTCTTTTGGTTACATCTGTTCCCATGTACATTATTCTTTTTTATGTGGCTACAATTGGAACTGCTTTTTATGCTTTCCTTTTCAGTTTGTTCACTGCAGTGTAGCAAAACACAACTGATTCTTTTGCCGCCTGCAGTTTTGCTGGTTTTGTTCATTAGCTCCAGAGGACCTCCCTCCCCCCCCCACTTCCTCTTTATTTTTGTTGGATCTGTACTATGTCCTAATGTAACTAGTTTCACTTCTTCCTGTACTATGTCTATGTACTATGTCTATGTTACTAGGTAATTAGTTTCATCTCTTTCTGCACCGTGGAAGTGTCTTCTTTCCTGTCTCTGGCTACAGCTTTCAGTATGCTGAACAATGGTGGTGACGCAGGCATATGCGTCTTGTTCCTAATCTCAGTGAGAAGAAGACTTTCACACTCACCATCAACCTTGTGATGGCTCTTGGTTCATAAAAAACAATGCCCTTTGTCATGCTGAGGATGTTCTCCTTCATTCTTAGTTTTCTGAGCACAGGCTCTTGGAGGCTGAAGGACAAGCTCAGCTGTCTTTCAGTCACAATCTATCCTGTTTGTTGAGACAGTATCTCTCATTGGCCTGGAACTTAGAGTAGTCTGAACTTGCTGGCCAGGGTGCCCCAGGGATCTGCCTGTCTGTCTCCTCGGCACTGGGATTCCATGTCTGGCTTTGTTTACTTCAGTTTTAGGAGATCATTCTTAGATCCATGACCTTTCCTGTTAGTGCTGCCTATGTGAGCATGGGTCCGGAGCCATTCACTGGCAACCTCCAGCAGCCACACTTATGAAGAAAATTGACTCCCATTAGCGACCATTAGTTGCCAGTAACTCTTCAGTGGGGATACAGCATCATAAGCCTCTCCCATTCATGCTAGAATGTTGACTGGCTTGATCTTGTACAAGTCATGTACAGGGAACCAGAGCTGCTCCTGGTTCATAGCAGTGACCATGTCATATTCAGAGACCACATTTTCTAGCATGGCTCCCGCGTTTTCCAGCTGTTATGTTCTTTCCATCCCTCCTTCTTCAGTGTTCCCTGAGCCCGTGGGAGGAGTTGACATAAATGTCCCATTTAGAGTTGAACACTGTATCATTTATTCTCAGCTCTCTGAGCTGTTCTGGGTCTCTGATGCCCATAGCAAAAAGAAGTTTCTTTGACCAAGGTTGAGAGCAGAGGTATAAACAAAGATTTAGAAGGCAGTTTGATAACGTGTCTGTATAGCAGATCTCCCCTATGGCTTATGACATGGGCACTTGGCTGGGCGTACATTTCCAGGTCTGAATTCCCTTCTGTGGAACAGGCCTCAAATCCATCTGAGAGGTGCTGGTTACCCCTCTAACAGCTACTGCGGTATCACTAGGCACACCTTGCTGTTCAGGTCAGTATTATAGTATGCAGGATCCACCTCCCTGGGAGCTGCATAATCCCATCCAGCACATGAAAACTACCAGCAGAAAGGTAGCTGTCCAGATCAATTCCAGCTTGACTTTTATCTTACAGCCATAGTGTGTTGTGTCTTCAGCAGTAGGTGGTCAGACCAAGCCCGTGTTGTTTGGGGGTGGGGGGATCTCTGGCCTCTGAAGATTTTTTATCTTGAAAATGATTAATTTTTTTTTTTTGTCAAATACTGCATCAAATGAAATAATTATTTTTTCCTCTTCTATTAATGTCATATACTGCATAAATTTTCTTATGTCGAACCAAGTTTGCATTTCTGGAGTGGGACCAACATGGTATATAATTAATATGCTGTTGGATTCGGTCTGCTGAGGATTATTTTGCTGAGATTTTTGCTTCTGTGTCCGTTAGGGTTATTGGTCCGTGACTGTCTTTTATCCGAAGTTAGTAATTCAGGTTTCAGAGAGTGGGGCAGGAAGTATTCCCCTCTCTTTTATGAGATTCATGAGATTGGTATGAACTCCTCTTTAAGTGGTTTGGTAGAATTCACTATGGAGTCTGGACTTTCTTGTTCTTAAATTTTTGATTCAGCCTCTTTGCTTCTTGCCATTTACCCTTCCATAGTCTGGCTGCTACCTTGGCAGGCTTTTGCATCTTCAAGTCATGACCCAGGGACTTGGCATGTCTGCCTAACCTTCAACATCTCCCCTGTATGAAACCCCATCATCTTCCTACCTTCTGTATCTTGTTCCATTTCTGCTGCAGTCTTTCTGCTCAGGAATGCTCCTGATTATACACACTTGCTCCTTAGATTTGATTCATAGGTCTGAGGCCACCTGAGACCTTGTTAGAAATGCAGATTATCTGGGTAAGGATCAGAAATGCCTGGGGTGAGTGGAAGGAAGCTGCATTTTAACAGATCTTCCAGGTTTTGACAGAACTTCCAGAGATCTGCAGGCTCCGGACTTCAGGTGTCAGAGTGAAGGAGTGCATGCAAGGGCAGAGGAGCTGGCCCCAGTGTGGGGTGGGGTGGAGGGTGAAGGACAGGAATGAGAAGCAGATATGGGGGTGTCTTAGTAGGAGTGGTGACGATGCTTGGGGGGAACAAGACTTCATTCTACAAGGTGATAGAGTTGGCCTTTCCCAGGGTCCTCGTGCAGGTATATGGTCAGGGAACACACAGCTCTGTGGGACAGGAGCTCTGGACTCTCTAGAATCTTGATCAATCTAGGCATCCCAAGGAGTCAGTCCTGGCCACTGCAAGGCCCAAGACAGGTCCATCAGTTTGCTTCAGTTTTGCCATTGTCAGAAGAGCCTGCAGTTCATGCTTCTTGAGCACCCAATGTTTAGGCCCAGGAAGGAGGCTGAGGCAACCAGGCTATTAGCCCTGGACGTCTATCCTGACTGTCCTGTGGATGGGGACTGATGAAGCAGTAGACCAGGATGGCATGATATACTTGATGCTCAGGTAGTCATGGCACATCTGATGCCTTGGGAGTGTGTGTGTGTTCTGGTGTCTAGCTCCCCCAGATTTACATAAACCCACTGACAAAACTGAGAATATTTTCTTTTATGTGTATATGTGTGGGGTATGTGTGTGGTGGTGGCGGCGGCGGCGGCGGCGGCGGCGGCGGCGGTGTGGTGTGTGTGTTGTGCAGAGACCAGATGTTGAAATCCAGTGTCTTCTTCAGTAGTTCTCTACAGTATATATTTGGGCTGAGTCTTTCACTTGAACACTGGACTCACCAGTTTGGCTATTCTAGCTAGCCAGCTTGCTTTGAGAATCCTGTCTTTGCTTCCTGTGTGTTTGGGGGTTGCAGGCAGACCACCATGCCACGCAGCATTTAGATGGGCTCTGGGGATCTGAACTCCCGTCCTCACGCTTGTATGGTGGGTACTTTTTACCCATTAAGTTGTCATCTCCCCAGACCTCTTCTTTTGTTTGTTTTTAAAAAAATGTCCGTCCCTTTGAAGATCAGAATCCCGCTCTGACCCTGGTTTCCTCCTCCTCAGCACTGTGTGTCCAGCATTTCCATTTTACTTTTGCAGGACTTGGGTGGATAAAACCCTTTTCTCACTCATCCTCGTGGACTTTTTGCTATTGACTGTGCCTTTGTCCCTACAGTGTGTGCCTGGACTGAGAGGGTAGGGCTAAGGAGGTCTGTGCTGCTGGACACTGAGTCTGTGCTGGGTGCTGGGCTATGCTGTGCACACACTAGCTCATGTGGTTCTGACTAGTCCCATTCTGAAGTACAGAGTTCTGCTCTGTGATCTCTCTCTCTCTCTCTCTCTCTCTCTCTCTCTCTCTCTCTCTCTGTGAGTATGCACACTCCTGAGAGTGGAGGATAGCAAGGATGCTCAAATACCCCTCCTCAAGCAGAGGAGTGTGGAGCAGAGCCCAGAACTGGGGCAGGTTGCTCAATAGACACATGCTGAGTGGGTGGGCAGCAGTGGGTATCATTTCTCCAAGTATGACGAGAGCAGTAGTGAGGAGGGAGGGTGATGTAGAGGTCCCATGGGCTAGGGATCATGAAAGAGAAAAATAAATAGACTGTTGTTTGCAGTGAGAAGCCATGCCAATGTAGGGCTTCCCTGGGCCAAAGGGAGGCAGGCAGATGGGAAGGGCACCCAGGGGTGAAGTGGGTTGTCACTGATTATCTTCTACAGTTAGATCCACAGGATCTGCAGCCACAGACTTAACTCACCTTGGATCAAGAGCATTCAAATTAAAATATATGTTTGGCTGGATCTGGTAGGGCAGGCCTGTAATCCCAGCTGATCAGGAGGCAGAGGCAGGAGGTTCACAAAGCCAAGCTACAGAATGAGTTCAAGGTTAGCTTGGGGAAATCTAGTGAGAACCTGTCGGAAAATAAACCTATTAAAAGCTGGGGATAGAGTTTAGTGATAGAGAGCTTGCCTAGCACGTGCAAGGCTCTAGGTTCAGACCCCAGCACGCTTGCACACATACGCGCGTGTACAAACACATATAGCAATCGAGCGAGAGAGAAAGCAAGAACATATGTCTGTATTGATAACATACATATATTCCTTTCCATTTACATGACATTTACATTGCATTAGCTATTATAAATAAAGTAGAAAGGATTTAAAGCACATGGGAAGACGCATGTAGATTATATGTAAATACTGTGACATTTCATATAAGAGCACTGAGCATCTGTAGATTTTGGTCTATGCAGACGGTCCTGGAACCAATCCTGTCCAGACACCAGGGAATGACTGTCTCATACAAATGCTATCTTCCATTCATTTCACTCCCTGGGCAGTGGGGCTGGCAAGCAAAAGCTCAGGCATGATTTCCTAAACCCAGACAGTTCCCCACAGTTCCTGTCCATGCCTGTTCCTGCTTCCTCTGCCCTCCTCCAGCATTACCTTCCCCAAGGACTCTCTTTGGCCCCCAGAGGGACGACCAGACGGTTTCTATATCGGGAAGTGAAGAGGACAGGGATTGGATGGATGGAACCCTGGGGCCCAGCCTGTGACTTCCCCGGCTGGGCTGGTTCTGTGGTTATTTCATGGCCTAGTTGACTGACTATGAAAGCAGAGCCCAGGGGAAAATGCTGGCCACTGCTCCCATTTGGGTGGCAACAGTTGTTGCTAATAATAAAATACACAGCTGAGCTGACACTGCTATTGGATCACATTCCTCAGTGAAATCCAGGGGCCTTGTTTCTAGGTGGAAAGAGACCCCCTTTGTCTTAGTCAGGGTTTCTATTCCTGCACAAACATCATGACCAAGAAGCAGGTTGAGGAGGAAAGGGTTTATTCAGCTTACTCTTCCCATTGCTGTCCATCACCAAAGGAAGTCAGGACTGGAACTCAAGCAGGTCAAGGAGCAGGAGCTGACACAGAGGCCGTGGAGGGATGTTCCTTACTGGTTTGCTTCTCCTGGCTTGCTCAGCCTGCTCTCTTATAGAACACAAGACTACCAGCCCAGAGATGGCACCATCCACCAGCCCCCCACCTTGATCACTAATTGAGAAAATGCCTTACAGCTGGATCTCATGGAGGCATTTCCTCACCTGAAGCTCCTTTCTCTGTGATAACTCTAGCTTGTGTCAAGTTGACACAAAACCAGCCAGTACACCCTTCCTAAGGATACCCTGGCCATGGCTCTCTTCTATCCTACAGTACATAAGGGAGTCAGTGAGCACTTATGGAATTGTGTGCCCTTGACTGGGTGGAATATTCTCAGGGAGATGAGGGTGGGTCCAAATGGCCACAGTGTAGTTCTAGGCTGGCCTGAGTCACCTTGCTTCTGGGCGGAAAGGGAGACCTACTCTTTGCCAAGGGTGGAATTGTCCCATTGGAAAGTTCAGGGAGTCGCTGAGAAGTCGGGCCAGCCCAGTAGAGTCCAGCTTGCATTGGCTAGTTTCTGATCTGGAGCATCGTCCACAAAGGAATCTTCCACCTGGTGTGTTACTCACAGCCAAGGATGAATCATGGCTCTTCTTACCTTCCATGCCAGCCTCAGGGCTATGGGGCACTCGCTTGGAATAGTCATCCTGAAATACCATCTGTGGGGAGGCTACTGGAGTCACAAATAGCAGAGTATTCTAAGCTGCTGAAGCATCTCTCAGCAAGGCAAGGGGTGCTCCGGCAGCCTTCAGACCCTGTCTGCCTGTGGCTGCTGTCTGCTTAGCATTTTCTGTGGAGCAGGCCCTTGTTGGGTGCGTTTTACTTAATCTGTGTAAGACTCTTGGAGGCCAAGGATTATTTGTTTCAGTTTTCAGTGGAGGAAATTGAGAGTGTAGCATACACCATTACCACATAGCTGGGTAGTAGCAGGGTGGCTGGTCCCCAACCTTGAGCTCTGCTGCTTATCTTTCTGCTGCAAACAACCCTTTGACTTGTAGAAGAAGCCTGAGTTCTGGGGTTCAAAGTCTCTCAGGTCTATATCCCAGCTGCCCTTCCCATACTGCTGCCCTTAAAATGTTTGATTCAGAGACCTCAGTCCAGCTGGCTGGTCCACCCCTGCTTGTCAAATGCTTGTATACCTTTTCTTTCCCACCTTTGCTGCATGGTTCCTGGTGCTCTTTATTCCTCTCTACAAAGCCATTCTTCTTTATCTTGTAAGGTCAGCCTGGACCCTGCGTTTTGCAGAAGCCTTTCCTGATGTGTTAGTTTTAATTTCTATTTACACATACACACTGGGTGAGTGTGTGTGCGTGTGTGTGTGTGTTTAGGCCTGAGTTCTGCATCAGGTATGTCTTTTTCAGTTGCTTCTCTACCTTGTTTATTGTTTTTTTGTTGTTGTTTTGTTTTGTTTTTGTTTTTGAGAAAGGATCTTTCACTGAACCTTAAGCTCTTTGATTGGCTAGCTAGCCATCCAGTGTGCTTCTGGGATACACATCACTATCTCCCCAGTGCCAGGATCATGGCACATCGCTGTAGCACCTCACTTTTTACACGGATGCTTGGGATTTGAATTCAGGTCCACATGTTTGTGGGGCAAGCGCTTACCTGATTGAGCCACCTTCCCTGGCTTCCATCCACATGTTCTTTCATAGTTCTCAACTCAAGAGGTAGAAACCCGTTGCCTGTCCGTCAAGTGTGGGCCAGGTTTCCTATTTATTCCTTTCGATCATAGGGTAAGGTGGGGATGATGGCATATGATTTCAGATCGAATAGAGCAGGATGACACAGCTTTTTCTGTGTGTATCCTCTCTTGGATCTCTTACTCTTACTGTGAGCAAAGCTGTCACATTTTGAGGACACTCAAGTAGCTAGTGGAGAGGCCCCTGGGATGAAGTGTGTCCTTCTGTTGATGTCCATGTGGGTGTTCCAGCTCCAGTGAGGCCATCAGGTAACTACATCGTTTTTGACTCCTGAATGCACGCTGCATAAATGTCTAGAACCACTAAATTCTGGAGTGATTTCTTCTCTCCAGAAGGAGAGAAGCACATTTGGAGTCCCGGTAGGAAGTGCTTCATGTCTCCTCTGAACAATTCGGGCTGGTCATCTGCAATATTACCCTGCTTAGCTTTGTCTTACAGTTAAAATTAGGTTCCTGGGAAGCTGGACCCTTCCTGGTATTTCTAGCATCCTGTCCACATCTTGAAGGAGTTTTATCAGTTGGGGTTCAGTGATCCATCGGAGGGAACTGTTGACGAGATTTTGGTTACCAGTTGGATAAGTCCTGGGAGTGAGCTGGGTTTATGGGTGACTCAGGGAAGCATCTTAGTCAATGATACACAGAGCTAAGTGTGTACTTGAGAGTAAGTTGGGTTGAATCCAGAGCCTTCGTCAGCGCCAAAGACTGTGACCTGTGTCCCAGCAGTTTTCTGATATGAAGTTGTAGAATAGACCTGAAGCTGGGTTTAGGGGAAGCAAGAAAAAAAGGGGGGTCTGCCAGAGCCCCCATATACATGTCAAAATCTTTAAAACTTGGATTCCGATTAAAAGCAATCTATAAAAATTCTCAAGAACAAAACACCAAAGAAACACCTTATCTCATCCTGAGGATGCCCTTATCCTCAGACCAGCTTCGGTACACTCAGATACTGTTTTATGTTTAACTGGAAGGCAGGGGACCATCTTCTCGTTTTGTTTCTGACACTCTCCCCTCAGTTAGCCCTGCACTGTGAATCTGTATGGGTAGAATTTACATAGTTTTCTCTTGTGGGACTCTTTTCTGTTTTGAGACAGGATCTCCTGTATCTCAGGCTGGCCTTGTGCTCATATGTAGGTGAGGATGACCTTGAATTTCTGGTCCTCCTGCTTCAACTTCCTGAGTGCTCCTCCTTGCTCAGCCCTGTGGGCTGCTGCTGTAGGGCACGCTCTTCTCATCATTTGCTCCAACCCCTCTGGTCTGGGCACTCTTACCATCTCCTTTTTTTAAACCCGTACACACCTCTATGTGCAGGTCTGTCCAGGTACAGTTGCTCACATATTCTTTTAGGGTCAGTTTCCCTGAGCAGTTTTATTGGACCAAAACCTGTGAACGCTTTTAATACTTTGGATACCGAGCACCAAAATGTCCCTAGAAAGAACACCCCAGTCACACACATTCCTACGGATCCTGTGTCTGTCACTCCATATCCTTGTCAACACTGGGCAATGTGATAGATGAACGGTGTCTTATTATTCATAGTTCTGTGCCTTTAATGACTAGGAAATCTGATGTTTGTCTCTCTGCTCCGTGGTCAGTTCTGTTTCTCCTTTAGTGGATGCTCCTTGTCCTTTGTGCATCCTTTCTGTTTTCCTCACAAAAATGATTTATACAAATGATGTGCATCTGCTGCATGAAGCAGTCCAAATGTAAAAGGGGAGCACACCCCTATCTGCCCTTCTTGATGTGATTACCTCTCAATAGCTTGAGTTGGTTGTTTTCCATGCATACATTGAGGTTCTTTTCATTTTTTTGAAATCTAAAAGTGGGAACATTTTCTTCCTTTCTTTCTTTTTTTTCTTTCCGAGACAAGGTTTCTCTGTGTAGCCCTGGCTGTCCTGGAACTTACTCTGTAGACCAGGCTGGCCTCGAACTCAGAAATCCACCTGTCTCTGCCTCCCAAGTTCTGGAATTAAAGGCGTGCGCCACCACTGCCCGGCGAGGTGGGAATATTTTCAATGTGATGTCCTCTGACTTGTGTTTCCCTGTAACTTACTGCATCTGGGAGAATGTCTTACCTGAACAGTATAAACTGTTTCTTTCTTTTTGAATTGTTGTGTAGGGTTTAAAAATAGTCTATTGAGATACAACTTAATGTCGTGGGTGTGGCCACGGAGTCGTGCAGCCATTGCTGCGGCAGTGATAGTTCTGTGTATTCATTCTGACAGAAGCACAAGGTCTTTGCCCATCACCCTCCAGCCTTCTGACCCTTCCTCCTTCAGTGACCTACTTTCTGTGTGTACAGACACTTCATAAACTCATAGACTGAGCTGCTTCCTATGTGGCCCTTTGTGTTTCTCTTTTTGCTCTTACGGTAATTTTTAAGGTTCATCCACAGCAAGGTTCATAACAGTAGCAAAATTACAGTTATGGAGAAGCAACAAAATCATTTTATGGTTGGGGGTCACCGTGACATGAGGAACAAAGGGTCATAGCATTAGGAAGGTTGAGAACCACTGATCTATGTGATAACACAAATCAATACTTCCTTCCTTTTTATGACTGAATACTATTCCATTGTATCTGTAGGTCACATTTTATTTACCCATTTTCCCAGGTGGATATTTGGGGTTTTCAACTGTTGACAAGTCTGAAAAAAATGCTGGTATGAACACTTGTATACAAATATTTGAGTACCTGTTTTCAGTTCTTTAGGGCTTATCCATAAGAATAGAATTTCCAGGTCAGATAACATCTCTGTGTTTACTTTTTTCCTTTTTTAATTGAAAATAAATAGATTTTTTCATATTGTAATTTTTCTTTCTTGAGATGGGCTTTCACTGTATAGTTCTGGCTGACCTGGGACTTGTCATGTAGATTCCACTGACCTCACACTAACAGCTATCCTCCTGCCTCTGCCATGAGCCACCTTACTTGGTTTAATGTTTAATAATTTTTTTTTTTAGGAATTAAAAGTTATTTTCCACAGTGTGTGTGCTGTTTTACACCCTACCAGCAGAACGGGGGGACCTACCCCAATGTCACCATGTCCTTACCCCCTACTTTCTTTTTTAAAATAATTAATTCTTTGAGAATTTCATACAGTGTATTTTGATCCTGTCCAGCCATGCTCCTCCCCCTAAGTCCTCCCAGATTTTCCCTCCCTCATTTTTTGGTTTTGGCCATCTGAGCAATGTGAGTGGAGTCCCATTGTGATATTGCTCTGTTTCCTGATGGTTAATGATACAGCGAGTCTTCTTGTGTGCTTACCGCCTATCTGAGTCTCAGGGTGTGGGCGTGCGTATACAGACACTTGTGCTTTTTTGCATATATGTATGTGGTGTATGTCCATGTTCACATTCATGAATAAAGGAAAATGGAGGCCCAAGGCTGCTATCCAGAATCTTCATTAATTGCTCCATACTTTATATATTGAGGAAGGATCTCCCACTGAACTGAGAGCTCACTGAATCAATTAGTCTAGCTGACTCTGGTCTCTCTGTCTCTGGGTCTTGTGTCCCAGGATTACTGATAGGTCTCCACTCCACTGGGCTTTTAGGTGGGTTCTGGGGATCCAAAGCCTGGCTGTCCCACTTGCACAGCAAACCCTTTACCTGCTGAGCCGTCTTCCCAGCTGCACAGTTGCTATTTTTAAATGGAACTATTTGTCTCTTTTATTGAGTTGTTAGCATTCTTTACATAGTCTATGTACAATATCTTATCAGATATGTGGCTTGCAAACACAGCTTTAGTCTGTGGGCCGTGTTTTCACAGTGATCATGAAGATTAGTATTCATTCTTATTTAAATATTTGGTAGGATGTACAGTTGAAGCCATCTGGCCCTGGGGCTTTCTTTGTGGATAATTTTTAAATCATTATTTGTTTTGATTTTTTTTAGACTTTCTGTTTCTTTCGAGGTCAGTCTTCATAGTTTGTGGTTTCCTGTGAATTTTCCCATTTCATGTAAGTCATTACATTTTATGCCATGCGATTGTATACAGTCTTTGCATTCTTACTCTATGATTGTAGCTTAGTCAAAACATTTTTATAGATCAGCATTGAAGCTGTTTTATTTTTTACTGTTATAATCAGTGCAGTGATAAGAGTTTTTATGAGGGCTTGACATAGTGTACATGTGTTTGGATATAGATTGCTAGGGGTGTAGCTGCTGGATCAGGAGTCTATTTAAATGAACGATGGCTCTTTCTGTCCACTTGTCCCTGTCTTTATTGATCTGTGTAAGCTCTGTGTCTGGCAGTCCCAGTGCCCTGGAGACTGAGGTTGAAAGAACGCTGTGTGGCGTGTACTTAAAGTTCGTGGAAAGGCCAGGTTTGGAGTCTGGATGTTTGGTGGCTACTGTGGCCATGGGTGCTGGGTATGGATGCCTCAGGCCTTCTCCTGTACTTGCTATGTCAGGTTTCAGATGGTATGTCTTAGATCGATATAGGTTGCAGGCTTTCTGCATCTTTAGCAGGCCTGCTTTGTAGTCTGACAGATGATTGGCACCTGAAGCAGGAATGAGCCTTTCCAGGTGACTTTCTAGGAGTCCCTCCCATTGGTGGTTCCCTTATGAAGGATTCTAAGGGCAGTAGGGCCACAGGCTGCTCTAGCTCACTGATGTCTGCAGAGCCTGGAGAGTGTCGGGTGATGAGGTGTGTTCTCCCTCATCACTGCTGCCCATTCTCTCTCATGAGGGGCATGTCTGCTCTGGGCACTCACTGACTTACAGATGCCAGAGCTCAGATATAGGCAGTGGTGTTGGCCTGCTGACTTAGGGGACTTATGAGGGAGTCTCTGTGTCCTTAGCAGTCTTGCCAGCTTCCTTCAACCATTTTTACCCCCACCTTGGAGTTTATGCAGGTGATACCAAAGTAGGGTAAAGGTCTGGACAGGTTCTGTTGGAGCATTGAAAAATAATCTGTCCTTGGACCTGGAGGCCCAGTACGCTTGGAGCTTTGCTTCACCAACTTGCTGTAGAAAGCTGTGCCTCAGAGGCTGGGGACATAGGGCCATATCAGGCCCAGGCTAGAGCAGCTGTGTGTTTGCTGGCTCTCTCTTTTTGTCAGGTTCTGAGTGAGATTTTATTGGTGACAGAAAAGGCCATGGTGTCCCAAATGGCAGACAACTATGAGTGTTGGTCATGTCAGCACCGCTGTTGGCTGGAAACATTCCAGACACTGATCCTGCTGGAGCGTGGGTCTGCCCAGGCGTTTTGGGGGTACTTGGGGAATCACATAACCTCCTCCTGTGAGGGACTGCACTCTGCAGAACTGATCATCAGCCTGGGTCTGTTTTATTTCTTTGATTGATTGGAGTGCTCTGGCTCTGCAGGCCTGCAAAGGCAAAAATCACATTATCATCTCTCTTGACCCAAATGAATCTTGTCCCTAGGGAAGGAAGGCTAGGGCTCAGTCTCCAGAGGGTTCATAAAAGGAAGTCATTCTCAGCAGCTCTTCATACTTAATCCCACACCCATTTTGTCTTTCAGTCTGCAGAATTCTTTGAGATGCTGGAGAAAATGCAGGTGAGTACCCTAAACAGTGCAGCAGCCTGCCCTTGGGTGTGGAAGCTGTAGGGGCATGGGTCTGAATACCAGGAGGTGGCCCGGAGGGAAGGGACCCTCAGCCCCAACAACTTAGGCCACTTTGCTGTTGAATGAGTGGCACTGAGTTCTTGGGTAAACTCCTACCTTGGGACATGGAGGGCTAGCCCAGTATACCATTAACCCTTGGGATATGGGGAAGGCTCAGTAGAGCTGTTGATTCTAGAAGGAGTTAAAAAACAAGCCTCATTTAGAGGAGAGTTATGTGGAGTCGGGGGAGACAGAGTCACAAGTGAGATGCAGATCTGAGTTCAAATCCTACACCTGCCACATGCTGGTACAACCTGCTTGCCATTTCCAAGTCAGCAAAACCAAATAAGAATAAAATTACTCATTGATACAGTATTGGAGATGAAATGAGAGCCTATATGTAAACGCTTGGGGGGCACCCCGTGAAAATCGATGTTTGGAGTGGCTGTGAGGGCCCTTTTGTAATCAGGCTGTATCTCCAGATCCAGCTCTGTGGGTTAAGGCAACTGTGGATGTAACCACTGAGGGGAAATAACATCTGTACCGAGCATGTGTAGACATTGTCTTTGCCATTCTTTCCTGGATGAGGCAGCAATGCTATTTATGTTAGGATTGTAAGTTACCTAGAGATGGCTTGGAGGACTGGGTAGGATGTGAGCATGCTCTGTGCAGACACCATGCCACTGAAAATAGAGAGCTCTGTGCCCAGGGTTGTTCCTAGCCACGTGTCCCTGGATCCAGTGTCTCCCGATGTGGACTAGGGTTCACAGGTAAGAGCTGTTCTGTTGTCCATGCCGGGGTCAGCTGAGGTCTGGGCTTAGTGACAGGATTGTGATGGAGCAGTTGATAATGACGTACATATTCCAGGCTCTTCTTTGGGATCGTAGATTGACAGGGGCTGTTTTGTCCTTATGAAGCCTTCAGAGCTCCATATCCCATTGCCCTCCCAGACCCATGTCACAGGGGACAACACCCAGCACTAGAAAGGATGAAGCTCGTTTCTGCTCCAGAGGAGGAAGAGTCTGGTTTAGTTACTTCTTTCAGGAGCAAGGTTTGAAATAAGGGGCTGGAAGCTTTGGGAGACGGGGTAGAGAAAGGGTCTGGGGTGGTCCTATTATTCAGAGCAGAAAGCACTGCCAGGTTTCCCTGAGGATGGGGAGGGAAGGGTGTGTTAAGGGAGAGTAATTGGTAGTAGTTGTGCCATTACCATGAATAAATTGTTCAGTTCTCCTCTGCGCCCAGCAGTTTGTGGACTGCAAACTCATTTTATTCGCATTTAGGGGAACTCATAATCTAGCTGCGGAAATAAGCTACACACCACGGAGTAGTGGGAGACAGGGTATCATTAAGTGCTCAACAGCAGAGCAAAGCTGGGGAACTTCCCTGCTAGCCAATAAGATCTCAGCTCACTGGGAGAGACTGGTGGCTCCCTCTGCCTTCCCTGTGATTGCTTCTCAGCCCACCCACCCTCACCTGCAACCCAAGTCCCTGCCTCCTCCCACAGAATCCAGCCCTGTGGATTCTTAGACAATTCTGCTTCTCTGGGTTTGTCCTCCCAGCTATCCTGGGAGTGGGGGCTTTTTTCAATCTCTCATTATGTCAGAGACAGTGATTCCCATTGTGGCTTCCCAACTGAACCTCAGTAGAAATGGCTGGAAGCAAAATTGTAGTGTGTAAGACTCACCCATGTGTACACCGGACGCTGGCCCTAGTGGACTCAGTTTCCAGTAGTTGCTGGGTTGGAGCTTACATACAGGGAGCCCACAGAGAAAGAATGTTGCAGGATGTGGCTGGATTCTGCCCTCAAGTGTGGGTTTCATCTCTCTTCGTTTTGCGATTGTGGAAACTGAGTCTTGGATCAGTTATGTGGTTGGGTCATGTTGCTAGTTCAGAAGCACCAAAACTAGGATCCAAGATCCCCAATCTCAGCCCAGGTCTAGGAATTTGAAGCCAGGCATGTTTTGGGGGCACATACTTTGGAGTCTCCCAGCCCAGGTGCAGATCTTAACTTGATGTCCTCTAGCTGAGTGCTCTTAGTCAAACCATTTCCCTCTTTGAATTTCCATTTCTTCTTTGAGACAGGAGAAGGGAATATGAAGACAGTACCTATTGCACAGGGTAATGCTTGGAGGAGGGAGGGCCTGGCTGAGGATGGGGCTCCCTGGTAGGGGTGGGGGAGGTGGAGTGTTAGGCTGGGGGAGGGGTGCACTCCTGCCCTGGGGACTGTTCCCAGACAGGGATGACTAATGCAGGACAAACAAAACTTTATTCCCCCAACCTGGATGGGGTCTACAGGGCCACCCAGGCAGCTTTCTTTGGGTGTGTGAGAAGCACCTGTCAGCAGGAGGGGCCTTCCCACGCCCTCCTGAACAATGCTGTGGGCATGACTCAGTCCAGCAGTCCAGAGAAGCTGCGTCACATTCCACCCAGTTAGCAGGAGCCCTACTGTCCGGGGAGCAGGGTGTGTATTATATACCCAGCTTCAGAAACAACTCCCAGACACACTCTGGTTCACACTATCACCTGATGGATCCAGTCTTGGGAAGGCTGTGTGTTTCCTTCCCTCTTGCACAGTCCAGTTAAGTCAGAACCCAACCAGAGTTGCTGGACAAGGAGCTACTCCCAGAAGTGAATTCTCAGCAACCACAGGCAAAGCCCTTTAATCCAGCCCTGGTCCTTGAATCTGAAAGATGCAGTTGGTGGGTTGAGGTCTAATCCTCGTTCTACATATGTATCTAGGGAGACTCCTGGGTTACAAATAGGAAGTGGAATGAAGACCTAAATGGCCTTAGTTCCTACCTGTCACTCAAACACCCTCCCTCCAGGAAAAAGGTGGAGCTAGAAGGCAGGAGGACCGATGTGCTGGCTCTGACATTTGTGGGCGTTCACCTTTCCCATTCACTGCCCTATGGCTTTCAAAAGGGCGTTTAGGCAGAGATGATAAAACTACCCATTTATACTAATTCTATACATAGCATTTAGTGTACACCATTGGTATTTTAAATGCATAATCCGTCACCAGCCTTTAACCTGCACCGTGACAGATGGCACTGTCACCTTTTCCACTTTACAGCTGAGAACAGGAGTCAAACAGAGAAATCTGTGGCTCGTTCCAGGTGACTAGTCTAGGAAGTGGCAATGTTGGGATTTGAACCTGGGTGACCTGACTCAAGTCTATTTATACTCTTAACTGGACACCGCACACCCTTATCTGGGGTTGATGTTGGGGCTGACAACTGCTCAGTATAGGAGGTGAGAGGCACCAGTGCTCACCAGCTGGCTGAGTGCCCAGATGTTCCTGCCCATGCGCAGTGACCTATGCTTATGTGGATCCTCTCTTCCTTGTTTCCGCAGGGAATCAAGCTTGAAGAGCAGAGACCAGGACCCCAGAAGAACAAGGTGGGATAGGTAGTTGAGTGGCTAGGTGGGCCCTGAGAGGGGCCAGCATAGGAAGAGGGCAGGAGAATCAGGGAAGGTGTTGGATTCTCCATGTATATATACCAACTCTGCTTTGCACCAGGAGCCAATTAACAGCTAAACTTTTGTTAAACTCATGTCTGGTGGGCGACAAAGGGACTGTGGCTCAGTGTCTCAAGGCTGCTTCCAAGCAGGCTGGTGGAGACCTCAAGTGAGACTGAAGGATTGGAGGCCTGGATTGGCTCCTTCCCATTCTTTCTGTGCACCTACATAGTGTTGAGGGTTGTCAGGCTCTGGACTCAGGTGGGCCACCAGGTCTTAGCTTCAGGTTCTGTGTCTAAGGCCTAGCCACTCGAAGAGGATTCGGGAGGGACAGAGAGAGACTGACTTTTTTTTAAATCCCAGTTGGCCTCAAACTTGTTGGGTAGTTAAGGATGACCTCGATCTCTTGATCTACCTTGAGAGTGTGAGATTGTATGCCAACTTGCCCAGCTCTCTTTCTGTCTTAGCCCTGTAGGATGACAATCTAGTGTCTTGGGGGTGACCAGGGCATCCCTTTTGTGGGCTATGCCTTTTGTTGGCTAGGTTTGCATTCAGGTCTGTTTTTCAATGGGCATGGGATGCTGAGTCCTTAAGGTTATGGCCAGAAGGTTCTCTGCCTCTGCTTCCCTTGAAGTCCTGGTACATCTTACCCCCCCCCCCCCAAAACATCCCTTCACTAGACCTGGGTGAGGAACTTGCACACAGTAGTTGGACTGTTATGGTCACTTGTGGAACTAATGGCACTTTCCTGTGCTTTGTCTTGCAGGATGACTATATCCCGTACCCCAGCATTGAAGAGGTAGAAGCTCCCTGACTCTACTATAGCCTGTTCTGGGTTCCCTTCCTGAGGAGAACATGGCCTTCCCAGCCCCACATGGGAGAAGGTCTTGGGTCTAAGACTTGAGGACCTAATTCTCTTCTTGTCTTTGCCTTGTGACCAAAGCTTTTCTGAGGTTTAACTTGGGGGTGCCCTTGTAAAAACCAGAGTCCTAATGAAGCTAGAGATGCCATGGGGGGGGGCATCATGGTACTGTCCTTGACCTGAGGTAGAAGGCCTCCCTTTTTGGAACAGTTCAGAGGTGGGTGGGGTTCCTCTCCACTACAGTCCAGGGTATGCTTCAGGGCAAGAACTTCCCTCTGTCCCCAGGTTGTGGAGAAGGGAGGCCCATACCCTCTGATCATCCTGCCTCAGTTTGGAGGCTACTGGATTGAGGACCCGGAGAACGTGGGTACTCCAACGTCACTGGGCAGCAGCGTTTATGAGGAGGAGGAAGAGGACAACCTGAGCCCCAACACATTTGGTTACAAGCTTGAGTGCAGGGGTGAAGCCAGAGCCTACCGCAGGCACTTTCTAGGCAAGGTGAGCCTGGGGAGCCTCCCAGAGAGGGCCCTGCCTTGGGGAGAGGGACATGAATCTCTGTTCCAGGGCTCCTCTGTCTTCTCTTTCCAAGTTCTGTCCTACTCACTGCCTATCTGTGCTACTTAGAGTGTTACTTAGAGTCTTAGGAATGGTCGAGTCCCTGTGAGGGGCCTTTTTGGAGACCACCTCCAGCGAGTGCTTTATGAGGTGATGAAATGGGTAGTGCGGGGGGTGCAGGAGGGTGGGACAGAGTTTTAACTGCTCAAGGCAGACTATACCCTCCTTGCTTGGTGGCTCTGTTTATATTTGCACAGTGCCCATCTCTCAGCTTCTCTTTTAGGGTGGTCTCCTGAGCACTCAGATTGGATGGTGTCCCGCGAGACTGATTAACAATGACAAAGTTACATTTTCTTAAATACACTCTTGTCATTCAGACTTGATTTATTCCCCACAGTCCCAAGGAAACCTTCTGGAGATCTCTAACCTGAGGTAGCTTTGCAGTCTCACCTGAAAGAGGTCATATCCAAACCTCACTGAACATGAGGGGGTGTAGTTTAAGTGTAGCTCTCATGGCCTAATTGTGAATGGCCTAATTGGAGGTGGGTTCCTGGGAGCCGGGGAGAGCCCCCCTTGTGAAGAGGGACCGTCACTCTGTTTGGGTTCCTCCTTGATTTCTTCCCAGTTTTGATTGGTTAGGGTTGCCCTCTGGGTGAGAAAGTGAGCTTAGCATCAGGTGATGAAGAGAACTTGAGAGTCCAGCCAGATGTGGCATTGAGTTGCTCTGGCAGCAACTGGCTGTGTGGTTGGAATGGGGATGGTGACATCATCTCCTACACAAAACTGGTCAGGGTTGAAGAGGATAATAGGTACTAAGGTCATAAGATGGTGCCCGGCACATCCTGAGGACTTTGTGGTTGGCACCTATTAATATTATCCTCCTCCTCGTCACCGTCATCACCATTGTCACTGTCACCACTGCTGCAGCCATAGCATCCCTCTCTTCCTCCGTTCTGTGGAATTTCTCCCTTCTGGTGAAGGAGGTGATATGGGGGCCATGTCTGGAGGCTCACACTCAGTTTCTGTTTCTAGGATCATCTAAACTTTTACTGTACTGGCAGCAGCCTGGGGAATTTGATCCTGTCCATCAAATGCGAGGAAGCTGAGGGCATTGAGTACCTTCGGATCATCCTCAGGTAGGGCTGCAACACTAGCAGAGACCACGCCTCTGCCAGGCAGAGCTGGCATTAAGGAAGATGGGGGGAGGGCAGAAATACCAGACTGACCAGTCTGATCTGGTTGTACAGGAGGGGCAGAGCTGCTGGAATCCTGGGAGCTATGTATGATGTTGTCAGGCAGCAGGAGATTCCTGCAGTGGTGTTCCTGCCAGCTGTCTGAGCCTCAGGGTCACCTAGGCCAGAACTTCTGGAACTTTCTTGTCTTTCTTAGAAGAAGCTGTGACTCTGAGGAGCTGAAGGACAGGAAGAGAGACAGCTCAGTGTGGTTCATCGAAATGAGACATGGCCCCATGCTTTGGGAGAGAGTTGGCCAGGTTGTTACTCCTGCTAGCCACCTAGGGAAGGTTGTGTGTGCTCTGGTCCTTGTGCTGGAGTGCTGTCCACAGCAGGAATACTGAATTCAGGGTCCTTCCCTCTGAATCTCAAGTGAGAGAACTAGAACTGGTTTCCATTTGGTTCAACTAATACAGTTTACTAAGTTCCTTTTGAACCAGAAACTGTGATGAGTGCTAGGGACAGCCATGTCTGAGTCTTGGTTCCTGTTCCCCAGAGGCTTACAGCCTCACAAGAGAGAAACAGAATTTTAATATATGTCTCAAGTGTTATTCTGGTCATTTGCATAGGATGTTATAGGAGCTCGGATGAATCTGTGTGTTTATCTCTGTCCATGTGATGAAATTAGGAAGAACTGTGTTGAGTGTAATTGGAAACACTTGGAGATATTTGAAGATACAGATAACAGCTTTCTCTTCTGGGTGCGTTCTGTGTATGGGTGTGCACATGTGTGTGCATATGTATGTGCACATGTGTATGTGGAGCCAGTGGTTGATATTGGGTGTCCTGTATTTCTTGACATCTTTGTTTTGGAAACAGGGTCTCACTGAATCTGGAGGTCACCAATTCATCAGGTCTAGCTGACCTGTAAGCCACAGGGATCCTCCTGCGTCTGCCTCCCTGGCACCAAGATTACAGGCACATAACCACCATGCTGAGGTTTTTATTCAGGTGCTGGGAATCTGAAATCAGCTCCATATTGCTTGAGTGGCAAGTACTTTACAGACTGAGCCATCTCCTCAGCACCAGGAAAAACATTTTGGTTTTTTTTTTTCTGCCCAAAATTTAAGCTCTCAATATGGAAACATACAAGGATGTATATAATCCTGCTTTGGGAGGAGGTATTTGAGGAAGTTGTTAGCATGTGCCCAGCTTTGGTTTGCATCTTGGTGATGCTGGGCTAGGAGCTCCTGGGTGGACAGCTGAGGATGGTTCCTTGACAACTGAGCAGGACCTTATTTACTTATTTGGAAAGGAAGCCATTGTCGATGCAAGTGTTGACCTGGGTAGACAACAGATTTGCAAGGCGTGGAAGAATCAGTTAAATAGTGTCGGGAGTGGGTAGTTCCTGGATCCCTGTCTCTAAATAGGATCTCCATTTACATGAGCTTCTGCTAAAAATGATTCTTTCTTTCTTAATAAAGACCAGATCAAGATTTCATGGGGGTTTCTGAGGTGACAACTGACCATGAGGACCTTTTAAGTTTTCTTTCTTTCCTGACATTTTTTGAAGTAGGGTCTGTAGCCCAGACTGGCCTGGAGCTCACTGTGTAGTCAAGACTAGCTGCCAAATCACGATCCTCCTGCTTCAGCCTCCTGAGTGTTGAGATTAAAGGTGTGAATGGTCTTGCTTAGCTCTCCAAAACTCTGTTTTCTAATGTTATGTCCCATATATCCCAGATGAAATATTTACCAGGGACAAAAGCCAGAGAAGGTGTTGGGCACACAGCAGACACTTTGACACACACATTGACACACACACATACACATGTAATTTTTTTAAAAGGTTTATCCTACAGGACAGTTAGGACCAAAATGTAGGTGACATAGAGTTGAAGCTTGCTTCTCCTTTCTCAGAGAGCAGTGGAATGGAACAGATGTAATTAGAGACTCTGAGTTGGCCCATGGTGACTCCTGCCCATAATCATAGCACTTCATAGGCCAAGAGTTTGAGGCTGGTCTGGGATACAGAGTGAATCCCGATAGGAGATTCTGGAAGAATCTGGTGCTCTTTAGGGATGAATAGACAGATATCTTTCTCCATAGAATTATTTTTGTTTTAAGCCTATAGCATTTGAAACCAGTAACCCCAGGAACCCAGGAACCACAGATGTGGCTCTCCCACAGAAAGCCGGCGTGTAGAAAGGCAATGAAGCCTCACACCAGCCACGAAGCTGGGCAGTCGCAGCACGGACCTGGACTAATTGCCAGGCCAGTTGGAAACTAGGCAGGAAAAATTGGCTTCATGGCTTAGCAGCTTGACCGGACACAAAGGACTTAGGCAGGGATGATATTCCCTTGCTGGCAGTGACGACTGTCCCAGTGTAGACCTCTGGATTATTTCATTTGGTGTCTGGAATTTTTAGCAACCAGCTCTCCAGCCTAAAACATGAGGCAAGCATGCTGACAGCCTCTGTGTGTTGTGGGAATATTCACCTACTGCAGGCATCTCTTCTTGTATTTAAGGACCACCTGTATTTATTTGCTGTGAGTTCTGTTCATAGAACTTGTTGATTTTTAAATTAGATAGTAGCTTGACATTTCTATTTTAAAAGCCTTGTAAGTAGTTCTGACAAGTATATTGAACAGCCTTTGAACCATGGAGTAAGTCTAAATGGTTTCAAAAGATAAGTTCTCTGTTGCACACATTCATTTAAATTTTGACAATAAATCTAGAAACTCATAACAAAATAATGCCTTTGAAAATTCACTTAGCCATCTAGGAATAATCTCAATACATTTCTAAGTACCTTTTAGGCCAGAGATGAAGTCAAAGCCACAAAGTAATGGAATATCTAAAAAGTAATGATATTTAGCGGTTGGAATAGCTTAGAGGTTAAGAGCACTGGCTGTTTTTCAAGAGGATCCAGGTTCAATTCTTAGCACCCACATGGTAGCTCTCAACTGTCTACAACTCTAGTTCCATGGCTTCTGACACATTCTTTTGGCTTCCAAGGTACCAGGCACATACACGGTGCACAGTCATATTCACAAGCAAAGCACTCAGACACATTTAAAAAAAAAAAAAAGAAATGCCATTTATAACATTGTGATGTAAGTGTGTTCAAAGCCATAATTAGAAGAAAATATATTGCTTTACCCAGCTTATTGCTGAATAAAAAACGATATCTGCAAGTGACTAGATAGTTGTTATTAGTGACTTCTTGGTGTTTCAGTCCCCTCATGCATGAGGAAATTATTAAAATAATTTAGTATTTGTGAGACCCAGTGAGTCTGGGCCTCACATATTATAGCTTCTCAATAATGACAGCTGGCCTCGTTATTACCAACACTGTTATCTAACGAAGGCAAGAGGAAGGGATGAAGGAAGATTAATGTGGAAAAAATAATTAGAACAAAAAGAACGTAAGTCTTGGTTATCAACTCGCAGCTTCTACCAGGGAAACCAAAACAAGACAGGTGACTATCTAGGCAAATGTAGAGACAAAGAAGCCAGGTATGGTAGTACATATTTGTTATTGCAGCATTTGGGAGGTAAAGTCAGGAAAGGCAGGAGTTCAAGCTTATTCCTGTGTATAGTGAGTGGAATTGGAGACCAGCCTGGGACACATAAGGACTGTATCTCATTCTCCGTATAGATAAAATACACAAAACATATACATAGAGATAAAACCATTCAAAATATTTCCATTTAAATTATGCATCTATATATATCTATATATCTATCTCTATATCTATATATCTAGAGAGATGGCTCAGTGGTTAAATGAGTTAGCTTCTGGCCTCTGTAGCCCACACGTGGTACCCGTGCAAACATTCAGGCAAACCTTATACACATAAAGTAAAAATAAATGAATCTCTAAAATAATAGTTACAGATATAGAGGTTAAGTAATTATTAATGTTGTGTGTAGCATATGCCATTAAACTGAAAATGCCATTAGAAACAGATGCCCTTCCAGGAAGATCACATCACTAAGTTTAACTCAAGATCCAAAATCCAAATGCGTCAACAACCGTGGTGTAAGGTAGGAAACTTCTTGGAGACCTCTCTCCAAACGTTTCTGGCTCTAGAAGATTTTACAGGTAGATATTTTAAACTTTAAAGGGACAGATTTGTGTTATTTGAACTGTTCAAGAAAACAGAAAAATATGGAAGGCATCTCAGCTAACTTTTTAACGCTTAGAAGATCCTTAAACAAACAGGCAAATAAAAGGCCAATTTATAAAAAAGAAAAGCCGGGCAGTGGTGGCGCACGCCTTTAATCCCAACACTCAGGAGGCAGAGGCAGGTGGATTTCTGAGTTCGAGGCCAGCCTGGTCTACAGAGTGAGTTCCAGGCCAGCCAGGGCTACACAGAGAAACCCTGTCTTGGAAGAAGAAAAAATATAGGGTCCAATGTTTATGAATAGGAAAGAAAAGAATGTTTTAGGCAAAGCATTGGTCAGAGAAACTCAAGTCCATGCAGAATATAAAGAATACTTATGATGGTCAAGAAAGAATTATTTGGCAATGTAAAGAATAGTTTTGTGCTTCATGCTGTATAGCTATAGGATTGTTCATTGAACATTTGTTTAATCAGCACTTGGTGTGTGCCAGAGTGCTGGGGATCATCCCCATGGCCTGCACATGCCAGGCAAGCACTCTCCACTGAACTTCACTTCCAGAGCCTGCTTTGAATATTCTTATTCCTCTCATTCTTGCTCATCTCCCTTCTATGGACTTGGATCTCCATAGGTTCCTTGGGGTAGCATAAAAGATAGCTACTGATAATGGTTCAAAGCCCATGAGGTGTGTGTCAGAGTGGGTGTAGGATCAAAAGATTGTCCTAGACAGTAGAGCAAAGCTAGATCATGCATAAATTTGGGAAGCTTGTTTGTTTTTTTAATCTGCAGAATACAGACTGTGTCATGATCTGGCATGCAAAATGAATGAGTATATCATGATCAGGTATGTAGGATGAGGAAGAGGATGGGGCTAGGATGAAGAGAATGGTTTGGGACAAAGGAAAGACCCCAGCAAGGCGGTGGGTCAGGAGACTGCTGAGTCGAGCCAAGCCAGATAAGCACAGGTTATGATCCAGGCTACCATTGTCCAATGTGAGTGGCCTCCTCCAGAGCTGTACAGACTGGCAGCCATGGTGGGAACTAAACCAGGGTGGCTTGTACTGAGAATAGAGAAAAGTGGGTGGAAAACATGGGAAAACTGACATTAAGAAACAGCCAAAATGTTAACAAGTGGGAGAGAGATTTGCTGCTGCTGAAATGCACATAATAGTGTGCTTTCAGAATGACTTAAACACGTTTAAGACCTAGGAAAAAAGCAAAGAATGAAGAACATCTTTCAACTGGGCCATAAACTGCTGCTTGGAGAATTGAATCGGGATCAAATGGGTGTATCTAGAGAGCAATTAGAATTATCAGAGCGAAAAGCAGTTGTTGACATAAACATAATGCACAGGATAAAATCTAATCTGTTCAAAGAGTGAGCTGGGACGTAGTCCCACCCAGGATACAGCGCAGATAAAGAGATTAAGTGTAAGAAAAGAAGATAAGACTGGACCACAGCCTGGGAGCTCTCTACATTTTTCTCCAGAGTTCCTGAGGGAAGGGTAGACACAGTTGTGAATAATTACCCAGAAGTCAGTACTGTGACCGAGAGCTGGAGAAAGCTCAGACATACTGCCACCATGTTTTCAAAATGCAACAACACTGGTACACATGTTTAAACGAAACAACAGAAAGCAAACCTTAAACTAAGATGATGCTATTTGAGTTAAAGACAGTCTCTGAGGTGCTGACATCTAGGTGGAGAACAGATATCCTTTGGCCATAATAGTCGTTGGACACTGAGATACTACCTTTAAAGTGTTGTAATAGCAAACAAGAAGTCTTTTAATCTACATTATCATTTATCATTAGACATAACATGAAACTATTTTCAAACATTAAAAATAATAGAGCAGTGTGCCTCTCAGAGTCTCCCTGGAAGAATTACTGAAGGGTATACTTTAGCCAGGAGAAAAGGGAAACTGGAAGAAGAGGTGCCATTAAGAATGTAACTAGAAATAGGTAAACAGTATTGACAAGTTAAATTGCTGACTGGCACAAAGCAGTGGTTTTTGGCAAATTTAAAAGGAGGGCTGAACTTACATTTATTTATAGCAAGGCTGACGGGAGGGAAGAAGCCAGTGGATGAAGCATGCATACAACAGAGTTCCAGAGGCTGCCGGGGTGGGGTTGGGGGAGGGGTGTGTGGGGGGAGGGAAGGTTAGCACTGGGAGATGCAGGATACAGAGGGGTAAAAAGAACAGTAAAACCAAATGAAGCAAACCAACCCACCAACACCAGGACCTCATTCATTCAGTGGAATGCTAGAGAGGAGAAAAAAGAAAATAACCCATAGAAAATACAAACGGACAGACTCAAAGTGATTCCAAACATGTTGGTGGCTACCCTAAATATAAAGACATTAAGCTAGCCACTCACATATTAGAAAATCAGATTGGATTAAGAACACAGCTCTGTCTTGTAAGAGACAATGGCGTGAGAAGGTTTAGAGTAAGAGAATGGGCCAAGACACACTAGGAAATAATAAGGAATACAGCCAGCGTGGCAGTATTAAAACAAGGCAATGTAGAGTCTACTTAAAAAGCATCAGGCATAAAGAAGCACGCCTTTGCCACCTGGGAATGTTTCTTCCCCCCTCCCAGCGTTTTCCACTGTGTGGTAGGAACACTGCCGCGTTGCACTCCTGGTTCTTCTGGTTCTCTCCCCTGTTTCAGATAGCTTTGTTCTGGAGCAAGAACTTGATGTGCAGCTATGTTCCTTCTCCCATTTCCTCTTGGAGTTTTCTCCTAAGCCTTCCCACAGGAGGGGTTGTGCCCCTGCCTCGCAGCTTCTGTGCTGTAGGTAATTTCTGAGATTTGGCTAAGTCTGTTTCATGGTCACACTGAACTGTGTGTTCTCACTAGGTCTTTGTCAGCAACAGAGGAATGGTTTCAGCTCCTTACTGCCTAATCTTCCTGCTTACTTTGTTTATTTTGAATATCTTCAGGATAGAGTGTGGAAGGATGCTATTTGCTGGGCTGTGTCATAGGCCTTAGCCTACCTTATAGTTGAGAGGACAGGAGGCTGGAGAGATGGCTCAGTGGTTAAGAGGACCTGGGTTCGATTCCTAGCACCCATATGGCAGCTCACAATCATCTGTAACTCAAGTTTAAGGGGAACTGGCATCTCCTTCTGGACTCTGTGGGCACCACATGCATTTGATGAGGACTAATGGTTGTGAACATGAACTTGGTAAGGTAGTCTTAGGTTTAAAAAGCAGGAACCTGGGCTGCAGATGTGGCTTCATGGTAGAAACCTTGCTTAGCATGTGCAAAGCTGCCATAGGTTCAACCCTTGCAAGAAAACAAGACAACAAAGACTCCAAAGCAAGAACTGAAAGACATTTAGGGAGGAGTAGACAAAAACCCCAGTTTAGTAGAAAATTCTGATAAAAATCTCTCAGAAAATAATGGCTAAAACAGAGTAAAATTGCAAGGCCTATAAAAGATTTGAACAGCACAATAAATAGATTCAATCTTGTATTTTTGCTCTCAACAAAAGAAAAAAACACATCCTGCTAGAGCCCACATGGACTGTAAAAAGGGAGAATGAAAAGACCTGTGTGTTGTTCGCAAATTTAAAATAATACCATATAGATTATGCTCCCCGAATATGACAATTAATTTATAAACCAACAATAAAACACTAGAGGGGAAAATAATCTCGTATTTGGAATTTTTTTAAAAAGCCCCTTTAAACAACCCGTGGGCTGAAAAGGAAATCACAAAAGAACTGCCAAAATATTTGGAACAAGATGGCAATAAAAACACTACCTATCAAAGCGTGTGGGATGCAGCTGAAGCGGTGCTTACACACAGACGCAGAGTTGCAGATGTATCTGTGAGAAAGAAGAAAGACTAAATGAATACACAGGCAGGCTGGTAAGCCAGGAAAACAAAATGGCAGAGAAGAGGAAGAAGGGATGAGAAAGACGAGAACAAGCCAGGGAGCAGAAAGTGTGTGTGGTAAAGGTGATAAGGCTGAAGCAGGTAAAGCTCAGCTAAGAACAGACAGCAGGTGGGTGATGGGTGCAGCGCGGCTGCCAGAGCATAACACGTGTAAGAGCTTGGGTCCAGCCTCACCGCGGCACAGCGAGACGAAGAGGGAAACCTTCTGTGAGTAGACAAGTTTATCGCTATGTGGGAGTGATGCAGCCGCTAACAATAAAGCCCGAGATCATAAAACAACTTCATATCAATGCGTGTCATGAGCAAGTGGATGGAAAAACTTAAATGATCCAAACTGATTCAATGAAGAGTTGAAATCTCTATGTTTACCACTAAAGAACTGTAAAGGGGCCTCTTATAAAGGATAGCTGTCCAAGAGAGTTCACATAAACAGTGTAGCACACCCTTAGTGAACAGAAAAAGGAAAAAAAAATTAATTTATGCATCACACACAGCGTTTAGAAGACAGGAAGCTATCCTGTTACTTTGTTTGGCTGGAATAGTGTCTTGTTATGGAAACCTGGCAAGGGAGGTGCATGAAGAAGAAGGGGGAAGAGGAAGAGGAAGAGGAGGAGGGGAGAGGAAGAGGAGGACTAGGAAGAGGAGGAAGATGGGGAGGAGGAAGAGGAGGAGGGGAGGAAGAGGAGAAGGGGGAGGAAGAGGAGGAAGATGGGGAGGAGGAAGAGGAGGAGGGGGAGGAGGAGGAGGAAGAAGAGGAAGGAGGAGGAAGAAGAGGAGGAGGAGGAGGCCAGCATTGTTTTGAAGCATAGATGTGATGGTCTAAATAAACAACCAATTAAATTCAGGAGAATATTAAAAATCATACACTTGGAGTTTCGCCCATGGTAGGAAAGATGGCTTAACAGAGTTACAGCCCACAAGGTTAACGGATTAAAAATCATATGATGATCTAAACAGATGTAGAAAGTGTTCCGTGAAATTCAGCGCTTTGATAATGTGCTAAATGAATCAGGGAACAGGCTAAATTTAGAGTCTTATGTTGAATCCCATTCTAAAGCAGATTCCGTCCCATTTATATTTTGAGTAAATTCAGGTTTTCAAATATTAGATTATCTTTCATACAGGTTCATTTGCATGTCAAAATCTAAATATATCTAGAAACTGAGCCCAGTTTGCTGGGAGAATTAAAAACAAAACAAAACAAAACCAAAACCTCATAAACCAAAAAATAATGGTGGCCTTGCAAGCAGCTAATTACATTAGCCGTTTCCCCCTCTGTGTGATCTTTAAGTGTCTACAACTCCTGGTGCACACAGGAAGGAGTTCATTTTCCCATCTTTAGTGTGGTGTCTGTTTTCCAGAACTGGGGCTCCCGATTGGAGAGGCAGATCTATTCCCGGGGAGATGGATCCAGGAGCCCTGTCTGGTGTGGCCTCAGCCTCTTCATCCACCGACTCTTTCATGGATGCCCTTTTCTTACCTTTATGTGTACACAGGTCCAAACTGAAGACGGTGCATGAGAGAATCCCCTTGGCTGGATTGAGCAAGTTGCCTAGCGTCCCTCAGATCGCCAAGGTAAAAGCCAAAATTTAAGAGAAGGAAGGTGCCTTTCTTATCAGCTTAAGGTTAGCCCTGGGGAGAGAGTGTAGGCTCTGCTTTGGGAACTGGAAGGCTACTTTGTTCTTTGCCTAGATGGAGTGAGGTGGTTCTTGCCTCCATCTTCCCTGTCTCCAGGTCAACCTGAAGCTGCTTGGGGAGCAGCCTCCTCCACTCAGGAAAGAGAAGTAGGAAGGCAGGGCTGACCATAGCTAGTGCTTCAAAGGAGGCAGGTGATGGCTAAGGGAGCCTTCACTGAGAAGTGGCGGCTGGGCTGGGCTGAGGGTGATCCAGATCCAGCCCCTGCCGTGAGTAAGGGACTGGCTCATGCCACTGCATGAGTTACTGGGAACTTGGGAATGGAGTCAACATAGTGGAGTCAGAAGGGAGGCTGGCTGGCCCCCACTCTTTTTTGTTGGGGGTAGGGTGATGGCTTTTTGGAATTGTCTTCTACTCAGAATGGAAATGTTTCTTAGACCTAATTTTGTGCCCTTTATCATGAGACCCTAGAAAGTTAGTAGACTGTCCTGGGTCCACATTAATGAGCAACAAGATTTGAACCCCATGTGCTTTGTCCATGGTTCTTAACCTATGTGTTTCTCTACCTGCTCAGGCTTTCTGTGATGATGCAGTGGGGCTAAAATTCAACCCTGTCTTGTACCCCAAGGTGAGTAGCTTGTGTGCTTGTGGTGCAGTTGTCCACCGCTCTTTAGCTCTGCATGGATCTGGGATTCCATGGTAGGGAGTTCCTTGTATCATAGAGAGGTCATGTGGGGTCTCTATGATGGTCTTCTATGTCTTCCTCATTTCTTACTTATTTGTCCACACACTGGTACCCTGGGAACCATACCCGGTCATTCCTGGGCTTCCAGCCGCATTGAATAGGTCCCTGGCCTGCTGTGAAGATTGATGGAGGACAGTAGCAACTTTGAAGTTTCTGCCTCTCCCCAGATGTACTTCTCTGGGGCCAGTGTTGGGCTTTGTGTATAATCTATCTATTCCTGGGGAGGCAGTCACCCTGACATCATGGAGGTATGGGGGTACAGAACTCAGAAAGAAACACATTCAGAAGTTAGAGGCCAAACCTTAGATCCCCGTTGCCCACGTTACTGCAGCTTTGAGGTCCCCTAAGCCTTGCCGGCCTTAGTTAATAAACTGGCTGTTCTCTGATACTGACCCTCCTATGACTGGCCTGATGTTGACCCCAGTTGTAGCATGAGGATGAGCTCAGGGAGAAGCAATAATAACAAAACAAACAACAAGTGCAGTCCACAGCAATTATAGTGTGACACTGCTTAAATCACACGCAGTGGAGAACTGCTTGAAATTGCCCATAGGAAAAGATCTTGGGCACTGACGGCTGCTTCGTAAGCTAGCAGAGGCGCTGGGAGAAAATGGAATCAGAGATGTGCTTCCGCTATGGCTTCCGCTATGGTCAACACTGAGCAGCTGCAGCTTGCTGGGGTCAGGTCTCTCCTTCTCCCAAGTCTCAGCTCTGACAATCAGGAAGTGTGGAAATGAAATTTCTGGTTGGGAAGCAAAACCTTCATCCTTCTTCAAACACCCTTGACCACATCTTAAATTGCACCAACCGGGCACCACACTCTTGGAATCATCTGTGTGTCTGTGGGGGCCAAGCTGGGGTGGAGTCCGTAGCTGCACAGAACATTTATACATCTACCTTGGGAAGCCTGAGGGGCCTGAAGGTAATGGAAGAGCAGCTGTCCTTTATGGGGTCTGTCTGATGTCCAGCTGTGATGTGAATCTGGGTGAGAAGTGTGCATGTGCGTGTGCATGAGTGTGTGCGTGTGTGTGTGTGTGTGTGTGTGTGTTCTCACATCTGCAGAGTTTACAGTGTTCCTTGGAAGGTCTCCATGGCCCACTGCTTTTTTCTAGCAGGGCAGCTGTTTCCCTCTTTGACTCACCCAGGCAGCCCTGGGAGAACTGAGGAGCACCCCTTTCCTTAGACAGCCGAGGCCTTTGCAGAGGTAAAGCGTAATGACAGCCTGTCTCGGGCCACATATTCCAGCCAAGCCAAGCCAGGTTTCCTCCTCCAGCCTTCTTCGTGTTGTAGAGGTTCCTCCATAGACTCTGGTGGTCTTCTTCTCATCAATGGTTTCAGCTCTGATATTTCTGTCATAGATGGTAAGACTGACAGCTGCTGGGTGCTCACTGCTGTATTTGTGCCTGGTTTCCTTGCATCTCTGAAATTCCACAGCAGCCTTTGACAGAGGAAGGAGCTGAAGCATAGAGAGCTTGGCTGGTCATTGAACACTACGTAGTTCCAAGCAGTGGGTTCAGAATTAGACTTCAGTGTTTTTTACCTCCAGTACAGTTTTTTTGAGGCAAAATGGAAGTGTATCTAGAACCTGTGGCCAGGCTCCTCCCCCCCCCCCGCCCCCCCCCACTCCTTTCACTTTTAACACCTCTGAGGGCATTCATTTTATGGGCTGACAACAGTGACTTGTTCAAGCTTACATATCTGAAAAGAGTGTGAATCCTCACTTGCTGCTTGCGTGGGGATTTAGCTTTGTTATTACTATTACTATTATTATTATTAATACAGCATAAATAGAACGGTAGGGCAAAGTGAATTCCTTATGTCTCAGCTGTGGCTGGCACATCTGGATGGGATCTGAATGGGAGGTTGGCTACTGCTGAGGAAGCCGAGGTGTTGGGAGCTAGATAGGGTCTTGGAGCAGCGTCCTTACATGGATGAGCTCTTTGCTTCTCCTCCTCTGTGTGTGGCTGTCTCTTGTCTGGGCTCACTCTGCCGAAGTGGGCATGCCTTTCCTGTCTTCCCTTACCTCTTGTTGACATCAATCTTAATTTTTTTTCCTTACCATTTTTTTTTTTTTTTTTAGGCCTCTCAGATGATTGTGTCCTATGATGAGCATGATGTCAACAACACTTTCAAGTTTGGGGTCATTTATCAAAAAGCCAGGCAGGTAAGTATCATCGTTCACATTGGTTGTTGAAGCCTCTTGTTTATGACTCTGCATTACTTCCCCACCCCAGTGTAGGAGTCCTGAGATAGATTATTTTTTTTCTTTTTTAAGGTATGTTTTATTTTTAATTAAGAGTATATGTGTGTGTGCGTTTGTATGGGTACATACATGCACGTGTGAGTGCGTGTGCCTGTGGGGTCCAGAAGAGGGAGTTGGATTCTCTGGAACTGGAGTTAGGACAGATGTGAACCATCAGATGTGGGTGCTGGGAACTAAATTCAGGTCCTCTGCAAGTGCGGCAAGTGCTCTTAACCACAGAGTCATCTCTCCAGCCCCATCTCTCCCTTTTCAATGAAAGCACTTAATGTATCTTTGTTTTAGTGTGGCATGCTAAACCAATCTTGTTATCGTCATACCTATGCCATTCTGTTTTGTTCTTCTTTGTTTCTGTCCTCCACTGCTTTCCTGGAATTCAGCTGATTCCCTTACCCCCCAGTCAGGACTTCCTTCTGCTTTCTGGTTACACATCCTTCATTACTCACTCTGTTTCCCACCTTCATCGAGATCTCTTCCTTTTCCAAGACCTGAACACACACATATATGAGCACACACACATATATGAGTACACACACACATATATATGAGCACACAAACATATATGAGTACACACACACATATATATGAGCACACACATATGAGCACACACACATATGAGTATACACACATATATGAATATACACATACACATAATTTTATTTTATTTTTTAGTTTAGACAGGATTTTACTATGCCTTGGCTGGCCTGAAACTTACTATATAGACCAGGTTGGCCTTGAACTCAGAGACCTGCCTGCCTCTCCTTTTTGATTGCTTGGATTAAGGGTATGCACCAATTATCATGCCTGACAGATACATGTAATTTCTTAAATTCAGGTGCCACATCTGCAGCATTTGTCTTCCTAAGTCTGATTATTTTATGTAACATAGGACTTTCTGTTGCATCTATTTTCTTGCAAATGTCATAATTTTGGTTTTCTTCACCACTGCATAAACTCCCATTGTGTGATATTTACCCATTCATCTGTTGATAGACATCTAGGCTGGTTTCATTTCCTGGCTGTTGTGAGCAGTGTGGTTATAGACGTGGCTATGTAAGTATCTCTGCGGTTATTAAGTGCTCTGAACACAGCTGTCACGTGTAGAGCATGAATTGGATTGGAGGGAGCTGAATGTTAAGTGAGGTAACTTTCCAAAAGGCTCTGGAGTTTTGTAGATGGTGGTGTGATTCTACACAGTGAAGCCTAAGGCTCCTCACACCTTCATCTTGTGTTTATATGTGAACTATCAACCACAAGAAAACTCAAGCAAGAGAGAGGGAATGGGTTAGCCTAAGCTACTCTTTCCCACCTTCTCCCAGCAGGAAATGGGCATTTCCTCCTCATTCAGTGGGGTGTTGGAGCCCAGTGACATCATGTTGGCAGGTTGAAGTCAGCCATGCTGGGAATACCTACACCATAGAGATTAGAAGAGACCAAGGCTTCATTTGCTGCCTTGGGAAGTCAGTTGCTAAAGCCAATCAAAGATGAGGTTTTCTGCTGTGCCCCACTGCTGCCCGCCTCTGTCTCTTGTAGCGCCTCACAAGCTTCTTTGGAGTTATTTGCTGAAAATCATCTTTCTTAAAGTGGGATTCTATGAGATGCAATCTAGTGAAGTGTTTTTGAGCAAAATCTTGTGTGTAGGTGTCTGCTGTGGAGAAGCATTTTGAACAGGCAAAGACCTATTTGTACCTTGGTCGAACTTGGTGGTTTTCATGGTTATTTGGTCACGAACTTTCCATCTTCCCTATCTGTTTTCTACGATGAACATTTACTAACACCCCAAGCACAAAGGTCAACCGAAGTTTCCACTGCTTCCTCGTTTGGCTCTGTGAGGAGATTCCATACTCATTTTCCCTTTGTATCCGAGTGCCCAGGCTCTGCTAATGGTAGGTCATTGATGCCCTGTGGGGTTTTTATGTGGCCATCTCTTTGTTGGTTAGCTGGTTTCTTTGTCTGAAGATACCAGATCACAAAAGACACAGGTCTTCTTCGAGGCACTAATTGGGTGAAGAGTTTCAGAGGTGAAAGGCTGCTGCAGATGCATCTCACAATTTAAAGGAGATGTTCAGGTTGCCACTGTAATGATTTCCTCAAGTTAACATCTTTATTTCATACATCGCAGCTACTATAACCCCTGTAATTAAAGTCCTTCCCTCGTGAAATTTACCAAAACATATCTTACAAGGTGATTACAATCCAATGCTCCAGCAAAAGTTATAATTATTGAATATTAACCACCCACCTCTGATAAGGAGCTCATGTATTGTTTGTGTGCCCAAGGCTTTGCTGCTGCAGAGGAGAAGCCAGGAAGACAACATACTTAAACAAAAATGCCAGGCAGCTTGTCGCTTTGCAAACCTACAGCTGGGGACATTTAATATGAACATTTGTTGCATAAAAGCGCTATCCTGGTCTTTGGATATTAATAAGCCTCACCTAAACTGTCCTGTTTATCATGTACTGTGCTAAGCACCGTGGGTGATACAGTGGTGACTAAGGCCTCCTCTCCCCAAGTGTATGGTCAAGCTCAAGGGCTGTACCAAAACAGACAATGATAATAATCATGCTGGGTGTGAATCCTGGGAGAGCAGTGCCAGCCCCAGAAGGCACATGATTGTTTCCTAGTGGAGATGTAGCTTGCCTGGAAGCAGCTGCTCTCCCACTCATTACCACAAAGCCTGTAGTGACAATGCCTTTCTGGCAAGCTGGAGATCAGGATTGGTAATCTCAGTAAACTGCAAGGTAGTAGACTCTTCAGACCACACCACTCGGCTTGCAGAAGCAGCTCAGCTACTCACACATATGTAAGGAGTTGGGCTGGCTGTGCTCTAATAGCACTTTATTTAGGGAAAGAGGAAGCAGGCTAGTCTTGGCCCCCAGGGTAGCCGCTCCCTCTTACCTGTTGAACAGCAGGGTTCACTCACTTACAAACCTCGGCTCAGGATCGGCATCACAGGCTTTGCTCTGCTGAACTATTAACTCCCATTTTCCTGAAAACATTTTAGAATTTCAGTGTATTCATTTACATATTTATTTCTGTGGTGCTGGGGATCAAACCTAGAGAGGTTTGTGCTGGGCAAGTGTTTTTCCATGCTCCAAGCCCATAGGGGCTTTTATTTTGAAAGGAGATTTTAGAATGCTACTCTTATCTAGAAAGCCATTGTCACCGTCCCTTGCTAATAAAGGCAGTGTGTGTGTGTGTGTGTGTGTGTGTGTGTGAACTACAATTTCTGACATACTCTAAATATTACGCTAGTTTCCTCAACTCATGTGGACTTAAAAACACCTGTCTGTCTGTGTGTCTGTGTGTCTGTCTACCTATCACCTATCCATCTGTCTGTCTGTCTGTCTGTCTATCATCTGTCGGCTGTATTCATTCAGAGATCAGAGGATGATTTCAATAGTCAGTTCTCTATGCTACGTGGGTCCAGGACTTAAATTTGGGTCGTCAGGGTTGGCAGCAAGTACCCTTACCTGCTGAGCCATCTTGCAGGCTGCTTACATGGATTTATTTGTATGTGGTGTGTGTGTGTGTGTGTCATGGATATTGTATGTGCTGTGTGTTAGTCCATGTTGTTTTATCTGTGTCTAGGTTCCATAGTCAAGAAACAGATTCTCACTACAAGGTCCCCTACAGTTTCCTTTTACGGTCACACCTGCCTCCCCCTCCCCCACCTCTGCTCTTCTCCAGTTCCTATTGGCAACCGATTATTTTTATTTCGCACCGTGATAGCACTGCACTGATATGACATATCATATCTTTATTAGTTATCAACATTTTAGGGCTGTTCTGCTCAGCAGATTATCCAACTTCTCAAGTGTGTCATGACTTTCTTTTTTCTTGTCCCCCTCTCTCCCTCTGTCCCTTTGCCCTTCCCTGTTTCTCTTCTCTTTACCTCTCTCCTTCCATATTTTTGAGATAGATTCTCACTGTGTAGCCCAGGCTGGCCTTGAACTTGGTACCTTCCCAAGTGCTGGGATTGCAGGTGTGTGTCACCGTGCCTGGCTTAGGCACTGTTTTCATTGCTGAGTAGTATTCCATGGTCTGGCTGCACACACTCTACTTAGCTATCCATTCTCTAAGACACCAATCAGGGTTGTTTCCAGCTTTGGGGAATCTTATGACTAGAACTACCGTAAACATTCTTATGTAGGATTTGGGTTTTTGAAACTATGGTTTCATTTCTCTGGGATAATTGCCTAGCAGTATAAATTCTGGTCGCATGGTAAATTGCATGTGTAGCTGCCAGACCATCTTCTGGAGTGATTGTTTTCCCATCAGTGTGTGGGCAATTCAGCTTTTCTGCATTCGAGCCAGATTTGGTGCTGCTGGCTTTGAGTTTAGCCCTCTTGGTGCATGTGTGGTGTACCACATTGTTGTTCTGCTCTGCATTTCCCTGCTGGCTAATGATGCTGAACACCTTTTCATGTGTTTAGTTGTTATCCATGTGTCCATTTAGGTGAAATGTCTGTCTTTGTCTTTTGACCATTTTTCTAATAGTAATTTTTCATACTGTTAAGTTTTTATTACAACTTTACTATCTATAATTCCTACACTGTGCAGTTCACAACAGTAAGAATTATGTCCACAGGTGGCTGTCGTGTGGTCCCAGTGGCATGGCAGCAATAATGATCTAATTGCAGGGTGTGCTCATTGCTCTTCAAAGTAACCCTGTACCCATGGACAGTCTCTCTTCTGTTTCATTTCCTTTAGCTCCTGGAAGATACCAAATTCAAGGCCCATCTTGGGCTACATAGTGAGAATCTCTTTCAAAATAGTCTGCCTTCTGGTTCTCTGGATTTGTCTATTCTGGACCTTTGAGATGTGGAAGAATGTTTTGTATGACATTTTTGGCTGGTTTCTTTCACTTAGATACATGTTTTCAGGGTTCATCTATGTTGTAACATGTATCTCTTCCTTATTTATGGTCAAATAATACTGTGTTGAATACATATATCACATTTAAAAAAATCTGTTCGTTGGTTCACAGATAACTGAGTCGTTTTCACTTGTGGTGCTGCTCTTGATATTCCTGAATAAGTTTTTTTTATGTCCATACATTTTGAAATCTCTTGGGTATATACCTGGGGTGGAATTGCTCAGCGGTTAGCCTTTTGGTGAACTGACAGATTGTTGACAGACTGTCTTCCCTGTTCACATAACATTAAGGAGCTGTGAACACGGGTCCCGAGTTCTTTGTAAGCTCACCCACAGTTGTTCTTGTCATCAGACCCATCCTAGTAGTTGTAAAGTGGGGTCTTATGTAGTTTTGATGATTATAGACTTTTTGTTTTGAGACAGGGTCTCACTGCGTAGCCCCAGCTACCCTAGAATTTGCTCTATAGACACAACTGACCTCAAAATCACAGAGCTCTGCCTACCTCTGCCTTCTGAGTGCAGGGATTAAAGGAGAGTGCCACCAGCTGAGCCCTATTTTAGAGCTTTGAGAGTTCTTTCTAGAGCCTCTTTGGAAGCCAATGACTGGTCCTTCACTTTGTGTCATGCTTTTGGTGTCTCCGAGTCTCAGAGTTCTTTGCTCTGACCTCTGCTGGACTCTAAAGGCTCCTTACTCAGGGCCAGCACCCAGCTCTGCAGAATCCTCCATTAACCTGTCCTCTACCTTAGGACAGCTACAGCAAATGTACTGGACAGGAACAAAAGGAGAAAGGGACCCAGAGTGTGGGCAACCCTTCCATTCCATTCCACACCCAGGCGACTCTTCTCATCCCTTCCCTGGCCCGTGTCTCTTACAGACCCTGGAGGAGGAGCTATTTGGGAATAACGAGGAGAGCCCAGCTTTCAAAGAGTTTTTGGATCTCCTGGGAGACACCATCACACTGCAGGATTTCAAAGGGTGAGTTTGGTCAGGGGCCCACAGCATCTACATTTGAGGCTCTTGGTGGGGGCGAGGGGACAGCTCTGTCCTGGGGGAACTCTGGGACATTTCCAACTTCTGACCCCTTGCCCATTGTACGTGCCTGAATTCCTGAAGACTCAGTGGTCCTAGGGATAATCCAGAGTGACAGGTTGGCTGAAAGGCAGTGGCCTCCGAAGCATGATGAGCTCGTTCCTGCTGTGGTCTGCCTTTCTAATTACGTTTGGCTCAAACTGGCAGCAACACGGATCCACCTTCCTACCACTCACCTGGCAGGCAGAAGAGAACCCTGTGCCATTTGGAAGGAATGACCTGATTTGGACAACGCTCAAAGCACAGATAATTAAGACTTCGCACAAACATAATAACCCTCTTGGCAGAAATCCACACAACAGTGTATGGTCCTTTAAATGGACAGAAAGCTAGAATATTGGGACTATCGTTTGGAAGACTCTGATCTTGATTTTCCTGAGAAAAAGCAACATTTCGGAATATTTCAGACCCATCCAACGGAGTGGCTTCTGGCTGAGAGTCCTAACACAGCCCTTGCCCAGGAGCCAAAACAAGCCTAACATCTGGTGTAAACACACTTAGTCCAGTTGCAGTAGGCGTGCAGATAATTGCTGTCTTCCTTTGCTTGCTTCTCCTGTTTTCTCTCCCTCTTTGTTCTCCCCTTTCTGAAGTCACTACTATTGTCTGGAGTCGGTCACACCAGGGTTAGAATCCACTTCTGCCGCAAGCCCTAAGATATTGGGCCAGTGACTTTGCCTGGAAAAGATTCCAATTCCTTATCTATAAAAAGGGAAGGTAAATATAACGTAATAGCCCCTTCAAGGCCACAGGGAATTGAAACTGAGAGTGCAGACAAAGCAGGTTTGGAGTCTGAGTGCCTGGCAATGTCTTTTTTGACCTTTGGGTCTGAGGTGAATCTGGTTTTTCTGCCCTCCTAGTTGCTGAAGACTGGTTCCAGGCTGGCAGCCACATCTCTGTGAAGGGGGAAGGGCTGGCTCCTGGAAGGCCATCAGTGCCTCCCTAGCTTCTCCTTCCTGCCTAGGATGATACAAACATGGAGGGGTTTGGTCTTTACAGGGGCTGGCTGCTTAAAGCCAGTCATCTGTCCCTTCTTCTGTGGTTTCCCAGTCTCCTGTGGGTTCATCCACATCCAGTGGAGTGACTGGCTGTCCTGGCTCTTACTTGAACAGAACAGAGGCTCAGGCCCAGCGTTGGGAGCTTTGGGAAGCTAGGCCAGGCATTCGTGTGGGGTTATGATTGGATGGCCACCCCACCTGAACAGCCCTGTGGAGGATGTCTTGATGTTGAGGCTCTGCTTGTTGTCCTAATTAGCTAGTTAGTTAATTTGGCTGTGTTGTAAGACAAAGTCTCACTCCATATTCCAGGCAGGCCTCAAACTCAGGATCATCTTGTTTGGATCTCCAAAGTGCTAGGTTTATTGTCTTTCTTATGGGTGACGGATGGTAGAATACTGGGCTAGGCTGTTCAGAAGAACAGATCTCCACACCTCCCTATCTTATGCCCTTGTTGGCCCTCAGCTCTTCCATGTCTTCTTACCCACCTATCTGCTATATGTCAATCATGTCACCAAGACAACATCTCACCTCACTCCTTCTCTCTTGCTCCTGCCCTGTTTTATGTCAGTTTCCGAGGAGGCCTGGATGTGACCCACGGACAGACAGGGGCGGAGTCGGTGTACACCACTTTCCGGGACCGGGAGATCATGTTCCATGTCTCTACCAAGCTGCCCTTCACGGATGGTGACACCCAGCAGGTAACCAGTACAGGAAGGCAGGGCCAAGCTGCAGGTCGCTCCCACTTGTCAGATATGACACTGCAGCCTGGGGTGGCCTGCTAAAACGCTTCCTTGAGGCTCAGGGTGTGGCTTGGTGGGGCAGTACTTATCTAGCAAGCTGGAGGCCCTGGGCTCTATCTCTGGCATCATCAACAAGAACTTCCCCTGGGAAGTCAATGAAGGATCAAGCTGCGAGCAAAGCAAACAAAGGTTGATAAGGCTGCACCGCAGATCTGCAGATGGGAGCAGGAAGCCGGTAGGGCAAGCTGAGTGTTCGCCTCTCAGCAAGTCAGTGGCTTTGTGGCTTCAGAATGTGGCTTTCTAGTAGTGTCTGTGTCACTGCTGTGACATTCTCTAGGTTTCTGAACAAGGCTCCCGAGATCCACACCTGGCATTTGCCTGCTTCTTGTGGAACCTCTGTCCCCTATTCTGGCCACTCATTCCTTCTGCTTCCTTGCTGCCCTATGAATGAGAAGCTTGCATGAGAAGCCTCTGAGCCTCATTGCCTGTACCTAACCTGGGGACTCTGTGGCTCCAGCGTTAGCCAACTTTCTCCAGGCTTGCTGCTTTGAGCTACACATCCCTGGGGCGGGTCTGGCTCTGGCAGCTGATCCTGGCTGTTGCAACACCCATGACCCCATCCTGTTTCTTTCCTCCTTCCTATCTCAGGGAACACAGGGAGGGCCTCCCTGAAACTCTGACCTGTTTGTTTTTGCCTAGGAGCAGGGATGCAAAATCATAAACATTGTGCATAGCTTCTTGGGAGTAAAAGAAATTGGCAAGCAAATTATGATTTGGCTCCCAAATAACTGGATGTTCCAGAAACAAATGACTGTGAGATTTGCTGTGTAGCCAAAGTGGGTTTTCCCTGGTGGTTTCACCTTTGGTCCCTGTTCTTCTGCAGCCTCTCTCACCTACTGCCTGTCTCCGAGGTTTCTTACCTCAGGGTTGTTTCACCCTGGCATATGCTACAGAGCTTGGCTCTTGGCAGGGACCAAATTAACGATAGTTCTTTCATTCTTCTTATGAAATGGGAGCTCAGGGGTGTGTGTGTGTATGTGTGTGTGTGTGTGTGTGTGTGTGTGTGTGTGTGCATGCGTGCTCACATGTAACTAGTAAGGCAATTTGCATAAAAGCCTCCAGTACTGTGTTCAGAGCATAGTAGATACCCTGTAAATGAGAAACTCAATCTGAAAGGACTGAGCACAAGTCCTGCTTTCAGGATGCATTTAATAAAGGACTAAATACACAGGCAGGACCTGGCATACAGGAAGACCTTAACATTTGTAATCATCTATATGAATAGCAGTTCACAGTTACTGGCACACAGTAGGGGCTTGTAACCTAGGTCACATGACAAAGTGCCCGGCACTGCTGAGTCTCTCATCCATTGGTTCTCCCCTAGCCTGCTGACCTGTGCTTCTCTGTGTCCTCACCTCTGGTGAAATGATCTGCCTCTGTCTACATTTCCCATCCACTCTGCCTGTGTTTTTCAGGACGCCTTTGTGGGTAACTATTGAGCCCTCTGCTGTCACTGTTCTCTGCTCCTAAAGCTGTCACCTGCCAGGGAGCAGTTGACAAAGCCATGGCTGGCAGCCTGCTTAGCATTTTTCCAGGTGGCTTCTCCGATGTTTGCCTTTCTTCTGGATCAATCATGGCTCTCTCAGGGCCAGACCTGGCCTCAGATTCTTGCATCCTCTCCAGGGCCCTGAGTCCAGGCTCTGTACGCTGTTGTTTGGTGACACTCAGGCCAGCTGTTTCTTAACAACATGGCTGTCTTTCTTCCTTCTCCTCTTGGTAATTCCCACAGTTGTGAGAGAAACAGCTCCCCACAGAGTTGGCCTCAGAATTCAGGTTTATGAATGGTGGGATAAAGAGAAATTTGCTGTTGAGCTCTTTCCTGTTTTGGGGGTGGTCCTAACTCTTGTAACAAGGAGAGATTTTCTATACCAATGAGGTGCTTTCTGTTTAGCTGCAGAGAAAGCGGCATATTGGGAATGACATCGTGGCCATCATCTTTCAAGAAGAAAACACACCATTTGTCCCAGATATGATTGCGTCAAACTTCTTACATGCCTACATTGTCGTTCAGGCTGAGAGCCCAGGCACAGAAACCCCATCCTACAAGGTAAGGAAGAAACCTCCATGGGGGGCAGTCATGGGCCCATGAACATCCCTAGGGTTGGTGGGTTCAGTGACAGCAAGAGACACCAGATCATATCAGTATTGCGGTCCCATGGTTGGTCTAGCTTCTGAGATTTGGAGCCTGGCTCTGGGTGGAAAGCACCCTCTGAGGTCTCCATTCTGCTGCTTCTAGCTCTTTAGCCTCTCACTCAACAGTGATAGCATTTGCTAGAGGAAGTCTGAGGAGGGGGAGGGGAGAGAGAGCAGAGGGGAAGGGGAGGGGGAGGGGAGGCACAGAGAATGGTCAGGAAAGGAGAGAGGAAGACTAGAGAGGATGAAGGCTAGAGAGGCCTCACAGACCCTGGCCTCTGCATCTGGATGATGTGGACAAATGGACGAATGTAATTGGAAGATTTTGGTGAATGCAAGACCTGGGTGAGGCTCATACCGGGGACTTTTCTTTCTTTCTAAGATACATGAAAGCTAAAAATGTCATCCTGGCCACTGCTGGTGACACATGCCTGTAATCCCCAAATCCCAGAAGATGTGGGGGCAGGGGCAGGGGATCAAAGGTTCCAAGCTAGCCTGGCCTACATAGTGAGACCCTGTTAAAAACTAAATTAAAAACAGAGGATGAGGAGGGTGTAGGAGGTGAGGAGGGATTAAAGCAAATTTGATTTAGTCAATGTACACTGTATGCAGGTGTGGAAATAGTACAGTAAACCCATTAACATGTAAAATTAGTACATGCTAATTTAAAAAAGCAAAAAAGAAAAGGCTCTCCTGCTCTAATGGGAGGAGGTGTGTGGATACATTAGACTATTTCTGCTCGCAGCCCTCCGCATCAGATAGAGACAGGACACACTCCTTTGTCCTCCTCGCTGGCTGCTTCTTTACCTCCCTTCCTTCTAACCTCCAGGGCAGCACTTCTCCGTGTTCCCTTGGTTTAGGGGCCTGGGATCCACGAGAGAGAGACTGAGTCAGGGATTTTAGGGTAGGACTAGGTGGTCTCCAAGCCCTCAGAGATCTTGTGAGTAAGAACCAAGTGCTGGTTTCCGGTTTTGGTTTGTTTTTTGTTTTTGTTTTGTTTGTTTGTTTCCTGGGAAAAGATATCAGAGTTCAGTTCCCACAAGGTTCCCTGCATCACAGAATGCTGGGTACCAGCATCTTAAGCCCCTTTCCCACTACAGAGTCAGGTGTGGATTTGTGAAGCCCCCTGTGTCTTCTAAGTTGCTCCCCAGAGCGCCCCTCCCCTCAGGGGCCCTGGCTGACACTAGGCCTTAGCTGAACCCTGAAGTAGGAGGACCAACAGTGAGAAAGGAGAGTGTAGGCAGGAGGGACCCCAGCAGGCAGAATGGGACAACAGCCTGGGGTCTCTGCTTCCATCTCTTTGTTGCTGTGTGATTGCAAGTCAGTTCCTCCCATCTCTGGGCCTCTATTTCTATCTTTGCAAAACAGGAAAGCTGGGTTTTAAAACTGCAGGGTCCTTCTAGCCCTGGCTACTTATGGGAGCAGAGAGAGAGGGAAGATGGGGTATGGGCTGCCAGATGCTTTGGGGGACTTTGTATTGAAGGTGCCCTATTGTATGTGTAGGTCAGCAGGGGAAGTAAAGACAGAAATCCTGAGTGATTGATGGTGGCTCCTGCTCTGTGCCAGGCGCTGTGTCACAGCAGTTGTCCTTGTTTTCTACATTCATTTATGTGTCTGTGTGAGTGTGTGTGTGTGTGTGTGGGGGGGGATCAGAGGCCAACTTGCAGGAGTCAGTTCTCTCCTTCTACAATGTGGCTCCTAGGGCCTGAAACCTGGTTGTTAGGTTTGGTAGCCAGTGCCTTTACCCACAGAGCCATCTTTCTAGCCCCTTGGATAGTCTTCTTGAAGCCTAACAAGGTCCATTAGTCTGCTCATAGGGAAGAGATTGAGGCTGGTTGCTGCCGAGGGCACTTAGAGCTGAGGCCACAGAGCCAGAGAGCCAGGAGCTGGAAGTCTTCCCAGGAACCTCTGGGATAGGTGAGAAACCGGCTCCGTGGGTGTGCATGAAGAGTGGAATCGGATCACTTCTCAGGTGGGGATCTCGTTCCCATCACTCTAGATTGGAAAGAGATTCCAGTTCAGCAATCAATAGGATTCCCCAATCCCTACCCACAGGGGCTATTCCACCTCACTCCTGGAGTTCTGCCAAGGTTTCAAGAATCTTCTGGTGAAGCAGGCAGCTGGGGGTAGGGGTGGGGGGGGAGGGCTTCCCTTGCCTATCATGACTCTCTAAACAGCTCTGCCAGTCTTCTGGGTGGCAGGCCATTCCTGAGCATGGGGGTTTTGTTGGGTCTCCAGCCTTCACTCTCTGAGCTCCCCTGGGCATCTGTTAGTAAGCTGAGAGGAGGGGAGTGGTAAGGCTTAGCTGCCTGGGGAGACTGAGGTCAGGGGAGGAGCTAGGATAAGGATGGGCAGTGGATGAACATTACCGGAAAGGACCTGGGCCCTGCCCTGCTGACCAGTGGATTTAAAGGCATTTCTAAGACATTTGCCCTGCCAGAACAGACTACTTTAATTCAGTACTGAGGAGGAAGGGCCAGGCCAGGGAAACAGCTGGTCCTGCAGGCATGCGTGCTTTATCCCAAGTGTCCCAGATACCCACAGTGGGCAGCCAAATTCTTGTTCTGAGATGGAATTCTAGATTTGGGCCACCAGTGCATGGTAGGTGGCTGGAGAGGGTGGGGGTGGGGGGAGGGATGTGTCTAGCAGCTGGGGCTCAGCCAGAAATCTTGTCAGTGAACACAAACGGTTTCTTGACTCTGAGTATCTCAGTGTGGGCCATGTAGATGGCCTTGAGCTTGCAGGAAGAAGGCCCTATTGACCGAGGCTTTGCTTCTCCCTGCTGGACCTGGCAGGGCCCCAGGCTGCCTGCTTACCCAGTCTGGCAGATTCTTGCATCTGCCCTACTTCACAGGACAGAATGGTTGGCAGTGTGCCAGGGCCTTCATGTCAGCCACTGCTAGTGAAGGGATAGGGCAGCCTCCCCAGAGCCCTGTAGCCTTGGAGGCTGACAGCAGGTGAAACCAAGGTACTTGAGTGAGAGAGGGGTTGAGGAGTGGAAGCCACCTGCTGCAAGACCACCCTTATGCTGAGTCTCTGGATATTCTTACAGTCCAGCCTCAGAGCATCTGGCCAGAGCCTGGATGTCCCCCATCTTCATTCCCAGTCAGTGCCCTTGGTATCTCTGTGCTCAAGCCTTAGCCAGAATGACTGGTTCTGTATGTAGAGCCAGGCTTCAGACCTGGGTTCACTGCCTATGTCAAGTTGCTAAGAGCCCTAAGCTCCCCTTGCAACTAGTGTTTACTTGTTTCTTCAAAAACTTAAGTTATTCGTTGTTGTTGTTGTTCTCTGTGCGTGTGCACATGATATGTGTGTGTGGGGGACACACAGACACACAGGTATGGAGGGCAGAGACAATTTGGGAGTTGGTTCTCTTCTGGGGACTATCAAGCTTGTGTGTCAGGTTTGTTTGTTTTTGTTTTTAATCCGTGGAGCCATTTCTGTGGTCCAGTAGTTAGCTTTTAAACACTCTAAGTGAGTTTGATATATGGCCAGGTTAATGGGGCCTCAGAGCTGGGTTGGAGCAGTCTGAATTCTCTGTGCTCCTTTCTCTGGCTTTGGGGGTGCTTGCTCCATGTCTTAGCCATCTGTTTCCTCATCGGTAAAATGAACAGTAGCTCTCAGTTGCTTTCTCTGGCATAAACACTGTAATGGGGTAATGAGATAAACCCTTGGCCACCACCTTCACTGTTTGTACTAAGGGTTCCAGTGGTTCCCTAGCCCAGGGCATCATCTTGCCAACTTGCTTCTGGCCCCTAGGAAGGCAGAGGGAAGGATGCAGGATTCCATGCCATCCAGCCCACTAGAGAAACATCACATGGGGCTTATGGGTGATGTTCATACAGACGTTCTGTGTTCTGGGAAGGAGAGAAGGGCTAAACTGGTCCACTGCAAGGTGTGGGATTCCTGTCTGTCTTAGCCCCCATGAAACTGTTTCATTCAGGTCTCAGTCACTGCGAGGGAAGATGTGCCTGCCTTTGGCCCCCCTCTGCCGAGCCCACCTGTTTTCCAGAAGGTAAGAACCTGTTCTTTTACACTTGTTCCATCCAAGACCCCAGATCTCTGCACCCGAGTGTCAGTAGTTGGAACAGGCTTGAGTGTAGACTGAGAGCATTGTGGGGAGATTCTGTTATAGCTTTTGGGGTATATCCTTTCTGGTAGCTCCCTACTTCACCCTTTGAGGTCAATGTGGCCCTTGTTGGGAGTTTGATGCTGAGGATGCCTTCCTGTTAGTAAAAGGACTTTTATACTGTGCTCCAGACCTAAGAGTCGGCTGCAAGAGTTGCCTCTAGTAACCAAGGTGCCATATGGATGGTGACTTTCCCAGCACTGGGGAAGCTGGCTTCCAAGCTGGTATATTAGTAGGCAGGTCTGGCCTTGGCTGGAAATGACCAGATATGAGGGGGCTAATGCAGGGACTCTCCTGCCTTTTTGTTGCAATGGTTGTCCCTTGGGTTGGAGGCGTTTGATCTACAGCAGAGGCTGGGAGAGTTCTGAGTCTCTTACCTGTTTCAGGGTGCAGAATTCCGGGAGTTTCTGCTCACAAAGCTCACGAACGCAGAGAATGCTTGCTGCAAGTCGGACAAGTTCGCCAAGCTGGAGGTGAGAGTGCCAGGCTGAACGTCTCCTCTGGGCTTGCTCTAAGCCTCCTTTCAGGGGTTTCACCATGGTGCCCATTAAGCTGGGGGAGCCCTTTGCTCCATCCTAAGCTCTCAGCTCTCTGTAGCTTTGGGAACTTTTTTTTTTCTTGGTGGGAACTCATCTAGACTCTAGGTCTCACCAGTCAATCACCAGATTTTTTTTCTTTTTAACTAAACATGTAGTATGCCCAGGTCTTGCTCTGTAACCACAGATAAGTGAGATATCACTTCTGCATTATGGAGTGGCCAGGCTGGAAGAGGAGCCTCAACAGAAGAGAAGCTATGATTTATAATACAGTGTACTGTATTATCCCCTGGGCCATGATGGAGCCAGTGGGTAGTGACTTCTTCTGTTAGAGATGATGGAGGGTGTGTTCAGGGAAGGCTTCCTGGAAGGGGTTGCTCTTGAGCTGCTGAATAGGGATGCCTGATGAAGCTTTTGCATGAGGAGAGTCTGGAAAGTCATTCAAGACTCAGGACACAGTCAAAGGCCAACCAGAAGTAGGCATTTTGGGGTGGGAAGTGTGGCCTGATGGCAGTCTCCTGTGGCTGGAAGACAGGGCTCAGCTGCAAATGGTGGCTGCATTGAATGGAGCAGGGCTGTGGCTTGCAGGTGGTATGTGCTATGAAGTTTTAAAGCAGTGTTTGATTCGCATGTTAGAGATATCATTAGCCAGCAGGCATTGGAGGAGGAGGAGGAGGAGGAAGAGAGGTTGAAGGGGAGATAGACCAGGAACTGGCCAGTTAGAAATGATTAAAGAGTCTAAGAGGCCCAACAAAGGTGAACACTTCACAGGAGTGACTGGGCTAAACTGCAGGTGTTTGCAACCAGAGGCCTGAAAGCCACGAGTGCCCCAGTGTAGCCATGAATGTGGTCCGAGGCAAAAACCATAGACCAGTGGTATGAAACATTATGAACTTTCCCCCTGATAACTTGACTGTGCAGTTCTTATAGATGACAACATTGTGTCACAATGTCAGAAGGTTGGTCACGGCTAGGAAGACAGGATAGACTCCTGGAAATAAGGATGGGTAAAGTGGAATTGTGGGTCTCAGGCTTTCAGCTCAGGCTCAGCGGTGACATGGGGACAACTGGGAGAGGAGCTTTGTTAGGCTGTAGCCTGCTGTAAGGGCTTGTCCAGTCTGTTGTGTCTGGAGCCCCCTGGAGGCTGCATGCATGTCCCTGGCTGCTACCTGGCTATTACAGAGCCATGGGCAGAGGGGTTGTGTATATAGATCTTGGTCTGAGATCTGGGCTGGGAGTCTCCAGGGTAAGCCTTGGAAGAGGAGACTGAGAGGGGGCAGGCCCGGAACATTTGTGCTAACTGCAGCATTAGTGAGCATGAAGCTTATTCTCCTCCTAAATCCCCTGCATGGCCAGGAGCTGGTGACAGAATAGCAGTCCTCAGACCAGACATCTGGAGCAGAGAAGAAAGTACACATCTCTGCTGTTGACGTCTGTATACCTGTATATACCATTCCTTTCTAGGACCGGACCCGGGCTGCTCTCCTGGACAACCTTCATGATGAACTTCACACACACACTCAGGTCATGCTAGGCATGGGCCCAGAGGAGGACAAGTTTGAGAATGGGGGCCATGGAGGATTCCTGGAATCTTTTAAGGTATGGATGAAGGCTGAATTTGGGTTGGTTTTGGAAAAGGTCAAAGAAAGAAAATGGCTAAGTTACTGGGGATCCAGCCTGAGAGCCCAAGGACCAGTCAGAGGGGACAGGATGAGGTAGGACTTTGCAAAGGACTGGGGCCTTGTGTATATGGTTGGAACAGCCAGCAATGATTCCGGAGCATGGAATACTTCCATGTTCTTTCCCTTGGCCATCTTCAGCCCAGGAATCTTGTAAGCAGGTAAATGAGTGAGCAGAGGAGAGGAGGCCATATGAATTAAGACCCTCACTGCTTCCAGTGTCTCCCTCTGACTGAGAAGCTCAGGGAAGAATGGTGGGGCTGAGGCCATAAGCCTTAGGGGTATTCAGTAGCTGGGTGGGTTGCTGCATGTTTCTTCCTTGCTGGCAAGTGCTGGAGCCCATTTGGGGTGGGGGTGGGGGTGGGGGTGGGGTGGAGCCACAGGCAAGTCTCTCCAGCACTGAAAAAGGAAGAGTTTTATCCAGAATGAGCTCCCTGTCCCCAGAAGGACTCAGATGAAGCCTGGATGACTACGGAACCAGGAGAGGCAGAGATAGTTTCATTATCGTGTCCTGGCTGTGTGCTTGTTGGTCCACACAGCACTTAATTGGCACCTGATTTGAGCCTGACTATAATCATGTGCATTTGACTGGATAGTTATTTCTTCTTATCTCCTTTAACACACAGGGGTGTGGGTGGGTGCTGGGGGACAGGCTATAAGAGGCCATGGGGTCTCAGAGCCCTGCACCACAGAGGTTCACACCTAGATTTACTGACTCTAAGCTCAAGTTTCTGCCAGGTTTCCCATCAGAGAGAGATTTGTAAACGTGACATTTGAGGTATTAGGATTGGGGTTACATGTGTTTTTAAAAGTCCCAGCTTCAGAGTACTAGGCAAGATCTTTAAAGTCCCTAAGCTACAATTTTCTTGTAAAGGACCCAGAGATAATAAATTGCAGATTGCCTGTGACACAGTAAACACCTTTAGCTGTTGTACTAAGACCCACATTAACAGTGCTGTATAGGGTACGTATAGTCTTGAACTTCCTGTCTGTCATCAGAGCTCTGTGAAAGGCTGGAGTCATGGATATGATAATTTTGACATAATAATTCACACTCAGTTTTAGTAATTGTAAGTATAGTTTTACATGTGAAGAAACAAAGACACAGATTCTAAATAATTTGTCCCAGGTCACCCTGGAGACAGAGTTGAATTCAGATCTCCCAAATTCTTAACAGCTATATGATACCCCCTCCGAGTTTCTGACCATGAAGATTCCACCCATACTGGCCAGGCCTGGGCAGGTCTGGGTCAGTTGTTCACTGCCCAGCTGGACAGCTGAGAGCGGGCATAGCTCTGCTGGCCCTAGCTGGAACCAGCTGCTGAGATTCCTCCAGAGACTGGGAGGAGCCGAGCTACTTGCCCAGGCTGGTAGGAGATTCCTAAGGCTTCTGGTATAGTCACAAGAGAAGAGGCTGTGAAGGAGGAGAAGTGTGTGTGTGTGTGTGTGTGTGTGTGTGTGTGTGTGTGTGTGAATCTATATGCAAGAGGAGCTGGGTGTGGAGGAGCATGCCTGTATGGCCAACATTTGGGAAGCCAAGGCAGGAACAGGACGAGTTCAAGGACGACTTGGGCTACATAGTGAGATTCTTCTTTATTTTTGTTGGATTTTGAGAAAAATGAAGGACAGAGGGGAAAAGGAATGGAAAAGAAAGAGGGAGCCATGGTGGACAGATTGCCTCACCAAGAGGAGGGTCAACATGAGGCTAGGTAATAGGAAATAGGCTTGGGTCGAGGGAAGGTAGAGGGGCAGCCACTTAGTGGCTTTCTGAGGCTCTGGGGCTCTGCTCCACCTCATATCACATCTATCAAAGTGTTCCATCTCTCACAGTAAAATTAGAATATTTAGCATGATCACAGCTGAGCCGAGGTTGACAAGCTAGCATGATGCTGTGTTTTGCGGACATTTTATGAATTTGTTGCTTTGAGTCTTACAGGATTTCTCCCCCCCCCCCCCCTTAGGAGTTATTTTTTTAAGGTTTCAAATATTTATGTAACATTGCATGTAGGCTGTGGACATTCTGCCCATGGGTCCAATGGATGAGGTAGCTCAGCCGCTAATGACTGGTGGCAGATCTAAAGGACAGTGGCTCAAGGCCAGTTTGCTCAGTCTCTTTCATCTGTTGGAAGGAATAGTGGTTGGTTTGTGTTTCACTTCAGGGTGTCTGAGGTATTTCTAGAGGGGCTTTCAAGAGAGGGCATGCTGCAAGACTCTATTATGACTGGCCTATGAGCCAGTATAACAGGGACTTGTTTTTAGCTCTGTGGATTGAAGGTAGACCCATTTTTCCATTCAGATTTCATACTTGCTTTTGAGGTTGTGAGGTTGTGGAGATAGAAGGAGCTGTCAGGGTCAGGCACACAGAGTGAACCTTTGGAGCACTGATGACCGTGGCCTGTGAGTTTCTCTTCCCCCAGAAGGAAACCTTGGCTTCTCTTGTCAACCCCTTCAGTGTTGATTCAGGTCTCCCATGTGGAGAGGCCTGGACAAGGGGGCAGGCATGGCCCTCGCCCAGCTCAAGGGTCTGTCTCTAGTGCCTAAGGCAGGACTGTGGTGTAAGGATTACTGACATTTTTAGGGGATTAATCTTCGACCTCTGTGGGATGTCTCCAGAATAAAGGGTTATCTGCAATGATTCCAGAAAGAAAACGCCTGGCTTGAAAGTTTTCTCACAGGCAGGCACTAGCTGAGCTCAGAGATGAGCAGCATCCCACCCCCTGTCCCCTTCAGACTGGTCTTCCCTAGAGGACCCCATTCCAGAAGCAGACTCACTGTGACTGCCCCAAGGGGTGGCTCATTCACACCTCACTTTAGTTCTGGCTGTGAGTGGAAGCTTCCCCTTCACAAGACACATACTGGTTGCTTTGGGGACACCTAGACCTGCTTGTAAACCAAAATTCTTGGAGAAGTCTCAGAACCTGCCAGGTCTTCTGACATTTGGAAGTTTTCATTTTCATGTAGATGACAATCTGAAAATCTATATATTTCTAATGGAAAAGATTTTTGCAGTGTTGGCCTGGATCAAAGATGTTTCTGTGGCTAAGGGGGTGACTGGCTGTGCTCTTGGGAACCTCACATTTTTTTTTCCCCTGATGAAGGAGCTGTGAATCACTTCCTTTTGGAAGATACTTATCTCCAGACCATCTGTAATGAAGTAAAAAGAAAAAATGACAGTTGATTTGTCCATGTGGTATGGATGTAGCACATTTGAACCATGGTTTGAGAAACATTGGACTGGCCCAACTCTCTAGTGTCCTCTTAATATGGAGGGAGGAGTAGAAGACAATGGGACAGAGTTGGGACCACAGGGAGCAGGGAGGCAGCAGGCTAATTCCTCTCACTCTTTAAGGAACACGGTGTAGGTAGTGCATTGGTCTCACCTGACCCCTAGTGGCAGGAGAAGTCAACAGACATCTTTGGCAAAGTCTCTTTGGGGCTCCTGTAGCTACAGGCCTGTGTGACACCAGTAATGGTGGATGGAGGATTGTGATGGGGCAGACACAGTCCCCGGCCTTTGACATCTCTGCCACGCCTTTTGCTCCTGGAAGGGGAAGTCATGGTCCCAGGGATCGATTGCATGCCTTACAATGCAATGAAGGAGAAGAGAGGGGAAGGGAGAGAGAGAGAGAGAGAGAGAGAGAGAGAGAGAGAGAGAGAGAGAGAGAGAGAGAGAGGAAAGGAAGGAGGGAGAGAGAGAGAGAGGTGGGGTGCTCAGGCCTTGGCTCAGCTTAGGTAATGGGTTGGAGCCATAGTCTAAGTGAGCTACCAGCCTGTTCCTGCTGAAGGAATGGAAGACCCTGACTGAAGCCATCTCAGCAGACAGGAGGTTAGTAGTGTCTTTGTCTCCGAGGCCCAGGGTTTGGATGGGCATTTCTACCCCCCCAGCCCCCACCCCATGCTCATCTCCTTGATTTTTGTCTCTGATGTTGAGTTTGTTAAGCTGTAAGGAGGCCGTGGTGCTGGCGGCTGGACAGTGAGGTGACACTCGTGGGTAATGAGAAAGCAGTACATTCTTCTTCCTTCACCTCACAGCAGAGCTGGATGGAAGGCAGCAGTGGGTGAGCTGAGGGCTGGGAGGCTCAGGGACTGAGGGAGATCCGTGGAACCAGAGGTGATCGGCCAGGAGGATGGCAAGGGACAGTCATGGGAAATGATAGAAAAGGCCAGCACAAGACTGCAAGGTTTAGAAATGTAGGTGGGATTCCAGCTCTGCACACAGGACTTTCTGAGGGTTAGGCTACCGACTGCTGGAATGAGATGTATTGGAGGACTCATGCAGGGGTCAGGTGAGCTTTGCCAAGAGCAAGTCCCCAGCCTCCTGAAGCTAACACAAAGGCTTGATGACTGTCTTTCCCAGTGCCTTCCTCATGCCATCACTACCGCCTTCCCTTCCCCCCCTCTACCTTTTCATCCCCCTTCCCCCGTTTTCTGATTCCACTGCCTAGATAGACAGGGCTGGCACTTCCATTCAGTTGCCCATTGGACCGTAATGTGAAATTCTTTAGACATCACTGGACAATTTCATTCAAATCAAGCATTGTTTTGGGTCTTAGCGATGAGCATCACTTGTCTTTCACACCAAGATTGGGGCAGGAGAGCTGACCCAAGTGGGCAGATGTCATCCCAGGGGTTGAACACACACTGTCTCATTTCATCCTGTGACAGCTCCTTCTGCCAGGGACCATGGGAGAACCAGAACTCTACCCTTTCTGTTGCCAGGAGCAGGAGAGCAGGTGACTAACCTGCCCAGCCCTGGAATTCCGTCAGTTAATTGGCTCCTCAGATTATTTCTGTTGACTCTGACAGTGGCACGTGGGCACCTGAAGACACTGTCCTCCCTGACATCAGCCTTTGATGTTTTTGTGAAAGTCAGACCCCAACCTCCTGCTTTCTCTTCATCTTTGATTCATCAGCCGGTGACTTGCTCCATCTTGGTCTTCATCTCTATCCCATCTTCTCATCTGTTTCTCCTCCCACCTCTCTCTCCCTCCTCCTGTATCTACCCTCCCCGCCCCTCTCCTCCCCTTGCCCTGCCATCACCTCATTTCCCTCCATCCTCCCCCACCTCTTCCCTTCCTTCTCCCCTTTCTTTTAGAGATAAGGTCTCACTATCCAGCCCAGGCTAACCTTGACCTCTCAACTCTTCCAAGTTGTATGGGTTACAGGCACACACTTCCATATCCAGCTCTGTGTTTTCAATCTTGGGGTCTGGGATTCTATATTTGAATCCCAGCTCTGTCTCAGTGGTGTGTGACAGTTATTTGTCGCTTGAGGGATTTCCTATTCTCTCTATACCTCAGCCTTGTGAGGATTCATCAGATCATGTGTGCGAAGCTCCTTAGACTGGATATGTTGCACAGGGCTTATTATTCATACTTGGATCCTTTCACAGCATGAGAGACTGAGGACTAGATCAGAACACAAATGAAGAGTTGAAGTGTGGTGACAGCCCAGGGGAACAAACATATAAAAATGCTGGCATTTACCAAGCATTCGTGTCAATGTAAGGAGCCTTTCTTCCCATCCAGGCTCATATCCTCAGGTTTCATAGTTCAGGAAGTCTATGATGCTTGGGTGGTAGAATGAATGAACTATGCTGGCTCTTGCATCAACTATGCTGGCTCTTGCAACCATGTCCCAGGAACACTGTTGCTAGGCAACTCGTCTGTGGTTCCCAGAGGAGAATGGTGACATCCCTCATGGGGCATCTTTGATTCAGACAATAGAGGCTACATGATGTTGATTTGAGGCTGGTAGTGCTACATCTCATTGGTGGCTTGTCTTGAGGGCTGTGACATCTACCAGCAGGTATTCTGAGTCTCAGTCCATGTCAGGAGGAATGGCAGGCAGGAAGCGGCCTTTCACCATTCTAAGGTCTCAAAGGGGTCCCTGGGGTCCTGAGGAACAGTATTCGTGCTGATGTATATGGAAGCTCTTCCTGGATGTCTCAAGGAAAGCAAGGGGCTTTGTTCCTTTGACATTCCTTAGGGGTATGTACAGGCTTGAGTCCAGTCATAAGGGCATGGGCTTCAGCTTAGTCCATATCTGATTTCTGGTGCCAAGTTCTGAGACTACTCTGTCTTGACAGGCTCATACCATGGTGAGGAAAATCCAATTGCTGTAGCAAGAAGTCCAGGTGACTTTGGCACAGTTGGTCAAAGCACTTGTGTTCTTTCCCTTTTCCTCCCATGTGGTCCTGGCCTCTCCAGCTTTGTCATCAGGTTTGGCCCCCCAAACAGCTCCAGTGTTTTCAGGTGCTCTCCCCAAAGCTGTCAGCAGACATCCCTCCAGCTTCTCTAGTAAGGGATAAGTTAAACGAGTGCTTTAGACTGAGCCTGAGTACTTTGTATCCCAGCGAGGAGGGGGGGGAGGAGGGGGGGAGTAGAAGAGGAGAAGGAAGAGAAGGAAGAGGAAGAGGAGGAAGAAGAGGAGGTAGAGGAAGAGGAAGAAGAGGAGGTAGAGGAAGAGGACGTGGAAGAGGAGGAGGAAATAGAGGAGAAAGAGTAGGAGAAGGAGGAGGAGGAGGAGGAGGAGGAGGAGACATTGGAATGCATGTTGGTCCTGCCAGCAAGAGATCTGCCGGTTGGAGTTTGGCACCTGTACTTGAGTCATTCATAGTACAGGTGTCCAGGATCCTTTGCTCTTTAGGCCCCAGAACAATGGACACAAATAGACCATCATCACAGACACTAGGTCGTGTATTATTAGCCTCCTCTTAGAAGTCTGTTTTGGGCACTTTTGGATGCAATGCCCCTTTGGCCTCAGTACTGAAGTTCTAGTTCCTGGCGTGGTGCTGAGCGCACAGGAAACACATTGTGCTTAATATCAACACCAAGAGAAGTTACACTTGTGATGCGCTGGGCTTTCCTTTAAGAGCTTTATAGGTTCTCATGGCTACTCCTTGTGTGGACACACCCTATCCCATTGTACATCCGGCTCAGAGAAGCTAAGCAACCTGCAGGGTCCCCAGCTAACTGGTGGCTCAGCAGGGAGCCCAGGCATGACTCCTGGCTGCAGCGGCCTAACACTTTTGTGCTTTTGACCACTTAGTTGTATTGTCTGGCCATCTTATTGAGAAACTGGATAGATGATCAGAGGGCAGTGGTGCAAGGGCTTGGGGTCACTGAAGAGAACCTCTGAAATGTACCTACCCTTTAAATACCACTGAAGCAAAACAGACTGTTATCCCAGGGGAGCCGGGATCCTGTAGCACTTCTGTTGGCTGGAAGTCCTGCCATAGCTGGAGCTGAGTTCCAAGCATCATAAACACCCTCTCTTTAGTCCTGTGCAGAGCATTGTTTCACTTTAGAGAAGTCTGGGGAGGGATTGTCATCCCAGGTCCAGTCCTTCTAGGGCCCAGTCACTGTCCTTATGGCTCAGTTACTCTCATCTTCTCACGCACCATGACAAACCTGACTGTCCTGCTTGTCATTGGCCAGACACTTAACAGCTTTCCAGGACCCACCCAACCTGCCCCACACTTTGCTTTTTGCCAGTCATAAGTGAACACAAGATTCCATTCCCACAGCGGTTCCTTTGTGTGCCCAGTCTGAGCCCATATCACTTTGAACAGCCAAGTAGATCTATAGTGTTGATCTGGGAAGTATAACTTAAGCCCTCCAAGTCCAGGGATGGCAAGTTGCAGCTTTGGAGCAGAGATGAGAAGGGACTTGTTCCAGGGTTCTCCATCAAGGGCAGCTGTAGCTGCACAAGTCACACCTGGGGTCACCTTGGAAAGGACTGTCCAGTACACACTTAGGAGAGGAAGCTTAGCTTTGTGAACACACAGCTGATGTGTGGTTGACGATGTAGCTTAGTGGTAGAGCTCTTGCCCAGCATGAAGAAGATCTTAGGTCCATTCCTCAGTGACATGCGCGCACACACACACACACACCAAAATAAAAAGGAGTTTATGTGTGTGTTCAGCACATGTGTTTAACCCCATCCCTTGTGGAATGTGTGACACTCATTTTACAGACAATGAAGCCATAACTCAGAGAGGTAGAGTTGCCAGCTAGTCAGTGTCATTGAGATTTGCTGAGCTGCAGACTTGCTTCCTCTTCCCATAAGATGAGGATAGCAGGTTGGCCCACCTTGCAGCACTGAGCCCTCAGACCCTGCCTTGACAGAATTTAGAGAGCTCTGTAAACAACAATTACTGAGGCATGGGCTTCTATAACTGAGTGTATGTTCATTGCTAGTGTGTGCACATGGATATACATTCGAGCTCAGGACAGAGTCATCCAGTGGGGTCAGGTTCTGACTCTCAGACCTTTGTCACTCCCTCTCCTTTGCAGAGAGCCATCCGAGTGCGCAGTCATTCCATGGAGACCATGGTGGGTAGCCAGAGGAAGCTGCATGGTGGGAACATTCCTGGCAGCCTCAGCGGGGGTATTGTCCACAACAGCATGGAAGTCACCAAGACCACCTTCTCGGTGAGTGTTTTGGACACTGGGCCAGCATGTGGGGGAAGAGGAGGAGAGAGAAGGGTGTGCCCCCCTCCAGGTTTGGGTTAGGCAGCTTTCAGCAGGACAAGCTGGTTGATGGGCTGGGGACCACTGAAGCTGCTGAGGAGGTGAGCCAACCTCTGCTTGGTGACAGAGGTCCTGTGGTACTTCTATGCCAGGTTGCCCCTGGTGTTGGTTTGTATCATGAATTGTTCTCTGAGTTTCCTTAAGAACTGGGCTTGGAGACTCATAATTATTGATGACAGCGTGGCCACACAAGTTTGCTCTGCACCAGGCACTGAGCTGGTGATTGATACCCAAGATCCTACCTGATCCCTGTCACTGTTGTCTGTGTAGACACAGGAGCACTCTCTGTTCCATACTTTAGGAAAAGGAAGCTCAGAGAGGTTAGGTAACTAACTAAAAGTCACCCAGCTAAGATGAAGATCTGGGGTTTGAATGCAGGACCTCCGTGATTGAAAACTTAGCCTCATTATCACTGTGTGTTCAGTTCTTGGGGAAAGCTAGCCTTGTGGGTCTGTGAGCTCAGGCCTCTTGTCACACAAGGGCAGGGGAGGGAGCCACATAGGAGCCATTACTAAGGCAAATAAATGGCTTTTGACTTGGAGTGGAATTTTCTTTGAAAAAAAAAATTAAGTAACAGAATAGACTCACCAAGATGTTGACTTCTATTATAACCAGCCTTTGGAGCAATGGCTTGATTTACCCAATATTTCTACATCTATCACCTTGTTTTTTCCAGAAGGGTGTGTTAATGGCAGAGGATGAGGAAACTGAGGCGCAGAGAGTCTGACCATTCTCCCAGAGTGGCACAGCACATGACAGACACTGAGGCTGGGCTTAGAAACCTAGCAGGCTCTAGGCATCCATGTCTCCTTGCTTAAACCTTCACCATTGTGTCCCCTTCCTCCCGGGAGACTGGAGACTGCCCACCAGTGCATGTGGACTCAGCTCTGCTGCTCTCATTTGGTCTGATGCTGCCATTCCTGCTGGGACCATTTATTCACAAGCAGCGATGGAGACTCAGGAGCCCTGGGTCCTTATAGCTAGCTGACCTTGACACATCCATGTTTCCTGGTCCTTTGCTTTCTAATTAGTGAGGTGAAAGGTTGAAGCTGGACAGTAAAGGGGACCTCTAGATGTTTCAATCTGTGATCTCCTGAATCATCTCAACCAGCTCAGCACCAGGCCCCACTATGCTGAACCCCCCAAGAGCTCTAGGCTCTGTTGGACCATTACCTGCTGGCACAGGCTTGGTTTAAGAGCAGGAAAGAGACCATGAGTGGCTCAAGTGTTGGGGTCTGAGCTCTTTGCTGTTTTCTCCGGTCTCACAAGACAAGGACTCATGTGAAGATCAGAGAAGGGGTGGGAAGGATGGGTGGGCATGTGCACTCACTGTGGCGGTTTTATCGGCAGCCTCCAGTGGCCGCAGCAACTGCAAAGAACCAGTCCCGGAGCCCCATCAAGCGGCGGTCGGGACTCTTTCCCCGCCTGCACTCGGGCTCTGAAGGCCAGGGGGACAGCCGGACGCGATGGTAACTGTCAGGGCCTGGATGCCAGCCCAGCTATGGGGCCTGTCAGCTCTCTTCTCCTTGATAGCTGTCAGGTGACCACGCATGGGCACAGGTTTTCCCAGTGTCAGGCTACCCCTGAACCCTGGCCTCACTTCAGGTGCCTGCACATCCTGTTCCTTGTGTTTAGGAGAGAGACCCTGACTGGGCAGTGATGGGGTAGAGTTTCTGATACAAAGAAACTGAATAGATTTGTATGACTGCTCGGAGAGGGTGCACAGAGCTCCAGTGTGCTCAGACAAGTAGAGGGCCTCCTGGCAAGGACAGCTGGGAAGGAAGAGAGAGGAGAGACTGCCTGGGGTGTGTGAGTGTGTGTGTGGGGGCAGTCTCCAAA